>CABFWO010000157.1:406072-465568 GCA_902155825.1 Timema genevievae | reverse complement strand
CCCCCCACTCCACAATAGTATGTTTAATAATTCAGATTTCGATGACCTAAAAACTGTAAAAAAGATCACTGGGAGCATACTTGAATGTACTAAATCACTGGATATTAGTTACTCTTCAATGTCAAAGTGCTCGAATCTTCACCCACCAACACTCGAGAGATGGAGCACAAAGTGTTGTAGCCTGAGTTTTTTTTTTTGCAAACAAACGTTTCACTTTGCCTGACACTAGCTCACTAATATCACCCTTCACATTTTACGTTGTTCCTACCAAATCTATAATATTTTCAAGGGTCACACCTCTCCCTTGGAAGACATGTAATGGTTGACTGTAAGTAGCTGAAATTTGCCATTTCACAGTCTGAAAAATGTTCTTGAGCAGTCTGAATGGCCCTAGCTCTTGTGTTTCAAGAGAATCTACTGCAGACACACACATCAATCCAAGTGCCCCACTGCATAATAATAGGCTGCAGTGGCAAAGAAACATCGGGAGCTAATGATTTAAAGAGTGCCTCACGCTATGAAACTTTAACAAATATCTTCTTGGTGTGTGATACTAAGGTGTCAACTTGGGGATGTTAGTCCTCATTACCTCTGCCACTTTATGCAAAGCATGAGCGAGGCAAGTCATGTGTAACATATTCAAATAAAATGATTTAATTGATTTGTCTGCTTTAAAAATGTATGATGCCGCTCAGTCAAGAAGAGCAGAACGTTGTCATGTTGTACACCCTCTTGCCATAACAAAACCATCTAGATCTATTTAGTTTACATATTGTCATGTGGTTGACAAACTTAAAGATCTCAGTCGTGAGCAAAAAAAAATTCTCCCGGTTTGTTGATTTACAGCATTCCTACCATTAAATTGGCAATGTAGTGTTCTATATCACTGGTTTTATCAATGTAGAAAAAATATTTTTTACATTGCTCATTCTCTTATTCTTCTCATTACTTCGTTGTAGCACTTTGGTGTATAATTTTTCCTTAGTGTGGACTCTAACTGGAATAGAATGAGCAGTATGCATTTCCAGAAAATCCCCTAATTCAACATTATTCAGTTTTAAAGAAGAATGTCCACAGAAACCTAAGCTCCATACATCTTTGCAAAATTAGGAGGAGTTACATTTACTCTTGGATGTGCTTTGTGCCTCAATTGGCCCGCTTAGACGGCTTTGATCTAGGCATTCTAAACAGAAGCATTAGCTACTTTTTAAAATCATCATACATTTTTAACCTAGAAAATGGGAGAGATATTTTGAATGACGTTTAAGTTGAAGACTTTTAAATAATAATGACACAAGGACCAACAAAACTACGAGATCGCACCGACCATTTTTCAAAGTGGGATGAGATGGACTTTTTTGGTAGGTTTTATATGCATAAGAGAATGGCAAACATAGTTTTAGACATCATTAGAGACGGCATTAAATCTAAGACTTCTAAGAATAGAGTTATTTCTCCTGACCTTAAATTTTTGATGGCATTACACTTTTATGTTTAGGGAATACTTCTGACTAACATTATTGACCACAATGGTGTATATTATTCGACAACTAGGAAGATTGTGAGACAAGTGGCTGCAGTATTAGCACATTAAGCCCTAAATTAATTTATATATATCCACCGATCCAGAAGATCTTTGTAAGGTGAAGCTGTATTTTTATGACCCGCCTCGGTGGCGTAGTTGGCTAACACGCCAGTTGTGTTGAGCCAGATCACCAAGGACGGGGAGATCAAGGTTCGAATCTCGGTCGGGTGAATTGGGGGTGGTTTTTCCTCAATGGTTTTCCACTCTCCCTCCACGCAAATGCGGGTTCACTTCCTCTAAATTCAACCTTCCCAATTCCTAATCCATTAGTGTAATTAGTACTTAAGCGTATAACCCGAACGGGTAGTAAGACGCGGTGCTAAATATTATTATTATTATTATTATTATTATTATTATTATTATTACTGTATTTTTATGGAAAAGCTCGTTTTCCAAACTATGTGGCTACTTTGGATTGCACACTGTAATATGTTAATCTGTTTTTGAGTAAAAGACTGTTAGCAACTTTCTATACATACTATATCCAAGAATGAGAGTGCAGTTTTAATTATTTAATTTTACCTAAATTAGCTTACTGAGTGAACTGGACAGTTAACAAAGGGCAAAGTCACAGCATCTCTCGCTCTCTTTTTAATCCTTCAGAACCGCCGATTTGGCAAATTATTTCTGTTCAAACAAGTCTCACAATTTTCTAATGTATTTTGGGATGCCGCTGCCCAGCCAACCAGAAGGCAGATAACTAAGCGTCAACTCTTGTCATTGGCTCAGAGAATCACATGATGTGAGAGGAGTCTCTGACGTCAGCTACTAGGGAAGGCTTTGTATGTGCTCGGGGAGACAGCGCCCGGGGGTTTCCAGTCAGACCCCATTAGGTTCAACAAGTAGTAGGACATACAATTTACGTCTCATAAATTCTGTATAGTTTAATAGTTTGTACTTCTCTTTTACTAACAAGCTGTTGTAAATTGAGTGAGACTAAAATAAAAGCTCAAGTAATATCTGTAAACAATTAATAATTTTCATTTCTTTTTATAAAATGGATTTATAATCTTGTGCATGGTGAGAGGAATAATTTAACCATCACGTATGTAAGAGAGCCAAATAGGAAGGACAGGGCGCTACAAGATGATACCCAGACAGTGGGCGCTGTGTGGCGGGAAACCCACGCATCGTCGTGTGCTCTCTTAAAGGGTAATAACTGTGTAGGTTCTAACAACAAATAAAGATCCATTCATTTGGTCACACACGTTGTTTTCCCTTACATGATTCGACAGACAATCAATTTCTGACCGACTAAAATTTCTACTTCTCTTTGACACCTGTTTCTCATCACTGAACTTGGTATTACCTTCCATAGTAAAGGAAAATCTCCAAACAAAAATAATACACTAGAATATTACATTTATAAACATCCGTCCACCATAACCTACAAGTTGATTTTGAAAACAGCTTTGTTAAAACATGAACAGCTGATGACCTGCTGAGCAAAAATACAGGGTAGCCTATGTCATGTTTCCAAGCTTAAACTAAACTGTGTCCCAAAATTTTGTTCAGAAAATGAATTGAAGTCCCACCCACTTATTTAAGTTAAATAGGATCAACTTAAACCGGATCAGTTGCTATTTGGAGAAAGTGGCCCTCATTCAGACAAATATATGGTGAAAATATTATGTTTGAGTATTCATACGTTTACAAAGCATAATTGATTAATTTTCTATTTAAAATCTGGCCTTTTAAAAATGTATTTTTGTATTCCGCGTCATTGCCTTGGCACATAGCTTATTAGAGACGTTCTAATGATCACCCTCCTTTGACAACAATAAAAAAATGGACTGGGTAGTTTAGTCACAATTTGACACATATCTTTGGCTTTAGAGTGACTTAATGTGGTGAAGGCTTGAAGTTACATTTATAGGACAGGTTATTACGTTACGGTTTGTTTGACCCCGCGATTGGGCGTCAATTTATACGTTACGGTATAATTGAGATATAACTGGGATTTATAGCCCCATGATCGAGCGCCAATTATTACGATATAATTGGTATTTATAGCCCCGTGATCTAGTGCCAATTGTTACGATATTTTACTTGAATAAATACAACTGTTAATGTTGCACACGATTTATTGAAGTGATTTTATCTTCGGTACAAAGATATTATGTAAAATTATAAAATTTTACTTAAACTACAGATTATTTTCTGTATATTCTTTGTATTTAAGTTAGTATCACTGTCGTGATATTATACGTACTCTAGGTTTATGTCGCTGGCACTCTCTGTGTGTTCATACGCACACACAGCTTATATATGACATACCCCTTGCCCCTTGGACCTCTCGTGACCAGTGTCAAAACCAACAAATCGAAAGCGTCCATGTGACAGGTGTCTTGAAGGCTAGCTTCCTATTGGGTATAGGAAACTAACGTTTCTTGCTTGTTTGGTAAATACTACGGAGTTAAATTTTGAAATAAAAAATAAGTTTTAATGGTGCAATCCTGCTACGTTATTTCTGAAAAGTGCATGATTCTCCATGGATGAAGTCTTAAAAGGATAATTTACATACAGTTTATTGAAGAAAAATACCTTCATCCATGACTTTAAATATATTAGAGCGGTCCAAATCAGTATCGTTACAAAGTGGATAGTTACAAAGTTGTAAGGGTCAGGGAGGTGTAGCTAGTCACAAGGGTCATACTAGACCAAATAGTATCCTGGTCATCACCTGAACCAATCATAAATTGAAGCCCAAGAGGGGGTTATTGGCGACTATCAGTTGAATTGAGTATTTTCAGCACACTGGTCAGTAAGTAGTATGTTCTAACGACGACACCCTAGTAGCTTTCTACACTTCCCATTTCATATTACAAAGGTGATAGATAATGATTACATACATTGGAAGCATTATTCTTAAGAAATAAGTTGAGACCCCTACAACTTATCAAATTACTGGTCTTATGTCAGCACTTGACATTTATATAGTAATAGTATAGTAACTTAATTTAAAAAAACACATAATCTTAACTTTGTAGCCATGAATTTTTCTGGATCATCGTACAAACCCACACACCATCAAATTAGTGCTCATCAAGACAGTTGTACCTCTTCAACTGCTCCGTGAGAATCACAGATTGTATATTTCGATCAACTGTTGCTGTCCGCTTAGTTAAGTTTTGTTCATAAACTGTTTCAGGCAAATTGGAAGGTAATATTTTTGGTGAACTTGAGGATTGGCTGTTGCCTTCAACTATTGCCCACACGGTCAAAAACACTGGAAGGTTCAAGAAAAAGGCACCCAATTCAGTGGTGAAAAAACCGTTCATTATTGCAGCTGTAGAAATCCCACATCCAGGTATTTAGTTAATTAAAATGAAATTGGGTACAAATAGTCATTTAATGAAGTTTGCTAGGGTGACTAGACCCTACTTTGCTAAGTAATCATGCAATTGTCGCACTCGAAGAAAAAGGCACCGAATTTTATGGTGAAGAAATTGCAGCTGTAGAAGTATCACATCCAGTTATTTAGTTAATTAAATTAAAATTGGATGTAAATAGTAATTTAATGAAGTCTGCTAAGGTGAATAGGCACTACATTGGTAAGTATCATGCAACTATCCCACTTGAACTGAATAAGTCCTGTAAAAACAAACATAATTTAAAAGTTTGAATTTTGCTGAAAATAAAACAAAAATGTTTTTTATGTTCTTATGCGTATTTTAATCGGGGAGCCTTCTCTTAGAGCTAACATTTTTACTCCTGTTCAATGGCTTCAGGGACATCATACAACCCATCGTTTGTAGCCCATCAGGACCTGCTCCAGAAGGTGGCCGACACCGAACTGAAAGTCCTCAAGGAGGAGAAACATCTTGAACGGGTCACTACTCGCATGTATTCCAAGGTCACACCCAATAAAAAAGAGGTAGGTCACAGTTAATCAACTTCTGATTGTGACATAGATGAATTTTAGAGGCTTTGCTTTAACTAAAAGCTCTGAGACTATTATACTTAACAAACAATCAAGTTGGGAAACCAAAAGGTTTAAAAGAAGTAAACTGTTTCAGTCATCATGGTTGTCGGAAATGTCGGAGGGCCTCCCTACGCAGTTGGACCCGGAGGTGAAGGAAGAGCTGCTGTCGGATGACGACGAGTACCGGGCCATCAACCCTCCGGCCAAGAACAAAAAGAAGACCCTCAAGCAAAGAAGGAAGATAAGGGAGGCTAAGAAGGAAGAACTGAAGAGGAAACATGTTGACAAAGTAGAAAAGAAAAAGGCCTCAGATATATATAAGTATGATGATCTCATTTCTTAAAGAGATGTTGGTTGTAATACTGTGTCACACTTGGTTTGTAAGTTGTGTGCTAAATACTGTTCTGCAGACTGAGGTTCCTGAACCAGCAGCTATCCAAGCAGGAGTCAAAGCTGGAGGTGATACGTGATAAGCGAGAGAGGAAGGAGAAGGCACGCCTGCTTCAACCCAAGCACCTCAGCAAGGTGCGCTTCCAGCCCTTGGATCTTGAGTTCAGCCTGAAACAGGAGTTGAAGGGGAACCTCCGCAATGTGAAGCCACAGGGGAACCTTCTCAAGAGCAGACTCAACAGTCTGCAGAGCCGAAATGTCATTGAGCCCGCCAAGGTGCACGTGTGAGTACCTAACTGGAACACACACAATAACAAGTGTTTACTATAACTTAAGTTTTCTCTCTTTTGTGTGCATAGGATCTTACCACCTGACTAGGGATGTGCTATCAAAAGAGAAGTATCAATATTTACTCATTAAAAGTATTGGGAGAAAAATATCAATATCATAACTAGTATCGAAAGAATAATATCGATAACCGTATCAGTATAGAATTTTTTTTACAAGATGCTTTTCACTATCCAACTTCTTAAAAAAAAACTTCCATAAGTCACTTCCGGGGCCATTTTTAAACTACATTTGTCATTTATATACTCTCTCGAGATAAATTACTAACAAACAATAGAAGAATGGATGCCCTGCCCTGCTTCATATGCTTACTTCAAACAACGGACACAAACTTTTCTGCTTCGTCTGCTTGGGGCACCTTTAAGTTGACTGAGTCCATTGAGCTCAACAAAAGCTTTTTTTTTTGTTTGGTTTGTGATATAAAAGAGATTGAATGGCCAAAGTTGCTTAACATGCAGAAAATGAGTGTGAACTGAGAAATAATGTAATTTATTCTTCTGCCACAGACCACCTTAGTAAACATTTAATCTCAGCATGAGGGAAGATAACAAAAAAGTTGTTTATTTCGATACCGATCCGATACCTGAGTGTGAGTACTAATATCAGTAAAAGTATCGGTAAAAAAGTATTGTGCAAAAAAATACCAGTATCGAAAGGAAAATATTGATATTAGTAAAGTATCGATACTTTTTTCACATCCCTACATTTGACCAAGAATCCTGTTATTCACACTAATGATATAGGAATGATTGAGGTAAAATTTAGGGTAAATATACCCAAATTTGCTTGTAAATGAAGCAGGAAATTATTTATAAAAACACCTTAGTACACCTCTCTTGGATTGAAATACCTTAAAGGTTCTATTGTTTAATACCCCTTTAATATTTGTTCTTTGTCTGGATTCCCTCCCTATCTAGGGCACTTACAATGGACTGAAATAGCTCACTCATAAATTGTCCTTAGCAAGCTACTTTCTCGCCCCTCCCCACCATTTTTACTCGCCACAAGAAGATATAGTATAATATCCCTCTATCCTTCTCTAAATCTTTCACGAGCTCTCACTTGTTGAATCTAAATTAATAACTGTTGATAGTACAAGCATATTGAATCACATGCCTTCCAAAATGTAACAATCTCTCGCATGGAACAATAAGCTAGTGCTATTCACATGCCAGATCGGTGAAAAATGTATCTATCAGCTTTTAATTTTGTATAAGAAATTAGGATTTAAATTACAACAAAAATATATTAATTTTAATTCTGACTCTAGTTTCTCAATTTTGTATGTCACCTTCACCTTTTTGTTGCTACCAACACAGGCAAAATCCTCCCCCCACCCTCACTGCTAGGCTGGTCACAACTGCTTGTTTGCTGCTGACATTGATATTCCCCTTCCCCCCTAATAGTACAAAGGGCAAGGGTATTTAACTCTTGAGTCACCGAGATTATTCGACTGCCTGCTTGGCTCATTCCAACTGCCGCTGGAAAATCTACTGGCCTAGTGGAACTTTTAAAGAGATTTATGACACTACTACCCGATCTTGAGCTTTGACTCAAATATTCAGCCATTATTTATTTGTAATTTTGAATAATCACACATCCTTAGTCAACATATACTTATTTTAAAATACCAACTATGGGTGTCCTCTATGTTCTCTAGGACTGAAAGTACTTTTACCATTTTGTTTTATTAATTTATTTAGGGTGTTAAAACCATTTCAAAGTCAAAGTAATAACTTGTTCACTTTTAATCAGCTGTCTACAATTTCCCTTGTGTTTTAAAAATGATTTTTTAAGAAAAGTAGAAACTTTAACAAATGCCCCATGTACAGCACTCACATTGGAGTTTGTTTTTGTATCTTTTGTTTGTGTTTTTGCAGCAAGAAGAAGGGGAAAGTTAAGAAGTTCGAGAAGAGTACTCACAAGATGGGCTGGGAGCCGAAAGGATATTGATGGATACTTTGTAAAATATCACATTGGAAAATTATTATATACATTTTGGAATAAAGTAAATCACTTTTTGAACACATTTTTTTGTTTCACTGTCATTCTTTAATAACAAATATATTTGTATAGTCATCTTAAAATAAATAATAAAAAAATAGAGTTAAGCTATTAGAAATTATGTATAACACGTCAGAGAATATTGAACAAGTAAATATTGTTAGAATAAAATGAAAAATGACACCTGGACACAGGAATCGAACCCAGGACATTTAGCTTAGCACGCCAATGCTCTACCACTTAGCTACTCTGGAATTGTCCTGTGCACAGGCTAATTCTTCACTCATATTTTAAGGCAGAGTCTGACGGACATGTGGATAAAATTATAAGTGAGAATGACCCTGACAATGGGATGATCCCTGGGTATCTAACTGGTAGAACATTGACACACCAAGCCAAAGGTTCTGGGTTCAATTCCTGTGTTCAGGTATCATTTTTCAATTTATTCGAATATGACTCAGCTGATCTCCATAATTATAATTATTCATCTACCAAGCTTCATATTTCATATATACTCAATTGTATATAGTTTCTTTCTTCCAATTAAATATTGATTTTATAATTTAGTTAAAAAAATATAATTTACGATTGAATTAAATAAAAACCCTTGGATAAGTATTTGCTAGAATTCAACTTGTTTATTACATGGTATCAAGCAGGCCAAATCTAATATTTTCTTTGAAATCTTTAAAAATGTATGATTTATATTGTTATAAATAGGTGAGAATAGGGCTGGACCAATGTCGATTGGTACTGTTCAGATCATTGGCCTTTAGACCCATCATTTT
Source organism: Timema genevievae (assembly GCA_902155825.1). Taxonomy (NCBI): domain Eukaryota; kingdom Metazoa; phylum Arthropoda; class Insecta; order Phasmatodea; family Timematidae; genus Timema; species Timema genevievae. The sequence goes on along the minus strand of CABFWO010000157.1, from coordinate 456,528 downwards.
CACTAGTGATCCTATTGTTAAACTCGGTATACAGCCTTGTCTTTGTATTTTAGCTAGGAGATGATTAGGATAGGCATGGTTTGGAGCGGCAAGGTGGTCGGTCACCTCTTGTGTGTTTGGAAGGCCTGAGTAAAGGGATTGTTGGTCACCGTATGACGGGAAGTATTTTAAGGATGATTAGGATAGGCATGGTTTGGAGCGGCAAGGTGGTCGGTCACCTCTTGTGTGTTTGGAAGGCCTGAGTAAAGGGATTGTTGGTCACTGTATGACGGGAAGTATTTTAAGGATAAGTTCTAGTTTTTGGGAACTAGCCCGTATCGAGCTTGTTTTTATTGTGCTCTCTGGGAGTTTATAAAGATAAATACATATTATGCCACACGTTTAAAATGGCTTATTCTGAATTGATTTTGTTAAAGGATTGATTACATTAATAATAATAGTATTTCAAAGTATGAATTTGAATTAAAAACCCAAAGGTTTTATTGAGGTTGTGTACAACATTGTTCTTTATGGAGGAAATTTGGGGTATGTGCTCTAGAGAGGTTTGGCCTTGAGATTTTTCCTTTTTGTTTTATTTGAGACTTTGTCCTCCCAAATAAATCTACGGTTAGGCTATTTTAGATTCCTATTTATTAGCTGTTATCTGTTGCTAAACAGTGTATGTGTATGATACTACCCTTTGTCTGTTTAAATAGTGTACCCATATTTATTTAATTATTTTTGGCTGGTTAGCTTTGTTCATATTACATTTTAGAAAACATTCTAAAAATGGTTTAAAGTAAGGAGTGGATGTAAGTCTTAACTTTTAATTTGTTCATATTATTTTATTAATTTTTTTGTTAATTTAGGTTTAAGTAGTAGTTCTAATATAGCAATTTTTAGTTGGCTGTTAGGTTTTTAAAATAGGATTGAGTGCAGAGAATGTGAGTTGCTCATATAGTTAGTTTGGCCACGTGGCTTTTAAGGGTGTGATTAGAGACGTGAGAAGAAAAATTTTCCCTATATTTTTTCGGAAAATTTTTAATTAATATTTCAACTGATTAAATGGAACTAATGTAATCAAGACATAGATATCCCAAATGACAACGTTTATACTTGAGATAAATTTCTCCCAAGGGCATTAACACCAGAAACTTCATCAAATGAGCTTTGATGGCCACACAGTCTAATGCTCTACTCTTGCATTAGACTAGACTGCCGATGACACGAAGATCGGGGTTCGATCCTGGTCGGTTGCACTGAGGGCGGTTTTTCCTAAATATATTTCCACTCTCACGGTTGAAATTCCTCTAAATTCAACCTTCCTCATCCCTAACACATTAGCGTAATTAGTACCTAGGTGTGTAACCCAAACAGGTAGTAAGACGCCATGCTAAAAAAAAAGTAAAACAAATGAATGCGAGGCTTTATAGACCCTTTATGTTCATAAATCATTTCGAGCTCCCAATGTTTCTTTGCTCCTGCAGCCTATTATTACACAGTGGTGCACTTGGATTGATGTGTGTGTATACTATTGTGACCATTTTCAAACTGTAAAGTCTGTAGTAGAGCTAGAGCCATTCATACTTCTCAAGAAATGTTTTCAGAAAAACAAAATTAAGAGAAGGCTGGCATTTATCAAGGAAATTTTTTTTTTGCTCTTTGTCATTAATTACACATCCTTAGGGTAAAGGTGTGAGCTTCAAAAATATGATAGATTTAGTAAGAACAACGCAAGGTGCTTTGAAGAGTGTGAGGAGTGATGTTGGCAAACTGAAATGTAAAACTTATGCTCCATTTCTCAAGTGTTGGTGGGTGAAGATTTCATCACTTCTGACATTGAAGAGGAACTAACATCAGGTGATTTATTACACTTCAAGTATGGTCCCATCGCTTCTGTAGATGTTAAAAGGGAGTTTTTTACAAATACAAGAATGTGTTGGCAGACAATTGATGTTTATTTTTCTTCGAGAATTTGTGAATGTTCACTATTGTCTACTGCAATGCAGATTGAGTTAAGAATTAAAAACTTATGTTCCTATAGGTGGCATACATACATTATTTTCTCTGAAATTTCCACATCTGGATAATTGCACAAATACCTAATATTAACATTTTGGTTGTTTGTATTCTGATTGTGAAACATCCTATTAACCCCAACAAACAAATATTGATCTATTTAATTTGAGGAGTAGGTCACTTAGAGGAAAGGAAAAAGAAATAATTAAAATAATTGTGTCAAATGTATTGTTGTTTAAACATCATTATCATTATTTTTGTTTTATTATGTGATTTTTATCAATAATTTTCAGTTGTTAGCATGTTGGATATCACGTGACTAAATCCTAACTTATGCAATAAATACATATGACTTTTTATTCAAATTTTTGGGTCATTTATGACAGTTTTTAGGTTATCAAATTTTGAGCCCTGATGATTACACTAGAACTATAAAATTTAATCATCCTTAACTTAACAACATCAAAGATGTAATCAGATTAATATATTTTTCATTTTAAAATAAATATTTTTCAATTTATTTTAATTTATTTACTATTATAATTGGAAGAAGGTATAGGAAAGGTGGATAGAAACATATAAAAGGGACGAACACAATATGGATTTTATAATGAAAAGAAGAACACAGTTCACACTTTACATTGCTGCCAATGGACAAAGATTGGATTGGGCGGTGAAGAGGCAACCATTACCCCTTTGTCCAATGGCAGCAATGTAAAGTGTGAACTGTGTTTTTTCATTTTAAAGCCATATTGTGTTCGTCCTTTTATATGTTTCTATCCACCTTTCCTGTGCCTTCTTCCAAATATAGTGCAATTGCCTCATAAAGCGAAAAGAGGTTTTCCTTATTGAGATTTTTTTACTATGTAACTAAACCATTTCACTGCTCTCAATTCCACTATTTTCTCAAGTATAGAAAACCACACTACATGAGGTTTAGATTAAGCTGTATTACCTACTTAAACTAGGCGCTATCTAACGAGGGAGATAGGCTTTTGAATGTTTTGGGATTTCAGCATCCACTCTCTTCAATAAGGTTTTTTTTATTCAAATTTATCTTTCCCAATTCTATGCTAGATAGACTTGAGTATTTTTCAACATATTTTTCTTAACAATGTTAATTTATATGTTATTACAATAACATTATGTAATATGTGTTTGCTTATAATAAAACACAAAGTAGACATTCACACACTACTAAACTACAATATGACATTTAGTTATTCCTAATGGACAGAATTTTTGTTGATTATCTTCAATTTTTATCTTTTAATTCCTTAACTCTTCAGTCTTCGTCCTGCTGCGTAGACTCGGGCCCTCGAGGAGTGTCCTCTGTAACTTCAGATTCTTGTAGCGTGTCTTCATATTGAGCCTTTGAACCCTCCCCAACAAGGGTTTCCCTCCTGCCCACATCCTCTTGGAATTCGGAGGACAAGGTGTCTACCTCATCGAGGAACTTGACCGATTTTTGTGAGTCTTCCTGGAGTATGTCCCTGGATGGAACGGGTGTCACCGCGGGTATAGAATCGAGGCTGTAGTTAGACCCCACTGACCCAAGGGGGGTCCCTTCTGGCAGAGTTGCTTTATACAAGGAGTCATCGTACATAAGCTTCAACTCGGCTGAGCCAATCCTGGGGATCAGCCCCAAGTCCCCAGTATTGTATTTGCCAGGTACATTGTCTGAATGTGTCCTGGGGAAAATTCAAACATGTTAGTTTTGTTTGTGCTGCAACTGCACTAACACACATTCAACAAACATTACTGGGTTTGTGCTAACATGACTCACATAGGAGGCCATGGTTCAATTCCAATCTTGTAAACTGGAAAGGCTTCTCCAAAATATGGTTTACTTCTTTCCAGGAAAATGTTGGCACATTCACTTAAAATAACCTTTCCTCATGGGCTTTATTTTCTTATATTACTCATCAGTCTAGCTTTCCATACTTATCTTAAGTTTCATATTTTAAATTTTCTTTAAAACATCTGGACAGACCAGGAATGTGAACTTTCTAAACACACTGTTAAAGATTAAATCAGCAAATGACCTGCAAACTATTCACCCCAGGACATTAACACTGGATATCGTACACCGACCGTTGATCATAGAATAATATTCTAATAACAGTACAGTCCCATACACAAATATGGGCCTACAATTATTGTAAGACACTCTTTGAGGTGACATACACAAACCACTTGATCATGGACATTGTAGTCCTACTTACTGGCTGGTCTTGTCCCTGGGTCTGAGTGGTAGGTCTGCTGTGTTGAGTAGCTGTAGCAGGTTACTCAGCAAGGTCTCTCTTCGGGTTATGTTGAGCGCTTCGTCTGAAGGGGCCTCTACTTGAATCTGAAACATCCAATAGTGGAATCACTTTGTTGATGAATTTAAATATACTAAAACAAACCATAGCTGTCTATTTTATAATGTTAGTTGATTCAACTTTCTATTAGAATTTAAAATAATTAAGGAGAGGTTCTTAGAATCCTCAAAGTTATCTAATATTCAAAAACTAAAAAAAAAAAAAAAAAAAANAAAAAAAAAAAAAAAAAAAAATATCAGATATGAAAATGTATAAAAAAATAAAATTATTTTAAAATTTTTAGTCTGAATTTTTTAGAGTAATTACATACATGCCTAATCAATTTGTTCCCTTATGGGGTAGGCAAGAGATTGTAGATGTAGCTAAAAAAACGACGACTTGTTACTTAATCCATCCTCACTAACTTTCTCCACACTTCCATATCCTCGCATACTCTCTTCGCTTCAACAACATCCATACACCATGCTCTTTTATTCTTAAAACTCTTAATGTTTCTCTTTTTCACACATTCGTCTACAACATTAAGCCACATCCTACATGGCCTACCCCCTTCCTTTTGATCCACACACTCTACCTTCATATATTTACTTCATCGCTCGATCCATTCTCACCCTCTCAACAGGCCCAAACCAACGTTAGATGCTTCTTTCACATTGACCTATTGGATTCCCTTTCAAACCACACTCCTTCAGCATCCATTAATTACTGACTGTCCATAGGAGTTTTTTCCATATACATTTCTTAGATATCTCATCCCACTCTAATTCACCATGCGCTTGTGTTTTCTCCTGACAAAACCACGCTTCAAATCCATAAAACAATGTTGGCCTTAACACATGTTTATATACTGCCATCTTTACCTCGTTCGATACTACTTCATTCTTTACAATAGTTCACATACATCCAACTATTCTTCGAGATGCATTAACCCATCTGTCAATTTCACCATCTATTCTTCCATTTTTATAGAACATTCTGCACAGATACATAAAATCATTCAATTGTTTTAACAGTTTTTCATTTATATTAAGCTGACAATCATTTCCTGATCCATCCTTATCAAAAACTATCACCTTAGTTTTGGAGACATTTATCCAAATATTCATTCTGCTTGACACCACATTCAAGCGATTTAATACATTCTGCTATTTATTTTCATTCTCAGCCATTAATAAAGCATCATCTGCACATAACAGCACTTTAACATTCATATTGCCTATTTGTACACCAACCACAAGCATCCCTCATACACTGATCCATGAAAACATTAAACAGCCATGGGGGTATAACACAACCTTGTCTAACACCCTGTTCACTATCAAATTATTCACTAAAAGCTCCATCCACCCTAATGCACACTTTACTTTCATCATACACCGCCATAATAGCATTTACTAACCAAGCATCCACACCACACTCTTTAAGAACATTCCATAACATACTCCTGTTCACATGATCGTTCGCTTTCTCCAGATCAACGAATGCACAGTAAACTTTTTTCCTTACTACTGTACATTTATTACTCACCTCAAATCTTGTTTGCAAATTTTTCATGCACCCTTTCAATTAAAATCCTCCCAAGAACTTTGCCTGGAATATTCAATGAACTAATTGCTCTAATTTCTTACATTCACTCATAATGCCTTTGTACAAAGGCACAAATGACAGCATTCTTCCAGTCATTAGGAACGTTCAAAATCCCAACACACAATGTGAACAACTAACACAATCTGGCAATCTTTCCTTGCACTCCTTGTTTCATTCTCTTTACCCACTTCCAGAACAACTTCTTATTACCTTCAAAATCATTCTATTTTCTTTCTCCTTCTTTTAATCTCATTTGCTCTTTACTCTCCTTTACTACTTTCTTTGCATTCATCTTTTTCTCTCTGTATATGTCCCACAACTTCTTAAGTTCTGTTTCACTCTTAAGAGCAATCATTCGTTTTTATGCTTCTCTTTTTTCTCTCACAGTTGCTTTCACCTGTTCATTCCATCATGCATCTCTCTTTAAGTTTCCACCACTGCAAATTATTACAACATTCTAGTCATGGTCTTGTGAAGTTTATTTTTCTCCCAGCAACCTTTCCACTTTCACTCTTACTTGCTTAATACTCTTGCGCTGCTTCCTACCCAATTCAACTTCTCAAGTCACTAGAAATAGATCTGTTTCACATTCAGCTCCATGTATAACCCTAGTATTCTTTACTAAACGTCTCAGTCTCTCATCATACACCACAAAATCAATCATCATTATTTTTATGTTAATTTAGTGATTTAGCCCAACATAATTATAGAACAAACCTAACAATCAAATCATTCATTTACCACTTCACTGAATGTGAATTCATGTTATAAGCAAAATAAATGTTATTCTTATCACATTTTTTTAAGATTCAGGTTTGGATTTGAGACTCAGGATTTGTAGGCAAAATAAAGATTCAGGTTTGAGGAAAAATGGATTCGATCCATCGTTAGAAATAAATGTTTGATACAAACATGTCTTAAAGATCACATTGTAATAAAACATATTTAATATTATAATTACTTCCTAACCATTATCATCTGTCCTCTTTTTGTCTCAAAATCATAACAGTTTTCTTATATTTGCCATTAACTAGTTCTATAATTTTTAACATTTTTCCTTCTTTAATACGGTACTTCTGAGTTTTAATAACCTGATTTTGTCTGTACAACTAATAGGCAAAGGGACATGACTATGATCAAAATTAATAATTAAATCAAGACAATTATTTTGTCCTATTTTTCATCAATTATTTTGCAAATTCTCAAGAAAAAAAACTACACTATATAAAACAATGTTGATTAAACTGTAATTTTTTTAAAAAAATCGTCTGCCTAGATATAACAAAACCTTAACTTGATTATTCTCATTTTTTTATGAGTTTGCAATTCAGAAAATTATTTAGACTTGTTTAAAAGTAAAATAAATGCAAAATAATATTTTTACTGAGATTTTATACCAATTTTGTTACTTACTTGCTACTTTTTGCTATTTAAATTTTATAGAAAACTATCAAATTTCACATAAGAACATTTCTTTTGAAAAATATTGTGGTTTTCAAAACAGACTATTTCTAACTGCTCCGAATGTTTGTAGATGGTCTGTTAAGTTTTAAGCTCAACTCTTACATTTTGCAATACATTTAACTATAGTCCTACTAGTTGTAAAGAAGAATTAGTTGTAGGATGTACTCACGTCCAGTACTTGCTTGATAGCTGCAATGGTGTCATGAATCATGTTTTGAAGTCTCTCCATATACTCTCTCAGTGCCAACATCTCGAGGCTGTTCTCGACCTGCAGGTGTCTGGCAGCCTCCACCTGCTGCTGCAAGGTGGCTATCTTGGTCTGTCCAGTGGACAAGTTGCTCTCCAGATGTGACACCTCTTGCTCCAGCTCCAGGCACCGGCGGGCCTCATACTCCAACTGTCCTATTCGACCAACCATTTCCTCGTGCTCTTGTGACAGTTTGTTGATCACCTGGAGGGTAAAGGGTATCGAAATATTGACAGTTACAAGTTCTAACGAATTATCTTTATATCCAGCAGTTTTTAGAGATCTGCAAGTATTTGGATTTTGGAGGCAAGCCTGAAACAACTACTGAAGCTGGAAATAAGGATTGACAGATTTATGGGCTTCAGGCTTGCACTGTAGAACTTCTTGAAAAAAGTTATTTCTTTGCCTTGTATTGTGTGTCTGGTGATGAATGACTCGGTTTCTCTTCTCTCTACTTGTTGGGATGTGGTTTGTGAAATAAAGCACAGTTAGAGGGAGGGGGAGGGGGTGCTGTGCAGATGGTCATTGGAATGTCTAGGTCAGCAACTGAGTAAACTGGTTGGTGAATGGAGGATGGTATGAAGCGTAGATAAATAAAATATAGGAAAGGCATCTCTTTGTAACCTCAGTAGCTGCATGGTCTAGGACGCTACTCTTGCTATAGACCAGGCCTGGCCAACTTGTTTTGTTTCGTGGTCTACTTTCTGTTTGTTACGATTAACCTCGAGCCTACATTCCCTCCATAATAGTTACCATAAATATATATTAAAAAAAAAATCATCTGCATATAATAATCAAATACAGAAATATTGTCTATGAAGAAGAAAAATATAGACATTTTAAGAAACTGGATGTATTTAAAAACAGTTTTCTTACTAATGAGAAGATTTTTGTTTCATGTCATCCACCAGGCTTCCAAAATCAGGTGTATATTAAGACAGGGCCAGTCTCAACAAACCTTCCAAATGCAGATTCACACAAATACATTGAACCAAAATTGGAGTGAAGCATTTCACTCCATTTTCTTATGTTGGTATACTTCTCTCGAGGAAACATGACCGGGCCTTTAAGAACAAATCACACCATAGAGTTATTGTCTCATGTTCAAGATTTATCCATAAAGAAGATCATAATGATTTTTACTGCACTGTTGTCTGTGTCTAAGTCTGCTCTGAATGGGAAAGAAAGATATTGAACAATATCTTTGATTTTTTGAAGTCACTAGATCTTTATTAAAATTCCTGTAGAACTTGACCATTTAAACAACATATTTCTCGGTTTCTAACGCAAAACTTGGGTAGTTTTGCTTGTGACGTTGCATGTTTGTAAAGTGGTCGAATGTGTTTTGTCGGAGGTCAATGAGCATCAGCCGGAACTGGTTTAAATAGGCAGAAATCAAGTGATCATGTCACCAACTGTCTTATCTTTTCCTTACAATTGTAGATTCAGAGAACTTAGTTTGCCAATGAAATGTGTCAGAAATGTCAAGTCTGACAGTCAAACCTCATCCTCTAACTATCAATAGTCATCTCCTCTTTCTTCCAAAAATGTTTTAATCTCACTCAATAAATCGCGGAATCTTTGGAGAAACTGACTCTGGTTGAGCCACCTTACATTTGTATGTAATATTACATATTTTTTCCACCCAGTTGCATCTTGAAGAGCCGCTTTTGAAGAAATTGTCCTCGGATTGAATTTACAATCTTGAAGGTTATGTCCATCACAATTTTGTGTCTAAACGCTTGCTGGTCAGAACCTGCTGGTGAATGATACAATGATAACTCAAAAAAATAGGCTAGGTCATGGCATAATGCAATGAAACCTTTAACATTACCTGTCATTGCTTTTGCTCCATCCATTGTAATTGATACTAGCTTAAATAGAGGCAATTTAAGCTTATTAACAAAATTTTTGAGGGCGTTGAAATTGTCCACATCTGTAGTTATCTCTTTTTGATGAATCATACCAAGCATTTCTTTTTTCATGGTAAAATCAATAAAAACCAAACATATAAAAACTATGACTTGAGCGGTATCATCGAAGTCTGTGGATTCATCAAGCTGGAAATAGAGAAGTCGTTACATATGTCTGCTTGCCACTGTTCACTTAAATTTTCACCCATTTTTTTCAACTTGCCACATCATAGTATTTCGGGATAACTATAGGTCTTGAAAAGCAGTTCTAATCTTATTATTGTTTTTGAAATTTTCAAAAAGTACATCTGCTATTTATAAAAATATGTCCTTAATAAATTCACCACCACTAAACAGTTTACATTTCTTTGCAAGAAGATGATTTAATTCGAACGATACAATGGTTACTGGTTTTGATTGTAAATCTGGCCTTACAAAAAAAGTTTGTTGTGGCGAAAGCCTGGATTTAAGATCTTTCAACTCGACTGGTACATGCCGTGATGGGTGTTGAACTGCCGTTATAAATTCACTTTTTTAGGAACTGCCATAGTAGCATTACAAATTAAGCTACAGCATTTGTCTTTTATCATAAGAAAGAATTAATCAAGCTCCCATTCTTCTTGAAAATGATAAGTCCTACTCCTTTTAGAAGCACTCATTTCTTATTTCACTACATACATATTATTCCTCCTGGTCATGTTTAACATGCACGTAGATACAGCTTGGTGTATTAGTGTGTGTTGTCTTGTAATACAGGATAGTATTGTAATACAAAATATACTTGTGTGGGGTTTTATTGAGCTTCTAGTGGCAACGTTTATTTTATGGTTGATTGTTAAGTGAGAGATAATGTTTTACATTCATTGTACTAACAAAAAATTAAAGTAAAGTGTTATTGAGTTTTGAGTTTCTTTACGATTTTACTACATTTGAAATAGTACACAGTTTTGTAATATGGGATATTCAAGTAATAAGGACTATAGAGGATTGTATTGTAATAAGGTCTTGTAATATAGGATATTCTTATAAAACAAAATATTATTGCAAAATGGGATAGTCTTGTAATACAGAATTGTATTGTGATATGAGATTACAAATGGAATAGTATTATAATATTTTAAGGGATAGTCCTATAATTTACAGAATATTATTGTAGAAAGAAGGAACTGTCTTATAATAAGGGGTCGTCTTGTAATACAGGATATTCTTATAAAATTGAATATTCTTGTAATATGGGATAGTTAGTCTTGTGATACTGGGATAGTCGTGCGATAAGAGATAGTTTGGTAATTTGGAAAACTCTTACTTTTAGCTGTACCAGATTCTTGGCAAGAGTTATTTCTTTTTCTTCCTGGTGAAGTTTGACTTCGAGCCTCAGGTCATTGTCTCGACTCCTCAAAACTTTGTTCTCGCTGTTCAACTCTTCTGACTTCTTCAGCATCCGCGTGAGCTGAGAACATAACGTCAATAACGTCAATAGTTGACAAGATGTCCCCTTCTAAACTAATGTTAAAATTCAAGACCTAGCTCTTGGTTCAGAGAGTTAGCACACAAACTATAAGGCCAAAGATGCCGGTGAACCACATATAAACTGAATATATTACCTCATTGTTGATGGCAATATTCTCGCGAATGGCGCGGTGCGTAGTGGCAGCAATGCGGACTTGTGTTGCAGCCTGGAAGTCTGTTGATAGTTGCAGGAGTTTGTCTTCCATTTCTTTCTTCAACCTGCACAGTCATTGTATAAAGGTGCAGCCATCACATGGGGAGGTCTCAATTATGGCACTAGTCTTTGTTTACACTTTAAATATGGAGGATAAGGTGTCAGTCCAGTCTTACCACCTCTGGCTTCTTAGAAGTTTGTGCTAGGACCACACTTACTGTGAGTAACCAGGCGCCAATAGTCCAAGTGCGCTTAGTACATAAAATCCTACTATAACAATAAAAAGACGATTTCATTTTTTATCCCACTTATCTCAAATGTTGTTAGGAGATAGTGTGTTCCTACTAGTCTGGAAGAGTATAACTGTTAAGGTGTGTTCCTACTAGTTGAACAGCAGAACTGTTGAGGTGTGTTCCTATTAGTCTGGAACAGTATAACAGTTAAGGTGTGTTCCTACTAGTTGAACAGTAGAACTGTTTAAGTGTGTCAGGATGAGCAGCTACTACAATTAGAATTCCAAAATTATCAAGGAGTGCTCCTACTTGTCCTTGCCGATGATGAATTTGCGCTCAGTCTCATAGATGATCCTGCGGTGTCTCTGTTCCTGTTCCTCTAGATGCTGCTCCTGTAACTTATACTTGCTCATAAGGTCATCTCGCTGGATGCGAAACTCTTCTAGAGAGTTCAGTTTGCCGCCTGCACAAACACACACAAATAAGTACTTATTTTACAGAATTGTTATGAATCAAATTGGTCTCATTTATGGGCAGTGTTGAAGAAAGACAAGCCCATTTAATCTTAGAATCCTTCATTTACTAGAATTCTTAAGTATATAATATATACTTACTGATGAAATATGAGGATTTGAAAATATACCAGTCGAGATTTAAAGAAAAAAAAAGGCCTATGTACCTGTTTTCAAATTTTAAATGTGAATTATTATTATTATAGCCAATATTTAGAACTAATATTACGGTATGCTTATTAGTAATGTAAACATTAGGACAAACCTAGCAAACAGAACCCAGACCGATAATTTACAAAAAAACAAAATTGGGTAGCAATTTCTTTGTTGTTGACAGATCGAGGTGTGTCTGTGTGCACTCCTGACCGGGTAGACCAGAATTTTAGTTCAGTGTACTGAGAATTCAAAAAGGGTGCATTCAGTAAGCAGGGCCGTAGCTAAAGGTATTGGCGCTCAGGGCAAAGAGTAAAATTGGCACCCCCTTCTCTAGTCCCGCCAGGGCAGGTCACAGCATCAGATTTTATTATATAACTATTGCAAGTATAATACAATACCTGTATAATAAACATAATGTTATTACTGTATTATTGTTACTTGCATTCTCCCGTATATAATTTGCTAATTGTATTAAATAGTAACAAAATGTTTAAAACTATATATAAAATATTATTTATAATTTAATATTTTTTACTAAAAAATCACATAATATAATATTACTAACATATAACTATAATATTATTATAGGTAGTGCTTTTCTATATCCTGTGGTGATTTATGAGCTTCAATAGGGGTTGTATAAAAAAGCAAAAATGTAAATAGTTTGAATGAAGAATACTTTTTTTTATATATAATTAATTTGCTCTGAGTGATGGAGGCTGTGAAGGTCACGCTAGCTGTGTCACGCCTCTCAAATTGTTCTTATCATAGTAAAATGTACTGTCATCCAAGCCAAATCAATCCAAATATTTGGCGTTCAGATGAGTGGAGTTCTCCATTACTTGGGGTTTCATCTGGTCACCATTTTATCTTTGAAGTATTAAGTTTAAATTTTATAAATCTTTTAACTGTGCATTTAAATTAATTTCATATTTTCAAATTTATATTTAAAAAAAAATCTACGTTTTGACGGTCCTCTGCCCTCCTCACCCCCACCTTCCCTCCCTCACTATGGCGCTGCAGTATGAGGTATTTCCCCAAATGAATGCAGGTTTGTTCCACCCTAACCTGATACTAGTGAGTGTAAGTTGCGAGTAGTTTGACTGTGCAGTAAGCTTTGTCGCATTGGAGATACTATTTAAGTTCAATTTGCGAATGTAGCAACATTGGTGAAGCAAATTGTTTTAGAGATTAAACCTTCCAATCCTTTAAACTTGAACTGAAGTTTTTTATAAAAATCACAAAATGTTTGAACCATGCTGGGCTTTACTACCTTGGTGTTACTTACTGAGCAATTTTATCTCTGAGGTGAGTTGTTCGTGCATGATCTTGTACTCATGTTCCAACCCAGCAATCTGCTCTCTGTACATGTCTGTGGTGGCCTCCTTTGACTGTCAACATCACAGCGACAAGATTAGTGTCTGGTGTATTAGTAGATCAACTGTCAACATCACAGCGACAAGATTAGTGTCTGGTGTATTAGTAGATTAACTGTCAACATCACAGCGACAAGATTAGTGTCTGGTGTATTAGTAGATCAACTGTCAACATCACAGCGACAAGATTAGTGAATTCCAAGCCACTCCTATTCTGGGTTGACCATGTCCCAGACTACACAAAGATATTCATTTTATAATTAGGAGGAATCATAAGGAGGGAAAGCCTATGCAAGAGGAACTACACTCAAGCATTTGTCTGAGAAGTATAAAAAAATCCTCACTACGCCCAGTCAGAGTTGGGCACATTGTCAATTTGCTATGCTGGTTGTGTTTTGAATCTTGAGATAAATTCATTCCTTCAAGTTTTAAGCTGAAGTAACAGGCAGGGATGTCCATAAGTAAAGTATACCTGAATTATACCTCAGAAGGCACAGTATGATCTTTGGCCGGCTTCACTCTAGATTTTATTTTCTGCAGTAAAGTTTCTCATAACCTTTTCAGACAAACTATGCATTTAGTTAAATTCATCCTCCATATTGTGTTCCCTCAAGATACTCTCAATACACTAGCACTTAAGTACACTAAAAAAAACTCATCTCTGAATTGTTTTGTGCTAACCTTCTGCAGGCCAATCAGTCTCTCCTGCAATTCTGTGATTTCATCTGCTTTCTGTTGGATCACCCTGTTGAGGTACGCAATGATGTCTGCCCGATCTTCGTCCAACTGCTCATACTTTTTCTGGTATTCCTCATTGCTGAGTTCTAGCTCCAGACAGCGGGCCTTCAACCTGGGGATATATCAGGTTCTGGAATAATGCTGACTCTCAAACAATTCACTTTAGAGTGGTGACTCAAACAATCAACAACTGTAGCCTATAGTAATGGCTTTCATATAATCAAGAATTGTATACCTACTATTGATTCTCAGACAGTTATTGATAGTATAAAAACTCCATGGTGCCAGCCCGCAAGCAAGCTCTACCAACCGAGTGGCTGCCAAATATTAACTAAGATATTGCCAACATTTGTGGATATAGTGGTGTTTAAATTATCATAAATATTTGGCCAGTTAAAAACATACTTGTATGGAAATATTCCATTTTAATATTAACAAAACTTAGTAAATTTATTTGCTCCAAATTAATATTTTTAACTTTGTTTCAAATTTGACATATTTCCTTTTGCTTTAAGTTGGTTACCCTTAACACCTGAATTAATGTTTGTTTTTACCACCTTGTTTCCCATCCTTTCTCCAGATAATTAATTATCAGTTTTGGTAGAAGAGTAATGGTAGTAGTACCTCTCAACCTTCCTCTGCAAGTCTGTGATCTGTATCTGGAAGAGTTCCTTGTCCACTTCTGTCAGCTCTTCCTTCTCAACAGCTTCTGCCTTCTTCCCCCCCTTCTTTCCTCCTTTCTTGCCCTTCTTCACCATATTTCAATTTGACACACCAGTTTCAAGCTACAGGGACAGTTAACTAACACACAGATAAACTCTCGATTTGTCACCATAGAATTACATTTTAGAAAGTGATCTTTTTTTTAGTTGTGTATGATTTAGATTAAAAATAATACAGTAAATGTTTAAATAATGAAGGTAAGTGGAATAGAGAGGTGGAACAGTTGGCCACTAGCCACTAAACCAAAAGGCTCAGCTAATGAGGAAGGATTGTATTATTAACAGTAGGTATTTGTTAGATTATATCTTGAACAGGATAGTGTGTTTAAATGGACTATTTATTTATATTTCATTAATAATACCACAATATTTAATCAAATCGAACACCCCAAATTTTGTAAATTAATTAATGCCATGGTATTTGAATAAACTAAGAAAATATAAAAATATATTATTGGCTTTTAACTTGAAAAACATGCATTATACAATTCACCAATAGTATTGTTGGATAACAATGATGACAAAATCAATTTGACATATTATTATTATTTTTTATAAAAAGCAATATTAATTTTTTTATTCTACTAAGAAACAATATCTGAGAGTTCTGAAAACATTGTTAGTTACTATGTTCCGTTACTATGGATACAAGACAATTAGTGGAATGATTACAAAATTAGAATGGGGAATAATGGCACTAAGGAATGGTATCCAATACGCATGCGCTAGTATTTATACAAACCTGTGATATCTACAACAATGAATGGATAAGAGCACACCCCTTACAAATAACCAAAGCGCAGTAATCTTTATTATATACTTTATTTTATACTTTATTATATACTTTATTATATACTTTATTATATACACACTCCTTGCAAACAATCAAAGCGTGACGAAATTTGTCGTCTGCATGATTTTGAAGGAATGACGAATATAACATTAGTTTATTTTTTTGTTTTGTGCGTAAACATGTCTTTAGTGCCTAAAACTGTTATTGTTTGAAAATAATTAAGTACGTATTATATTATCATACTTGGGTGAAGAAACATTTCCATTAAAGGGATTAGGTTGACTCAAAGCTGGTCATTAAACTGATTTGAACTAGTTTGAAATTAAATTAGTTCGTATATTCATTCCGCAAGCAGAATAAGCAAAAAAAAAAGTCCTTAAAAATTGGCATTCATCTTATTTGTGCTTGAAGATTAAAGTGTTGGTAATATTGTTATATTGTTGGTAATATTTCAACTACAAACAGTGACTTTTAAATAAACAAAATCTTTCTATTAATTTGAAAATATATAATGCCACTCTAATAAATATTTACTGAGCCACTGAGACCGTAATTTTAAACAATAAAAGTGCTGGCAAAGCTGTCCAGAGAGCAGCATCAATGCGGAAAACAACTTTCAACCATTTTAACCTAGGCAATGAAACATTTGTGTTAATTTAATATGTGATAGCATTTATAGTAACCTAATATACTGTCTAGTTTTAAATATAAATTAAAAAGATGTTATGTTCACACTTATTTCAATATATTTCAAGGTGATGTGATATCAACTTTTTTTAAATTTATCTATGATTGATTATTTTTCTGTTAGGATTACTTATTTTATAATATCACAATTATTTCTAAGGGCACAACATTTCGACTGACAGCATTAAAAAAACAAATTGGGTGCTAACATTACGTTAATTACATTAATCAAGGCTGTGAAACCAAATGTAACCTGTTTTTAACTTTTATTAATTTTACTTTAAAATTCTGTTTTACTTCATTGAAAAATTACTGGAGCAAACACTGTAATCATTTTTTGTTTTTGTACCGCGTCATACTACCCGTTCGGTTTAAGGCCATGACACAGACTCCGGATTCGTAGGTCCGTGGTCCGTAAGAAATCGATGATACAATATCAAATTGCTCTGACCACAGAGTCCTTATCTGTAAGACCTTACTCCGTATAAGTTACCCAACATTAACTTTCTACGGACTCGGCTATACGGACTATCAAATACAGCTGAGTAAATATGTGCATGCGCCTTGAAATAAAGAAAGAATGGCAGTGATAGAATCCGTCGCTATAGAAACATATACAAATTGAAAACACGTGGACCTATTTCAGAAACATTATTCTAAAAATTAAACACCCCGGGAAGAGCGGCTTCTAGGAAAATGTTTTCTGAGAAATACCAAGTTCTCAGAAATATTGGCTTTGTTTTTGTAGGTTCAACCAAGGCCGTAGTCAGGGGGGGGTGTTTCGGGGTTCAACCCCCCCTNCCCCCGAAATTTTATGAACAAAATATATATGGCTTTATTTATGGTTCAAACAATATCAAAATTAAGGTACAAGTACAAATTAGGGGGCTGTGTTACCATAAAAAGCACTTCAGAGAGCTTCCAGAGGTGTTTATTATTTAGAATTTTTTCTAGCCTTCGGCAGTTAGGGGGTTATGTTGCCATAAAGAAACACTTTAGAGAACTTCTAGAGCTGTTTAATAATTAGAATTTGTCCTAGCCTCCGCTAGTTAGGAGGTAGTGTAGCCATAAAAGTCACTTCAGATAGATTCTAGAACAGTTTGTTATTTATAATTTTTTCCAGCCTCCACCAATTGGGGGATGGGCCCACCAAACCCCTCCTGAAATTATTGGCTGGCTACGGCCTTGGGTTCAACACCCCTATTATTTGGTTTATACTCCATTAACTAGCATCATTTAATTTTTTCTAATTGATAAATTATGGATACTAGTGATTTTGAAATGGATTTTCTAATTATTGATTGTGTTCGGCAAAGGCCTCTTTTGTTTAGTAAAAAACTTTAAGACTTTAAAGATGCTCTAAGAAAGGAAAATTCCTGGTTAAGTATTTCAGAAAACGTCAGAATACCAGGTAAAGTTTTGACCACAAGTAAGCCTACCTTTACTTTGAAAGCCAAACCCCTTTTTTACAATGTTGCGTTTATTTATGAAAACTAGGGGGAAAAAAAAGGCTATACATGAATAAATAGTTTCTGCTCTTAAATATATATTTTATCAGGCCTACTCCTTTTTTAGGCACTTAGAAAATCCGCCCGAGTTAGAAACATATTTGTAATAGTGGAACCCAAACCTCTCTATTTCCATTTTGTGTTTATATTGGATTTAACCATGGACACTAGAAAAAAATAGGCTATTTAAATAAATTGTTATCTGTCCATATGTTTTTTTTAAGCCCAGTCTTTTTTAGGCACTTATAAAAAATCCACCTGACCTAGGAACATGTTTGAACGAGTGTAATCTAAACCACTCTATCCAGATTGGGTGGCATTCTTTCCCCTGGGGTACATTGGCACATGTAATTATACTTGAAATAGGACATGCAAATTTGTGATAGCCGTAATGGGCAGCACTACTCATAGGGGCTACCAAATATGTCAGGCAAAGCCCAAAGTTGTTTTTTTAATAATCATGCTTTTTTAGCAAGTAGAAGCATCTTGTTAAATACGGGCCTCGGTGGTGTAGTTAGTTAACGCACTAGTTTTGTGTTGAGCTTGACTGCTGAGGATGGGGAGATTGAGGTTTGAATCTTGGTCAGGTGAACTGGGGGTAGTTTTCCCTAAATGGTTTTCCACTATCCCCCCACGCAAATACGGGTTGGCTTCCTCTAAATTCAACCTTCCCAATTCCTAATCCATTAGCGTAATTAGTATTTGTAGTAAGACGCGGTGCTTAATAATTTTTTTTATTAAAAGTGCTTGTTTTGTTTTCATTCAACATATTAGTAGGTCTATATCTGTTTTTCATTTTCAAGCTATTGCAAACGCTTATTATTTTAAGTTTGGTAGTTAAAATCAAGTTATAAATATATTTCTTGTGATTGTACTTAACCTACATTTTAGTATAAATACTGGAAGTTTTCTCACCAAAGTTGTTTTTGGTTTTTTTGATCAGCTGACTGCTTGATGCGCGCTTCGTGGTTTAGACTATTTTCTTTCGAATTTTTTGATTGGATGAAGTCTCTTACTATCTCATTGGTTGAAACGGTCACGTGATTACAGATATTGACTCTGTAATCGCGAGTAGAATTTCATATAGACCAGGTGCACGGACTACGGACCTATGGATACGGAGTCTGTGTCAGGGCCTTTATACATCGGTGTGTAACCATGTTCCAGGCAATAAATTTATTATACAATATTTTACTCATTCGCTTCAGATCAATTTTTGACAGTTTAATTTATAAAAGAAATATGGGTGGAAGGAGAGTTTGTTGACAAACGTTTTAAATTCATATAATAAAGACGCTACTCTCTCAATAGACTAGACTGCCAGGGTTTGATCCCCGTCACTTGCACTGAGGTTGGTCTTTCCTAGGTGGTTTCACAATTCACACTATCCCTCCATGTAAGTACGACTACACTACCTCTAGATTCAACAATCTTAATCACTAACACATTAGAGTAGTTATTACATATTCGTATAATTCAAATGGTTAGTAAGACGCGGTGTTAAAAAAACATTATAATGCAAATAACATACCGGTACCCTAAGTAAACATAAAAGATACCGACCACACTGTAGTCAACATTTATGTTTCTACAGATAACTTGTAACTTTAGTAACTTTGGTTTTAATTGTATCAAACTTAATAAATCTCTGTATGCATGTTATTCAATTTGCCATTTTCTTGGCTATGTAATTATAGCAATGATAGTGATAGTGATAGTGATAAAATAAAGAAAATGTGTTTTATATTAGCAATAGTGTCTGTCCTATCACAAATAATTACTTAAGTCAATTCATATGATCTGTAGTTGTCACTTTTAATAGTTTGTAGCGAAACAATAAAATACAGCATGGTCTTGCTAATCCGAACCCAAAATTGTCAAGGACGTTAAGATTATCAAAGGGTGATAAAAATAACTAGGGAACTACAACATTAGGTCTATATATCAATTTATTTTATTATTATTATTTGAAAATTAATTCTTAGGCCTATATGTTTTATTAAATTGGCTTTGAAACACATTCTTATATCTGTGGAATTTAAAAAAATATAAACTATGATAGGCCTGCCCATAGAATAATCTAATTAATGTGTCGCCTTTGTTAAGTTTATGTTTTCATTTACTTGACAATATTGTGCAGTAAAGGTAAGCGCCCACTGGGTCGGTACCGCACGGACGGAACGTACCGCACGGACCGCACATTTTAGGGGGGTGCGCCCACTATCCGCACTGACGGCACGGATGGAAACTAAGTTTGCTCAGCTGCTCTTGAGCCAGAAGGTGAGCTTCTCGTTTGAAAGCTAAAGGAAGTAATGTTTGCATTTCTGTTATTGTTGGATTTGTTTCATGTTTATATTTGTGCTTTTGTGGGTGATATTTCACCGTAATATTTAAATATGGAAAGTGATGAAGAATGTTTAGCTCTTAGTTGCCTTTTAATTGAAGAGGAAAGAAGAAAATGTAGGAAACGACAATTCTGGGTTCATATCAACAGGAAAAGACTTATGTTTGGCGAATACCACACATTATGTCCTGTTCTGGTTGAAGATGACGCCAAAAATTCCGGCCCGCACTTGATTTTAATTCCCTCGCCCGGACTTTCTGTCGGATGGCGGAACGGCGGAGAGTCCGTTGCCGGCGGTACCGACGTAGTGGGCGCATCTTGGTAACAAATAATGCTACGAATTAGTTGTACTTTCCGTTCCGTCCGTGCGGTACCGACCCAGTGGGCGCTTACCTTAAATTGGTGAAAAAACACTATGACAATAACAAGACAGACATAATGTCAACAGTAGGTTTTCACTGTAAGATGAAGATAAAACACCATTGTGACCATGAGCGGTGTCAGAATAAAACTAGGGGAGGTTTGGATCACTACATCTTCTAGACTAGTGCTGGTTTAGATTAGCAACACGGAAATGTTATCATTCTGGATGCAACAATATTGTATTTTCTAAAATGTCGGTTCTACCAACCATATTATGACTGCACTAAACTACCAAGTCTCCAAACATCACTAGGACCCTTACACCTTTTAAACCATAAGGGTACTGGTACCAGTTGACATGTTATTTGTGAAATAATATTATAACTTATTCAATACATGCATTTTATAGGTTGCCATTATCTCCGATGTCTTGCAGCCAGAGAAACCTGATGACTAGGGCCGGTCCTTTGCTTTTTCGAGCAACAGGATGTCTCTAGTAAGTGCTTTACCGCTACCATAATATAAATAAAGGGATGGTTTAGGTTACTCACCTTCATCCAGGAAGGTAAGAAAATTTACCAAACATCAGTACTAGCCACTTTAAGTAATTTTTCTCTTATAAAATATTTGTATTTTCATAATATCCTTTTAAGCTAGGATACTTTGACACATTTTAAAGTTTTTTTTAAAGACTTGGCAGCCTGTGATAGCAGCTGGGCTGCTAGAAACTAAAACTTCCTGATTATAGTGGGCTCTGAACCACTTGTTTGCTCTACTGTCAAAATATTCACAAAGGAACCACTTAGAAACCATCAGAGGGGCTAGGAAAGCTTTTAAAACTGATATCATAGCTCTCTAAAGTACACATAAGCAATATCATTTTTATCTAGTTTAGACCAACATTTTTATCATTGAGTATTAGGTGATTTTAATTAAATTCTTTTGAAAATTACGGATTTTGGTAACTGGTTTATCTTCTGTAGGTCTAGTTGGAGTATTTGATATACCTATAAATAAACTTGTATTTGAAAGAATGAGATCTTGACTATATTATCTCCAGTGCCGAACCTTTGAAAAAGAAGAAGAAGCTTGACCCAGCTATCTTGAAGCAGCGAGAGGACCGCAAGCGCAAGAAGCTCGAGAAACAGATCCGTCGGATGGAGAAGAATGTTCGCCAGCTCAAACCCATCGATGAGCTGGAGGTGCCTCTTAAACTCATTGACGATAAAGTGTGAGTAAGGTGTAAATGTGACAATCCTACCAGTCATAAAACATTCTTTTGGTTGAAATCTTCTATAATTGTTATTCATTTATTAAATCCTCCTTTTCTTGAATCCATATCCATAAAAAATATAATAAACCTTAGAGGCTCAGTCATCATCATCATCATCATCATCATCATCAACATCATCATCATCATCATCAACAACAACAACAACATCATCAACACCAATAACACTTGTTTTAGTTTGGGCTTTTATATTTGTGACATCATCTAACAGGTGTGGCAATTTTATTTGGTTTAGTTCGAATGGATTCTTGCATGAGATTACATTGTGTAGTTTCATTTATAGATGTTCCAGATTTCTTCAAACAAGATATGGTAATTGTGTATCATTTGCAAGAGCTAGGTTTTCTACAAAAAAGATTAAATGTCCTCGATAATTATTGCATGTTTGTAGAAATGATAATTCTTTGAGATACAGTTTTAGATAGGCCTACACCATTTGTTTTATAATTCATATTGGCACTTTTGTAAGCAACATGGCTGATCACTTAGGCATTTTTTTTATTTTGTCAAAATAGCAACTTAATTATTTTGTCATTCAGGTACAGATATATAGATTTGCTATATTATTATTTTCTAGCACTGCCTCTTACTACCCGTTCAGGTTTTACATCTATTAATTTGTTAAGGTATGTTTAAGGGTGTAGGGAAGGGTGTTTTAACCCCCCCCCCCACCTGAAATTTTCCCAAGTTTTTAATTTAAAGCTTAAAGATGGCCTTCAAATAAATTATAGAGGCATTCACTTTTCAATACTTTGTCAGGGAAGGACCACTCCAAATAGCTTCTAAGGGCATCCAATTTTAAAAATTGCTGTTGGAAGACTTCTTTTAATAGCTGCTAGTGGCATTTAATTTTTGGAGAAAATAAATCAGGCAAATAACACTCTAAATAGCTTCTAAGGGCATCGAAATTAAAAAAAAATCTTGGTGGAAACCCTTCAAATATATTATAGAGAATAAAAGAAACTTCAATTAAAAAATTAAAAAATATATCTCTAAAAGAAAAACCTCTTTTCGCTTTATGAGGTAATTATATTTGGAAGAAGGTACAGGAAAGGTGGATAGAAACATTTAAAAGGCACAAACACAATATAGTTTTTATGTTGAAAACACATTCCCCACTTTACATTGCTGCCATTGGACAAAGAGGTAATGGCTGCCTCTCTAAGAAAATTGATAGTTATCGCCCAATCCCCCGAACTAGGTTTCATTCTATTGGAACTCATCATTATTACCATTTTCTGTGTTTCTAACAGTTGCTAATAACTATCCTGTCTAGCTCATATCTCTGTCATATAAGTCTAATCTACTTTAAACAAAGAAATGAATGACCGTGAGCATAAGATGAGTCTTGAATAGCTCGGTGAAGTGTCATTTTACAACACATATTACATTATTTAGGATAGTGCAATGATACTCATGTTTATAATTCATATCTTTTCCAAATTTAAACACTTGGTTTTTATTTCCGGTAGATTTTTCTATTTATCTACTCAGCCATTTTGTTTTATTTAATTTAAATACTTTTTATATCATTCTATTTGGCATCCACCCTGCACAAGCACTGTGTTTATGGTAATATCTTTTTCTTTAATCAGCTTTTAAAATTTTCCATAGTGATGTTCTGGACGGGGATTACCTAATAAAGGACGACAAAGGAGAATGGCGTCACTCTCTGCTGGGAACTTAACCTGTGTGGACGCAGTTTGACAATATCTAAAAAAAAATAATTATTAGGTAATCCTTGTATAAAAACGACATCATGTTTCATCAAAAGAATAATTACATATTTTCATAATTAAATTTAAATAAAGAAATGTGAATTGAAAGATGTTCTTAGTGAAATATTAATTTATATTCAACCACTTGTAGATTCTGTACATGTCTCATGGAATATTACCATAGTTTATCATTTTTAAAACATAATTTAATAACTGCAAAATCGTCGGGCAATAATGACAAAGGAAAGGACATGATAATTGTAGCCCATTGTGACGCATGTACTATAATAATGGGAACCCACCGTGGGGCTTGTGCATACCACAATAGTATAATAAGCTCTATTGTAAAATCTGAGACTCTCAGTTGATAATACGAAGTGATGAAATGTTTTCTGAACTGCTCCTGTATGTTTGTATTCCAGCAGCCGCACGCGTGTGTTGCCGGCCCTGTCCCTGAAGGAGCAGGAGTCCAGAGTCCTGGCAGAGAAGGAGTGGTGTCGCTATAGGTACAGAATGCACCTCCAGGACCTACAGCTAATAGACAGAATCCTGTTCTCACAGCAGAGGGCACTGGATGAGCTGAGAGAGGAGTCAGAGGACCTCTACCAGGCTGCCATACAGGTGACAACTCTGGGGAATGTGGAGCCGAGGGGCTGCATCCAGATCTAACGCATGGGGAAATGGCAAAATGGCTGTATAAGACAATTATTTTTCTCATAATAAATAAAATAAATTACCACAGCTAGGGGAAATCATATTATAACATGCTTAATACACAAGTTGTTTCATACATGCTACAAATAATACCTAGAGACACTGATATTTCGCGAGTTGTGTCTTATGAACTTTTACTTAGCACATTAAAATTGCCATAGAAACATAATTAAACATCATTGTGGCATTTTTGAGTGAAAATATGCACGCGAAATAAAACAAAATTAAATCTATTCGCGAAATTGACGATTTGGCCATTTAAACGCAAATTATGGTAATTTTTTCTATTTAAACGCGAATAAATAATAAAACATTGCTGACATTGGAAGCCATTCTAAGACTTGAACAAAAAATAAAAATAGTACCAACGGAACCAATATAATTTTCTTTAAAAAGATATTATATATGAAAAAAGTGCATTGAGCAAAAACATTTAGTGATAAATAAAATGATAGAATATTAGGAAAATGGTAGAGCACAAATAAAAGTAACAACACTGACACATATTTACACACACTTCAATATTTCGATGCTATTATAGCATCTTCCTCAGGAAGTAGTAATTAGTCTAATTACTACTTCCTGAGGAAGATGCTACAATAGCATCGAAATATAGTAGTAATTAGTCTAATTACTAATTCCTGAGGAAGATGCTACAATAGCATCGAAATATTGAAGTGTGTGTAAATATGTGTCAGTGTTGTTACTTTTATTTGTGCTCTACCATTTTCCTAATATTCTATCATTTTATTTATCACTAAATGTTTCTTTAAAAAGAAAATTTATTTCCCTCAACCAAAGACTTGCTTTAAAAAGTGTTAAAACTGTCTACTACTACAAGGTGAAAAGTCTGCTAAGCTATTTCCAAACCCAGTTTTAACACGATGGAACTCTTGCTTTTGTTCAGTGGTGTACCTCTGTGAATATTTGGTGGATCTAGTGGAATATTTTTCCACATTAGAGGAGATGACAGCAGCCCTTAAGTACTTCCAGGATATGTCAAATGATAAAGTAACCCTAATGTTGATTGAGTGCCAAGCAACATTTTTAATTGAACACTGTTTGAATTGGTGGAATTAATTACTATACTGGATGGTTCTACCTATGCCTTTAGTCATAAGCTGTATGGTAAAATGACGGAGCTACAGAGTAATTTTAAACTGATTTCTGACATGAACTACAGAGAAAAAACACAGGAAACATTGAAAGTTCTTCCAACTCTAAAACAAGCAAATGTCAAAAGTTAGTTTCAATCTTTAGGAAGGCAGTGCCTTATAAAGCTGAATTCACTCCATCAGTCAGACCCATCCAAAACATTTTTTGAAAACATTGGTACTCTTTTTGACACTTGCTTGATTGGGACAAAACAAGTTAATTCAGATCTCTTCCAATCAGCTCAGAAAATATCATTTTTAAAATCCTGCTCTGAAATTAATTTTCAAAGAGGATACTGTACGCTGCAGACACAAGTGAGAGCTTGGCAAAGCAATAGTAAAGAAGTTGACATTTTGGACATATTGTGTGGACTGGAAGAAGACCATGAAGAGTTTGCCATCAACAGCATAAAACCATTATGGATTCCAGTGTCTAATGTTGACAGTGAACGCACATTTTCGGCATACTCCAACATTATGTCAGATAAGCGCACTAACTTGAGAATCGAACATTTGGAAACAATTTTGTCTTTGTACTTTGGTGATTGACATGAAGTATGTTGAAAAAAAGGTACGAACATTTTTGTCTTATAAAATAATTTAGTGCAAGTACTTTCTAAGCAATTTGAGTTAATTTACTACCATTACCTTAAAAAACCTCTTAAGACTTTTTATACCGAAAATCAGGGTCTTACCTTTTATTTACAGAAATTCAACTTTTTATTTAAAGAAATCAAGTACTTTTATTTACCGAAAATCATGGTTTTACCCTTTTATTTACCGACTTTTTATACCGAAATCCAATTTTATATTTAACGAAATCTAGTGGTTTTATTTAACACAAATCAGGGTCTCTAACAATACTGTATTGGCCCGAATATAAGACAATAGCTTTTATTAAAAATCGAAAGCAAAAAAATAGGGGGTTTTCTTATATTTGCAGCCTAGCATCTTATCTTAGTAATTTCAAATTACTTTTTGTGTAAAACAGTTTGTATTGCATATTTCTAACTAAAGATAATAAATCTAGCACAGAACACGTTTTCACACAAGTAAGAAACTATCAAAGTTTATTTTACTAAGGTATTTCACATGTAAATTATCGTCACGGCATAGCTTCTTATGTTATTAATTTCAAACTTAATTTTTGTGGGGAAAGCTGCATCTATTATATATTATTTATTAAAGTTAGTAAATCATGCATGATAACATGTTTCCACACAAATATTAACTCGAAAACTTTATTTTACTATAGTATTTCACGAATAAAAACATAAACATAAACATTACTTCAAAGTTAATTTTCATTTTGGTCATAGATGTACAGCAGCGGTGTGGTATTCTGACATTACGTTTGAACGCACTCTAAGAACTGATCTTGGTGAGCGCTTAGTAAGTGCTCAGTAACATGATGGTGCTGCTGTGTAGCGACTAGCTGCACGAATCAGTGTTTAATAATAGTGTTTCTTTTCTCCATGGTGCGTGGCGTCAGCTGCCTGCAGATTATCTTAATGTATTCGTTTGTTTTTTGTGTGGATTAGTTACAGTAACGTAAATAAAATAGAGTTTAGTGCAGTTTTAATTACAGTTTATTTTTATCTTTCCCAATGGTGCCTGATAGTGTAGAAAAATGCAGCACACCGTCAAAACAGATAAACAAAGATAAAAGACGAAGTTACAATGAATGCTTTAAGGTTGAAGTTGCAAGATACGCTATGCAAACGAACAACTCTGTGGTGGCATGACATTACGGCGTGACTGAAGTTAATGTGTCGCTGGAGGAAAGATTTTCCCAAGCTGCAGAGTTGCAATTCAACACATCAGGCATTTCGTGGCCCCACAAAAGTATGCCACGAAGAATTGGAAGCAAAAGTTACCCGGTTTGTAAGAGAGAATTGAAGGTGTGCCCATATCAAGAGAAATCATTCGTTTGAAAGCCCTTAAAGTGGCTCGGGAAATGAATGTTCCGCGGCAGACTTTTATAGCCAGTGTTGGTTGGGTTAAAAGAATGATGAAGAGAGATGGATTATCTCTCATGCCGGACAACAATAGCCCAGAGATTGCCTGCTGATTATGAAGATAAGCTTTTAGCTTTTCAGAGATACATTATCAAACTCATACAGGCCAACAATTACCTCGTAAGTAAGATTGGAAATTGTGACCAAACACCAGTGTTTTTTGACCTGCCATCTAACTCCACTGTGCACCCGAAAGAGGAGAAGACTGTAATTATCTGTACCACACGCAATGAAAAGTTAAGGGAAACCATAATGCTTGCTTGTCTTGCAGAAGGTTCCAAACTCCCACCCTATGTAATTCTAAAAAGGAAGACTATGCCACCAGAAAAAATGCCTACAGGAATTCATGTCAGAGTCCAAGAGAATGGGTGGATGACTGAAGATTTAGTGAACGATTGGATGAATGTAGTATGGAATAGGCGCCCTGGAGCTGCACTTGGTAGAAGAAGCATGCTTGTACTAGATGCTTTTCGAGGTCATCTTACTGACACTGTGAAAACTACTGCCACCAGGATGAAAACTGAATTAGTTGTGATAACAGGAGGAATGACAAGCCAGCTTCAAGTACTGGACGTAGTGGTTAATAAGTCATTTAAAGACTACCTGAAGAAGAAATACAATGATTGGCTGTTGGAAGGAAACCATGCACAGATAAAGCGAGTGTCACCAAGCCTGCTAATCGAGTGGATCCTCTCATCATGGCAACGGATCTCACAAGATTCCATTATAGCGGGATTCAAGAAATGCTGCATTTTAAATGTACTGGTTGGGTCAGAGGATGATCTGCTGTGGGAACAAGAACGTGAAAGCTCCACTACTAGTGATAATGATGATTCAGTTGATGAGACCTAATAATTACTTCATTTTTAATGTGTGCTACATAACATTTAACCTGTGTATTAATATTCATAATTATGACCCAAGTGTACTTGACAATTAATGTGTAATAAGTTATACCCATTATTTGTAAATTAAAACATTAAACTACTATAAATTAATTATTACAACTTTAATAGGCCTATGCAGTAAATGGAAAAATTTGAGCTTCAACATGAGGTAAGAGAACAACCTTGTATTAAACACAATTTTTCTTTTATTCTTATTGAGCCATGGAGAAAATAGGATAAGGGTCTTCTTACATTTGAAGCCATATTTTTTTTACTCAGCCAAGGGGAAAATACTCGGGCCAATTCAGTAATTTATTCATTATTCTTTACTGCAGTGTATTTTATTTTAAACTATAATTTTTTATTGAAAATAAACACATTAAAAATAAAAAGAGAAAATACAGAGTAGAACTATCACTTCTACTATCACAATGGTTGGCAAGACTATAGGAAGATATCTTTGTTGTCATTCATAAACCACATATTGGTTTTTTCTTACATTTTTGACCCCCCACCGCATGTAACATCAAGTTGACATTTAGTCTGAACCTTCCCCCCTCCAACCTGTGCTATATAAATTTTCACATCAGGAGTGAATTATTATTATGTTGTATGGAAGCTTTTGTGACATAAAAAGAGAGAATCAGACTTAATTTTACTCAGAATCAGACATCTGACTAAAAGTCTGTTTATAAACGGTGAAAACTGGAACAATATTATTTTTTAAACACTAGATTTTTTATCACTGCGTCTTACTAGCTGTTTAAGTTATACACTTATAATATGATAATTACTTTAATGTGGTATCGTCAAGGAAGGATCCATTTTAAACTTAATCTGAAGTACATTCACGGCTCCAGTTTACCTGGATGACAGCTCAAAGTTACTTGAAATAGTCCCTAATGTAACCCTATGCCAACAGTTGACATATGTCACTTTGGATAACTAATGAAAAAGGTGGTAATTTATGAATGCGATAGCTAACCAGAGTAATTTAGGCCAATATTATTTATATATATTTGAGCTTGGGCACAAAGCTTATTTATCATTTTTATTCCAATTAAAAAAAATATTATTCACAGCACTTTCACAAATGGTCTAACAACAATAGCTTCAAAATGGCAACCGACGAATTTAAACCATGGGATTGATCATAACGCAAACAAGTTCTTTACAATGATGCACCCACACAGTGGATAAAAATATTTTATTCAGTTAAATATTTTGAAATACAATAAAATAATAATGAAATAATTTATTATATGTAAAAAAGACAAGTATTTTCTCTTTTCCAAGTAAATACGATGCCTGTATTAAAAGCTATTAATGTATGCACTGTATTACACATAAAAAATAACATTCCAAAATGAAGAATAAGTATTTTTATTATGTTTACAAATTTATCTGATTGCCAAACCCTTCCTTCACCTCTGACAAGACGTGTATTAATCACAACTTGTGAATGTGAGGAATGCCAGGCCTCCACCGTGGTTCGGATTCCACGTTAAACTGTAGGTCCTCCATTTCATCTCACAATCACCCGACCATTGCACATTAGCGTAAGTGCGTATAACCCGAACGGGTAGTAAGACAGGATGATGATGATGATGATGATGATGATGATAATAATGATAATAATAATAATAATAGTAATAATAGTAATAATAGTAATAATAATAATAAAAATAATAATAATAATAATAATAATAATAATAATAATAATAATAATAAAAGTTTAAAATTAGATGTCACGATACCTGTTTTACTCGATTCCGATTCTTAAGTTCAACCTCGGTTTTTTGATTCCAATTCTTGAACATTTCCTTTTCCATTATTTTTCCAAGCATTATTGTATAGAAAATCTAAAATGCCTGATACCCTACTCCACCCTTAATGCAAAACTTGGACTCAACCATTACAACACATATTTGCTTGAAACTTTGATCTCACAATTATATAGATATTTATTAAATACACTAAAAGTCCTCAACACTAAAAATTAAAACAAAAAATTCTAATAAACTCAGAATTAATACAATAAATTGCGGATTTTATAATGGAAAAAAAAACACATGTCACACGTTACGAAAAATGTAAGTCGTCCATCTGTCATAACTGATCCTACGGGCGTTAGCTCGCCAGAAATTAGTGATGAAGCTTTGGCAATGATATATTGATAATCTATTGAATTAAATAAATGCAACTTTTTTTTGTTCTATTTTTATCAACCACATCAATTTTTGTATTATGTTTATTGAACTTATCTTATTCAAAGGGCTAAATAAAATATTAAAAATTTAAAAGTGGTAAATAATATAATTACATGAGAGAGGCTATTTTAATTTGATAGTGATAGATATATCGATATATTATGAAAAATTATTATACCTAGTCTACGGACATATTATTTATGGTTTAAATTAGGAGGGATAGCCAGCAAGCACACTTACCTTGGTGATACTGGAGTAGAAATTGTTTAGATAGAACACTAAAAAAAAACACAAACACATTTTGTCCTTTAAAATGTGTTTGTGTTTAAACCATGATTTAGCATAGTGCTCTATTCCAAATAGCCTGGACATATATCAATTGTTTGTTTAGAATAGATTCAAATATTCTAACAGGCTGACTTAACTTTTACTTTTAAAAAAAGTATGTCAAAGTTGTTAAGTTATCTTGCTACTGTCATAATTTCAGGTTTAATTATATTCGAAACCATTTTTTCATGTAGAACACCTTAAAATGTTAGGGTCATATTATATTCGGGTCTTTACGGTGTATTTACAATTTGCCGGCATTTAAGTAAAACGGCAACTAAACTAATATGAGAGATAATCGATTATTACCCATTTTGAATGTTGCCGTTTTATTTAGTTACCAGTTTTTTTGAGAGGTAAGAATCATAATATTAAGATCGACTCTCGATTCTTTCGATACCAGTAAGAATCGGGGAATCAAGTTTGACAGCCCTATTTAAAATATTATTTCAGATTGAATACAAATAAATCATTAAAAGTAATGAAATAGTGTGTGAAAACTTAAGTTTATGTTATTTTAAATGTAAAATATAACATGTAATTAAAATTTTATCATCTAAAACAAAACAGTGATCTTTTACAAGTGTTGGCAACCCAAAATTTAAACATATGATTTTTCAACTGTCATTCAGGTAAAAGGTTGTGGTGAATGTACTATACCTGCATTTGCGTGGAAGAAAAGTGGGAGACCATTTAGGAAAACCACCCACAGTAGACCTGACTGGGATTTGAACCCTGATCTCCCAGTCTTCAGCAGGCCAGTCTAACACTAGGGTGACACCTTAGACCATTTGGCCACTCAAGCGGGTCACTAAATCAATATTTGCTCCGAAAGTGACAATTTGTTGCCGCTCTATAGCAGCGATTCTACAAAAAATCATCTACGTGTCATTTTAACCACATGATTCTCAACAAATGATGGTGTAAATTTGAAAATGGAAGTAATACCCGTTGCCTGCTAGCAGTTATTTCAAAAACACATAAATTCAATTTGTGTAAATCATTAGTTGGCTGTACCAATCCAGAATGGTTGGTAATGTCTGGCCATATAGACCAACCCAGTTTGTTGAAGTTCTTTTCCCTCTTGTGTGAAATTTGTGTGATGTTTATACATTATTGTTTCACATTCTCCTGTAAAATGTTGATGTATTTCCGTGAATTCTTCACCTTGTTTTCTTAGATCAGTTAGTTTGTTGCTGGTAATTGACAACCAGTATAAATGCTATTTCTACTCTTCATCTTGGTATTTTAGGCTGGATATTTTTAAGTTTATTAATTTAAGTGCTGAGTTTTCTGTTCTGGCAGAACATTTTAATCTAGTTTTTCAGTTAGCCTATAATTTTTATATATATATAATTCTTCTGTACGTGTGTATGTCACTGAACTCCTCCTAAACGGCTGGACCGATTTTGATGAAATTTTTTGTGTGTGTTTGAGTGGGTCCGTGGATGGTTTAAATTCACAATTGGACCCGGTAGGTGGCGCTGCAATCGGGTTTAGGATTATTTTTTTCATTTTTTAGGGAATTTTTTTGGGGATTTTTTTTTTAGATTTTTTACATATCAGAACATGTAACCTCAAAAAAATTTTCGATACAGCTGATATTTGTGGAGTTGTGAGCGAAATGCCAAAAATGAAAAGATGTTTTATTTTGTATGTTGTCTTGACAAACACTGAATTTGTAATATTTGTGTAACTCACTAATTGGAGTCCATTGTGAATTTGTAATTGTGATGATCACATAGTATTTGTTTTATTATCTAAATCAATTATGCCACCCAAACGAAAAGCCAACGTTCGGGCAGGACAACGTCTGTCGGGTCCGCTAGTAATTTATATATTTTCTATTTTTTTAGAGAAATTTTCTTTCTTCAGCTTTATTGTTATGTTTCTTTTTTCTTTACTCTAAGAACATGTCTAATTGTTCTTCTTGATTCCAGATTGATCCCAAACTTATCCCTTTCAAATCCTGCGGCCCAGTCCGAACGCCTCCCATCAAAGACTATGAAAGTCCTGATGGAGAATACATTGATGTGTCGAAGAAATGGTCCTAGTAAATAGTTGCAGCTTGATGTTATCCAGTGTTGCAGAATGATGTTGATTGCTTTATTTAAGAGCCAAACAAGATGTATTGGATTAAATCAAATCAAACCAAATGTTGAGAGTAGTTTTCTGTAAATTATTTATCATGTTTTATTGGGATTACAATAAAAATATTTTTACATGTGGATACACACTAACAATCCTTTAAACCGTGTGTACATAAAGCCACGTTACCTTGCGCATTACAATCTATTTAAAAAAAACCAGGTTCTTGGTTTTAATTAAGTGTAAAAACTTAGTTTATTGAAACATAAAATGAAAAAAATATAAAAAAAGGTATATAAGACAAAAACCATTTCTAATTTTTCATCTATAACTTATTTGTGGTATTTACATCTACTTGCTGACTATGTGACACATTTTGTAACTGTTCAGCCTGGAAAACAATAGCGCACATTAGTTCAGTTATCTGTTCGCCTTAGTTCACAGTGACTAGAGATACATTTAAGATTTAGTTATTTAGCAGTTTAATCTAAGGTAATTACTAAAACACAGGGCCAGATTTACTACCTTGTAGGCCCTTGACGAAATACCGCCCCTCCCCCAACACACCTTTCTGCCTTTGCTAAAGGAAGGTGATACACTTCTATGTATCATTTTAAGTTTTTCATTACAATTTTGGTTTTAAATTGAATTTTTAAACTATACATTTATACATTCTCTTGATTTTGTTCTCTAAAAGAGGCATTTTTCCAGACATTGAACCCTGAAGTATGCATACTTTTTTCTTTACCCAATAGCAGGAAAGATAGACGGAAAACGCAACCCTTTGATGGTGAGTCCACCATCCAATATCTGACTTGTGTCTCCCCATTGTTAAGTTTTCGAGAAAAAGATATGCCTCATAATATACCTTTCTTCAGCAGGATACTTGCGCTTTGAATCACTGAAGTCTGCGCCAAAGTTTTGTTCAACACCGTGGACTGCCACATAATCTCGTAATTCGTCATTAATTTCCCGCCACAGGCTTGGGTCCTCAGAAGATGTCATCTGGTGATTGGCAACTGCATTTTCAGGTCCCACTCCTATTGCAATTGTACATTTTACATCGTTATTGGGATATAGAGCTAGAGGAATGTTATTGTCAATATTACATAAATTAACACCAATTGAGGTTGAAGATATCTGCTTTAAAAGCATTGTTTCTGTGAATGAAGGAATAACTAAGTCAGTACTACCAGAGGAAGACGAAGGATGTTGCACATTATCATTGCTACTGTCGGTATCACTGCTAAGTTTTGCCCTTTGGCTACTCATTTCTTATGTAAATACTTAGCAATAGCACCCACAATAATCAACACGTTGACTAGCACATGTGGGATGCGGACTCACACATAAGTTATAGTTAATAGCGTTATGACACGCATAGACACATCAACAATTTCACACAAATATAAATAGTGCAAGTGTACTGTGTACATGCGAGTCAAAAGTAAATAGGTGGCTTTATGAACCCTTGTGATAAGTAACACTACATACATGATTGCAAGGCCAAAGTTTGAAGAACCTTTAATTCCATAAATAAATTCTTGACTGTGGGAATTATAGAATATTTCACAAGAGCGGGGGTGAGTGTAGAAGGAGGGGGTTTTCTTGTTACAAAACAGGCTTTGATTAGCTTTATTTTATATTTTTGTTCTCATTTAATAGCATGTATTTCCAGTGGGTATTTTTGGCTGGGTAGAGTGGGAGGGATAATTGTGTCTTAGCCAAACATGTTTGGTTTACTATATTTATTTATAAATTTTGTTCTAAAATCTGAAAACCTAATATTAACAGTTTTTAAAATTTGCTTGGGATAATGGAAGGCCTGAAGGTGTGTAGGAAGGCGAGTAATGCTATCTGCCAAACATGTTTGGCCTACTATGCTTATTTTACATTTTCTTTATTTTATTTGATAGAGTGAATCACCAATTTTTAACTTTGGTGGGGCAGTGGTGGGCAAGAGGGAGCCTACAGCAATTGTGTTTAAGCTCACTATGTAGAGGCTGCCATTTCTCGCCAATCACAGACTATTTGTGATAATGTGACTCACAAGGCCTGGCTTTACTAAGTAAATCAATACATAAACATCCTTTCAAGAATATATCCTATCCATATTGTTTGCTATCTCTAATCATAAATGAAGACTTTTATTCATTATAAATAGGGATGGGTCACCGAATTCTTGAATCCTTATTCGAGAAAATTTTGGATTTGAGACTCGAATCCTTTTATTCAATTTTTCAAGTTAAACTTGTTTTAGAGCTCTAATACTACTTATTGGTGATTCAGAACCAAATATAATCATTGGGATGTATGACAACCAGGCCCCAGACCAGTAATTTAACACTTAACTGAATATATGAGTGCTATAATGAATGGACTATAAGGAAGAATGTTAACATTTAGTTACTTTTTATATTTTCTATTATTCTTTTATATCTATATTTCCTCCTATGTTCATAATTTTTTACAAGATTGGATTTGGATTCAAGATTCGGAATTCGAAGATAAATAGGAGATTCAGTTTAAAATAATAGTAGATTCGACCCAACTCTAATTATTATACTACAGTCATCTAACCCCAATAAAACCTACACTATAATAGGTGAAAACTTATTTATGGGAAGCAGAATTGAAAAAAAAATAATTATATCAAATTCAAATTATCAAATATTTATTTTATGGGTCCCAATTAAAATTTTGGATACTAATAAACTAATCTTATAAATACATAAATGCAATAAATTAATATTTTTAACATTCTGATATTTGAATCCTGTTCCTATTCAAGAGCTGGTTTTGTCTCGTAATAACTTATTTTTATAAGGAAAATCTCTCTTAGCTTTATAAGGTAATTGTATTATATTTAGACAGGTGGATACAAACACATAGATGGAACGAACACAATATAGCTTTTACAATGAAAATAAGAACACAGTTCACACTTAACATTACTGCCAAAGGACAAAAAGGTTATGGCTGCCTCTCGAAAAAAGTCGATAACTCCCGCCCAATCCCCCGACCTAGGTTTCATTCTATCGGAACTCATCAGGAGGGAATGTGAAACACACAAAAATTCACTCAGCCAGTGTAAAGATATTCCACTGTAAATACATGCTATCAAATAAGAATGAAAATGTAAAATAAATATTGCTAACCAAAACCTGTTTGGGGACAAGCAATCTCCCCCACCCCTTGCCCTCTTGCCCTCCTATGCCTCGCTAAAAATAAACCACAGACGAAATATTCTATCAGTCCCATAGTCAAGAAATTATTTATGTAATTAAGATATTCTCTAACTTCAGCTTTGGTTGGAGCTATGCAATCTGCTCTGCAATCATGTAGGTAGAGTTGCATATCACAAGGGTTCAGAGAGCCAGCAACTTGCTACCTTTCAACCTCAAAGAAATGTACAAGTAAACAAGCTGTTACAAAATAGTGCAGGAAAAATATCTTCAAGCATTTTTTTTTCTTAGGCTCTTTAGTCTTAACACAACCTTAAGGCTACCCAAGATCACACTTGAACTCTGAATCATTCACTTTGCACATTATGTCAATATTCAACTTTCTCACCCACCAGGAACATAACTCAAGTCTCAAGAGGTGTCACGAGTTCTCAGCGTCGACCATGGCGAAGAGTGCTAAGAAGCAAGTCCTTAGTAGCCTTTCCCCTTCGTCTGAGCTATCCCCATGTTTACACTGATAGGGTAGGGAGTGAGGAAGATATAATTTAGAGACAATGCACTTGTGTTTGTAAGGAGAGGGAGGAAAATACACTCTCAATACTCCTAGCTTGCTTTTTGAACCCCATCCTCCTTGTCATTGGCGAACAAGTCAAAACAAGATTGATACCGTTGTCGCCTTTGTCTGCGTGCCCATTAGTGCTGGTCAGCCACACAATTGGTCCAGTACTTCTATAAATATTGGAAACGATCTAAGATTTGATCATTGGCTGTGTTTACAAAATGGTTTTTCTTATCAATGTGATGCCCCATTTTTCAGCCAAATGCCCTTCAATCCTTAAAGTTCATGTCTTTCATCTTATTGTTTATTATTTGATTTGCCACTTGCATTAAAATGAAGGCCTACTAATAAAGGAATGATCCTGCAAATTCTGAAGGCTATTTGAAGATCCAAAAAACATGTCAGATTCAAGATTTGAAAAAAATAAATACTTATTTAAAATTTCAGAATAAATCTTAGAGTTATTATGGGTCTTATGCCAGGATCACGATCAACTTAACGTTAACTTAAAGTTAACTTAACGTAACTTAACGTAACTTAACGTAAAGGATCTCGTGTGTTTAAATGGGGGCGATCACGATGAAGTTAACTTAACGTTGACTTGCAGCTAACTTAACGTAAGAGATGTCCTGGGAGGTCTTTTACTTTAAGTGAACGTTACTTGAAGGGCATCACATGATCTAGCCAGCCAATCATTATGCGAGTGACATCAACAGGGCTATTTAGTAATTCATTTGTTGGTATTATGACCAAGGTCTACTCTTTAGCGTAAGTTCTAGTGATCAGACAGTGAAACAAAATAATTAAACTAAAATAGGAAAGCTAAATTTATCAACAGAGTTTTGTAATATATATTAATTATATCGATTGAAAACTGTAAAGATTCACAGATCATCACTGTAAAACTAGTACAAATCACAGATCATAATCGAGAATGAAGATGTTTGGCTCGAGTTTTTACATTAAGTTACATGAATCGTGATCACACATACGTTAAGTTAACTTTAAGTGAATGTTATGTTAAGTTGATCGTGATCCCGGCATTAGTGTTTGTTTATCCTGACATAATTAAGGGATAAAATTTTACCAGACTTCTGATCTTTAGTTTACCATAATAATGAAATATATGAATGATATAATGAATTTTACAGAAAACATGTTTTACAATCGCAGTATAATTTTCAAAAGGAAGAGAATCTTTTAGAAAATCAAAACTTTTTTATGGTCAAAATTGAAAACATTTTAATAAGACGCTAATATTATTTTATAAGTAGTGATAATATCTATCAAACGTGACAGCTTCAGATCATATTTATTTCATGTAAGATTATGTGAGAGTAATTCTAACTTTTCTAGTTGTCAGATCAGATGATTCCGATGAAAATCGGACTGTGACTACTACTATTTCTAACTTCAATAGCAACTAAGGAATTAATGTGAACAAAATCAAATTTTTCTAATACAAATCATGCCAATTTGGGAATGTTAACCTCTTAAGCTTATGATTTATTTTTAAAAATTCTGATTCATGACTCCATGAAGATTCGAATTAAAAAAGAAGTATAAGTATCTCTGATACTAATACTTTTACAATCTATAGTATTGGCTGGTGACCTGCACTAAATACTTCTTGCATCCCATGAACAACAGTTGGAAAACCCTCGCTCAGACTCTAATTACCATGCTAGAGTTGTTTACTTTTATGTTTTAGTTCAACTAACATAAGTTGTAGCGGTGCTCAACAATCCAGAGAAAAAACAGCACTATCGGTTGGTAAAGCTAGCGGATTTGAATTCTAAGTATTGGATACATATTTAAAATGGTGTTTACCTGTGGTTTCGAATACTGCTATTTATAGCCAAGAGATCACCCCTCTGGGGGCAACCTCATGTGTTTGTAGTTGAACAAAGAAGGGAGTGGAGGGATCATTGTTTGTCTAATGCCTCTCTCTCTCTCTCTCAAGCTACCCTGTTAGGTCAAGGTTAACTGATTAGCTGAACATTATTTTTTATCAAGAGTTCATCTTATTATAAAATCACTGTATGTACCTCTTTCACAATTATTTTGGTTGTCTGCCCGGGCAGTGAAATTATAACTGGGTATGATTGACGAAGATAGAATGAGAGTAAATGTACTCTCATTTTCAAGAAGGGAAAGCTGGTGGGGTCATGTCAGTCTCGTTTCTCAGGTTTTCTGGTGAAAAGATCGAGGTTTGAATCTGGTCCAGGTGTAATGAGCTTATTTTTACCAAATAGGTTTTACCCTCCCACCACACAAATGGGGATACATTTCTTCTAAATTCTACCTTATTACTCCTTGCCTTATGAGTGTAATGTATAGGTATCTTAAAAAGTAGTAAGAAGTGGTTCACAAAAACTTGCTTAAAAATAACATGACTTCAAAACCTGGACTTAAAGCTTTGTAACTTTTCTACTCTATTGCCATGTAACTTTTCTTGTTACTTTATTGGAGTAGTTGGTTAACTTGATTCTAATTTCACTTTTAACTCGTAGCTTGTTGGTTTTGGAAGCGTGAAACATATTAACAACCAGACATGTGTTTTGTTGATCAATTTTATTTAATATGAAAGTCTTAAATTATTTAGTAACATTTGAAAGCTCTGTTGTTCAGGTGAATAACCACACATCCTGAGTCACACTACACCTATTTAAACCTCACTTGTCCAAAAAAGGTGAACGATACTGGATCGTGCGTCCAAATTGAACTCTTTAAACCTAGCTCATATAGAAGTGAGTCCTCGCAGATACTCGATGCGAGTTGAACTGACGTCCCGCCGCGCGGAGGCCAGAGAGGAAGGCGGCCAACCTGCCCTCTAGCACCACACACGACAAGCACACAGCTCAACAGCGCGGGTGATCCGTAGAGTGTGACGTCACACTCTACAGCTTTACACCACATTTTCCACATGTTATTTAAAATAGGTACTTTTAACATGAGACATATATAGATAGTTTAGTGTGGTACAGATAATCACAGCACAAAGGAAAATAGTCAGAATTCTGGCCAAACAAATTAAACAAAATTTCTATTCACTTTCTAAAGACTAGATATATAAAGTTTTTTTTTAACATAAAAGTAGACTGTATTAAAGTTTGGATATGGGTGTCGCATTGAATATGTATATACCTACACAACATTTGTTTGCTGATAATTGTAAGCCACGTCCACACTGACAAACTTTTTAAAACTGTGAGTAGTCACAAACAAAATTAGATGTTTGCTGTCTAATGAAAGTGTGCATTTGTGTTCCGTCGAATATGAAAAACTGACAAATATTTGCCCCAAAACATGCTGTGGTGGCCAGAAGCATGTTCAGTTGTATTTTCACTTTTTATTGGTGACCATCAATCTGCGAGGGATTTCTTGTTTTTTTTCAGTTCCTCTGTGTCTACAAGTCTATAGGCAAGCGGAATATTCACAAAACATTGGTTTTGATCGAGGATTTGCACAACATGCCTTGCTATTGTGATGCTTAGTGCGTCGATTACAAGAGTAGAATAAAGAAATTTAATGCATATGAATGTATTTTGAAAGTGTACGGTGCTAGTCCATCGGGAGTTGAGAAAAAGATTTAGAGATAAGACTAATCAGAAAAGAGTTGGTTTGACTGTGTGCGTAGAATAGAGATAACTTTAAATGTAGTGGATCTTTACCAAATAGAGGTTTAGTGGTTTGGTTACAAAAGTGTATTGATCCTCTTGCAGCCATACGAAACGAGGGAAAGCTGAGGCACTAATGACAGAGATAATGAAGCACTATGCTTTTTAAAGTCTAGGCCCTATGCAGCCTGCATACAAACGCCCAGAAAATGTGTTTGTGGCTGTCGCAAACTCGAGTGCAGTTACCTAGTGCTTGTGTTTGTGCTTGTGCTAGTGTTGGTAGAAACATTGTTTGCAGGCATTGTTAGTCAGTGTGGACTAGCCTTAAGAGACACACTCACATACACGAGAATCGCGTCTTTAGCACTGTATAGTTGTTGAAGATCGATAGTAGAAAATCCAGCTGGATCCGACAACAAGACGAATCTTATCTAGAACCACTTGTGAAGCAAAACGAGAACGAATTGAAAAAAAAACACAGAAAATAACCACTATTAGCCTAGTAAAGACTCCTAGTGCAGTACAAACTTGAAACACATGCACTGTGTTGTTAAAGTCAGGAACGTTTTTGCCACATGGCCTAGTCTCCAACATAGTGGAGGCAGGTGTTTTTGATCCCTTAATGGAGATTAGGCACCTTCCTGAAGGTTTTATTTTGATGGGTTCTACCTTCTTAACTTAGGCTGAAGTCATGGAAGTAGTCGTGGTTCCAATGTTTCCAGGATAATTTTTTTATCACTGCGTTTTACTATCTATTCAGGTTACGCGTATGTATTTACTATGCTAATGAATAAGGGATGAAGAAGGTTGAGTTTATAGGAAATGTACTCCGCATTTATGTGAAGGGGAGTGGAAAACAATTGAGGATAAAAACCACCCTCCCTATACCCAACCAAAATTCGAACCCCGATCTCCCTGTCATCGGCAGTCTAACTTATTGCGAGAGTGACGCCTTAGACCTTGCGGCCACCAAAGCAAGTAGGGAGGAATGTTTATATTAAGGTAGTCATGGTGCCAAAGTTTCCAGGGAAATTGGTGAATTTGCTGAAGCAGGCTCCATCTCTTCGGATAATTGATCGGTATGATGGTGACATTAGGCACTAGTAATATCTGTAGGGTTCTTAAGGCTAAGAAATGACATGGTGTTAGTGATGACAAGTTTATGGGACCTGCAAATACTGCACAGACTGGCTGCGAGCTTAGAATAACTAGTATTTGTGTCAAGACAGTGTAGAAATCTTCATTGGAGGATTGGAGTGCCAATAGTTTTTGTAAGCAAGGAATTGACTGATCGTATTGCTGCTACCAAATTCCTCCAAAATGAGGAGCTGCAGGGGGATTTAAGTGCTAAGTAATGTCGTCACTGAGCCTTTAATTAAATAATTCATTGTGGTTGGAATCATTAAGATCCTCTCTCTAAGTATGTAAATCCATCGATTAGCACCAAAAATATTAGTTCCGCAGTCACTGAACAAATCTGAGCAATGTCCTTGACGTGCAACAAAACGACAAAACTGCACCAATAAATGCCTTGATTGAGAATCCTGGAACCAGTTCTATATGAATAGCCTTTGGATAGAAGCATAAAACAGACAAATATAAACAGAAATGTCTAGGTTTGCACACTCGAGCCACTGTAGTGGTGAATGGAGCCCCATAGTTAACATCTGTCTTCAGACCTGACAAACTCGAGCTGTTGCGAGACTTCCCATTGCTAGTATCAATGAGGTTGGATGAAATTTGAAACAGTTTAGACATTTACATAGCCGCTGTCTTATTACTTTGCGTGCATAAACTGATCCAGACTCTTGCTAAAGTGAGGATTTCAAATTGTGAGGTCCTGGACGTAAATGATCAGGATGTAGTTGGCCACTTAAAATTTCCACCAAACGTCTTCGCTTGGTGAGTAGAATATGATCTTTTTCTACAAATGCCAGATTTAATAGTTGAAATCGGCCATCTATTCGCAAAACACCAGCAGAATTGATAATTGGGTTCAACCTTTGTATTGAGGATGAACAAGATTGATCTTTGACAATACGAGCAATATCCTCAAACAATTCGATTTGTTGGGTTTGTTTGACCCATAACAACAGAGCCTTGGGGTGTTCATCAACTTGCAAAGATCCAGTGTGTGTGACATGTCTAGCTAGGGCAGAAAAAAAAGCAATAAGAAGTTTATGACAGAAATGAAAACTTATCTAACAAATCCTAAGCTTTGGTGCTCGACAAGCTGAGAGAAAAGCAATCTACGAGAAGAACCATTAGAGGGGTTGTGCTCTGAAGGTACATGATTCAGGGGAAGTAAAGTCACACTATTGGCGACACAGGTGGGATGACGTTTGGATCCAGGCCAATGTAATTGTAGATGCTGTCAAGGTTCAAGAATAAATAGGTTTCTGATAGCAAGTGATGTGCATGCCAAAAGTAACGCCGAACATAATTACATGTAAGGAAGTGACACTTCTTTTATGGGTGCTATATTTGATGTAGCTTATAAGAAATGTTACTGTACCAGAACTTGTAATAACACGGAGGTAGACAACAGCTGAATAGCCAGTATCAGAGCTATATGCTAAGCCATGAAGCTCTAAGCTACAATCTGCGAATACAAAGACAAAATAGCTGTCGATTGTTGGAAACAAGTGGAAGTTCAGCCAGCTCTGAAGCGATTAACTTATATTTTTCTGCTATTTCAGGAAGTGGGGGAGAGTCCCAATCAACCCCCTCAATCCATTAGAGTTGGAAAAGATTTCTAGCGAACAAAATAATAGGAGAAAGCCAACCTAATGAGTCAAATATTTTTGCAATATTTGAGAGAATTGATAGCTTGGGGAGTGATTTTGTGGCAAATTGTACCCTTTATGAAAAGGTCTCTGAACCATGGTTCCATTGC
The DNA here is from genome assembly GCA_902155825.1 of Timema genevievae. Classification (NCBI taxonomy): domain Eukaryota; kingdom Metazoa; phylum Arthropoda; class Insecta; order Phasmatodea; family Timematidae; genus Timema; species Timema genevievae. The sequence goes on along the minus strand of CABFWO010000157.1, from coordinate 413,233 downwards.
AGACCAAGAAACTTGACAATATAATCTGAATCAAAAGCGTGAGAAATTGGAGGTATTTGGAGGTAATGTGAGAATAACCCTTCTAGAATAGTTGTGTGGTTACCTGCAAACTTTCGAAGTTAAAAGCCACCTCCTTTAACAAATATACAAGTTCTTGCAGGAGGGCCATTGTCTAGGGCTGTGACAAAAGTATCGATATTTTACTAATATTGATATTTGGCTTTCAATACTAGTAGTTTTTTACTTAATTCTTTTATTTCAATACTTTTATTGATATAAATACTTACACACCAGTTTCAGAACGGTATTGAAAGAAACAGCCTTTTGATTGCTGAGAGTCTATTTTCCAACTTTTATCTAAAACATGGAACAAGCTTTTAGGGGGAAAGAATTAATAAACTTGTATTTCTTAGTGACTGCATCAAAGAAGATTGCTATAAGCTTCTTTTTTTCATTTTTTTATTTCATGTTATTGGTTTAGTACTTCACCAAAATGTAACTAAGCAAGGCCAGTTCTATAACTTCCAGGGTAAAAGAACAAACGTGGTTTGTTCCTAATTTAATCCCTCTTAAGAAAATATTTCAGGTAAGACAGGGATCGTAGATAATCTTGTTCCCCTGTTGACGATCAAGGGGAATCTCAAGAACTCTACTTGTCTCCAACAAGGACTGACCAGGATTTATTATAAACATGTAAAAGTAACTGACAAATTTGTTGATGTAAACTTTTTTTTACATTTTAATTTATTTGAAGTATTTAACGTGCACTTTCTGAATCGACTGATTATTTCAACACACGACTTATAAACTAACTTAAATTTAGAACAGACACAACATCCAGCCCCCGGCCGTTAATTCATCACTGTGAAAGGGAAAACCCACATTTCACCAATGATACATTTTTCAGTCATACCAGGAATCAAGTCCGGGACCCTTCGCTCTGTAGACAGACAAGCTAAGGTGTCAGACTGATGATGTCAAAATTACAATTCAACAGGAAATCTCACCTTTATTTGATGTAATATCCCGACAGAGCCTTGATAAATTGAAGGTGGGAACACTTTCCTCTTTTATATTCCCAAAACCAATCCTCAAGGAACACTATTTTTTTTTTTTTTACATTTACTTAACCCAATTACTGACCTGATGTGACCCAACCTAAGCCCCTGCATTTAAATGTGCTCCACACTTGCTGTAAAGGCACCACCACTTTCTTCTTGTCATATCAGGTAAAACTATGGTTCTGTATATTCTTAATTTTACATTATTTGACAGCAGGTGAAAGAGAGAGGTTAAAAACTTACTGATCGAGTAACGGCATCCATTCCCCGACTGTATTCTTTTCTTTTTTGTGTATGTAATATGTCATAATTAGTGTTAAAATGTAATGGGGATTAAATTATTTGTGTTGAAAATGAAGTGTCAGAATCAATTATAATTTTTAATTAAACAATAATTAATTATTAGCAAAAGGACATAAATATAAAACATCTATTTAGAATATAATATGTAAATGTCAAAAGTCCAACAACAATACAAACAAGGATAACTAAAGGGCACATATACTTTTCCTACGGAACTGTCAGGTGAACTATTCTAAAATACAATATTAAAAAAAAGAATTATGTCAGCTTGCAAAGACCAGCCAGATACATCTCGTAAATTGAATGAAGAATTTTGGATTTAAGGTGGTGCACTAAGAATTTGTTTATCTTGTCTTATTATGTTAAAGATAAATAATTATTCTAAATTATAGGCCTAATATTATATTTGAAAGATTTATGTGATTGTTTAAATTATGACGCTGTGAAAAAGTTTTCAATTTGATCTCTGAATTATTCCCAGTTTGGCTGAATTCTCCTTAAGTTTCTGACACATTTGAAATACAAGTTTTATTATTTAAAAAACAGGATCATCTGTATATTTTATAATTAATTTTACCTTCACACTCTTAAAATGTATTAGTACCAGAGATTTAAATACCCTGTTTTTTTGGTTTGGCATAGCACTGCTTTACTGATATAAAGAACAAGAGTTAAGAAATTAAAATCACTTCTCTCTCTGGACATAAATTTATGTTTCAATTTTTAATATACAAAATTAGATAGATTTATCTAAAGTCAATGAGCATGTTTGTACACTGTGCATAGTATATCTGAGAGGGGTACTTTTACAACTCCAAGATGAGATGATTCATTGAGGAGAGGCGTTCAAAATTTAATTCAAGAGGGTTTTTTTTCCTTGTTATTAACTAAATGTCATCATCTACAACTTTTATTTGAGTCAAGGAAAATTTACAATTTTAGTTTTTTTTCTTCTAATAAGTGGGGATATATGTTTTAAGTGATATGTTTCTATGGAACATGAACTGCGTTAAAACATTGCTCATGTGATGTGAAGCAAATCAACATTTTCTTGCTATTATCTAGACAGCATATTACTAATCCATGCAGATGTACTACACACACTATACAAAATGGTGAAGCCAAGATCATTGGCAGGGCACTAGCAACTTGTTTATATTATACCTTTAAAATACTCTAAATAAATTATGTCCCAATTATCAACACCCCTTGCTTTTCCACTGAATGTATAACTTAAGCAATATCCGAACTATCAACATCCCTTGCTTTCCCACTGAATGTAGAACTAAGCAATATCCGAACTATCAACATCCCTTGCTACTCCGCTGACTACAGTTATTGAATGAGCAAAGCCAGGTTTTGTTTAACTTTATCTTATGAAATTTCATCTGTCTGTCTCCTCAGATATTTGCTACGCGATAACTGTCAACTGCATTGACCCATTTTAACGAAATATGGCAGGGGAATTCTTTGAGATTACGTCTAAAATGTCTGTAAACGGTTTTACGATCTGGCTATCCTCTTCAATATGGCGGCCATTAAAAAAAATATGTCATGTCTGTTTGTTTCACGATAACTGCCAAATACGAGGACCACTTTTAACTAAATTTAACAGGGATTTTTTTAAACTCTAGGTTGAACGATGTATATACATTGTTTTGCAATCTGGTTATTTGTTTCAATAAGTCAGTCACTCGGAATCCAGTGATTTGAATTAATAATTCTAAGCAATCGAACGAGTACCTAGGGTGTTTTTTTTTAAATGTTAGCATATATTGTGAGACTGACGTTTTAAACTGTGTGAACAATGGTTATTATCTATGCATATAATATAATATGGAATATATTATTATTTGGTTTTCTGTCTAACTTGATCACCAAGGAAAAAATAAATATCGACTTGAAATCCAAGGAGAAATTATGAGAGATATTTTAACTTGAAATACATCGAGGCATATAAATGAGTATATAAATCTTAAGCCCAGTAAGATAAAAACATGCCATTGTTATTAGCATACTTAAAACAATTTTTTTAATGGAGGGAGTAAGATAATATACTGTTCAAAGAACTACTAGTATATCCCTTATCAACACATTTGCTTTGCCACTAAACATAGAACTATAATCTGTATCTCGCTGGCAACATCCCTCGTTCTTTAACTTAAAATAAAACTAAGTCATGCGGTCATACACCCCTTATCAACATTACTTTCTCCACCACTGAATGTAACACTAATACATGTATCCCTTGGAAACATTCCTTGCTCTACAACTGAATGTAGAACTAGTCTAGGTCTCTCCTGGCAGCATATCTTGTTCCACCACTGAATGCAGAACTGGTTGGGTCCTCCTAGAGTCTACGAGGACAGGGCAGTTCAATCGAACTTGAGCTCTCTCTTGCACATGGGGCAATTGTCCGACGTCTTGAGACATTGCCGGAGACAATCCCCATGGAATAAATGGTGACAGGGCGTGATGCGGGCCAGCCTCATGGGGCTGAGACACACTGCACACACGTCGTCGAACTCTCCCAGCTCCTCCAACGTGGCGTACCGGTACTTCCCCACCACGGCTTATCAGACGGTAACACTGTCCCATTGCGGCTAATGGGGCCACGAACACTGCGGACATCGCCAGGGTGAATACCCTTAATATGACAGGAGACCACAATGTCTCCAAGGACTCCAGGGCGTCGAGTTGTAGCACCGAGAGCAGGTTGGGGAAGGAGTCCACGAACACTCTCTCTGTTGCCATGTAGTAGAGCCAGGTGAGGACGGTGTAGGCCGCCGTGGGGCTATAATGTTGCAGTCCCTGCTCCAGGCCAAACACCAGCAGCATGAACACCACAGTCATGATGAAGGTCACGGCCTTGGTCCACTCGAGGACTATCTTCGTCGCTGACATGGCGAGGTGCTTCATGTTGGAGTGCTCCGTCATAGGCACGTAGGGCGACCAGTTTTCTTTCTCTACCAGCTCCTATCGGGGGAACAAAAGGAGGGCTATTAGTGCCTGTGATTCCACTCGGTGCTTCAATGACCATGAGCAGGGTTGAGGCCAGAACTCTCTGGTGGGTACGTGGACAAGGGTGTGTCAATCTCGTCTATCCTGGCTTATCTCTTACTGAGAGGTCAGGGCTCGAATCTTAGTTGACCATATTTATTTGCTGTTCCCCTAAATGGTTCCCCTCTCTATCGTCATTTAAATGCAGGGTAGTTTCCTCAAAATTATACTTATACGGGTAGACTTGATGATTAGACTAAACGTAGATCACACACACAAAAAGCGTGTGTCAACTAAAAGTTTCATAAAATTCGGAATCAAGGTCACGCTGCAACTGGAGTTGAATAACACCGTGGATCAACGAAACTCAATAAATCGAAACCAAGCTTTGGATTTGAAGTATAGCAGAGATGTGAGCCCTGTACTGGCTATCACTAGCATTTGTAAGGACTAAGTGAGTTACCTTGATATATGACACGCAGTAGGCGATCACGTTGTAAAACATGAGTGAGTAGAGACAGGTTACTCTCTGATCAGGCACCAGTACTTTATCACACAGCATGAAAAACAAGATCTGGAACAGAGCCCAACATGAACAGTTTCTGGAGCATAGCACAAGGTGAAGAAGAGTATATTGAACATAGCACAACGTGAATAACAGTATCTGGAACATAGCACAATGTGAAGAAGAGTATATTGAACATAGCAAAACTTGAAGAACAGTCTGGATTCTGGAACACAGCACAAAGTGAATAACAATAACTGGGGCAAAGCACACATGAATAACAGTATCTGGAACATAGCACAACGTGAAGAAGAGTATATTGAACATAGCATAACTTGAAGAACAGTCTGGATTCTGGAACATAGCACAAAGTGAATGACAGTATCTGGAGCATAGCACAAGGTGAATAAGAGTATATTGAACATAGCACAACGTGAATAACAGTATCTGAAACATAGCACAAGGTGAAGAAGAGTATATTGAACATAGCACAACGCGAATAACAGTATCTGAAACATAACACAAGGTGAAGAATAGTATATTGAACATAGCACAACGTGAATAACAGTATATGAAACATGTGTAAGTACGGCAGTTCATTAACAGTCCCAAGTTTGTTTGAGCGATGTGGGATGAATTCGTTTATTAGGTTTGTTCGTCTATTTTATTGGTAAGGCGCTGATACCCAAGATAATGGTGGATAAATTCATAATTAGTGAAAGATTGACTCTTTGTTTAATCTGCGTTTCTTTTTAACTTGAAGCATAAAGAATATGTCATTTTTAATTAGTCACTTCTGAAAAGTTATTTATCTCTCTCCATATTTGTACAGTGTTTGACATTTGAGACGCACCACTATAATTTCCTCTCATGAGAAAGTTACATTCGTATTGTCAATCCATACAGTTTCTATAGTAGGATTCTGGTAGGAAGGATCATATAGTGACAATTACAAGAGTAAATAAAACACTTTCATTTTATATTTAAACACCAAGTCATGTCATTTTGAATTGTCACTCGAAACAAATAGTTGGCCTATAAATATCTATAAAATATTACTAATAACATAATATTTTAATTTAATTTATCTGAGGTATTTGACGTGCATTTTCTGAACCGACTGGTTATATCAGCACACGACTTCTATAGTAACTTAAGTCTAGAACAGACACAACATCCAGACCTTGGCAGTTAATTAATCACTGTGGCAGGGTAAACCCACATTTCACCAATGATACATTTTCCTGCCATGGCAGAAATCGATCCCGGGACCTTAAGTTCAGTATACAGACACGCTACCGACTGAGAGAAGAATTCAGACAAAAAATATAGTGATATGCTATCAATGGTGAACGCAGCAAAAAATATGTTTGTATTTTTTAAAAGGTACTTCCTATTTTGATTCCTTCTATAGATGTTGCATTAACATTTCCTGTTTTGTCATTCTGTGAAATAACCACTCGTGTGGCTCTAGCCTGGTGGTCGAGGATCGTGTTACTGTTTTCAAAGACTCGAACCGTACAACTTTGAAATGTTATCACATTGCTTTTGATGACAATATTAGACTCATTTTATCAATTATATGATTAGTTCCCCTTGTGAAAGAGACCACAATGATATGCCCCCTACCCCCCTTAATCTGTTACTAGGAGCCACCACGTCATGGATACTATCTGAGGAATAAAACCTAAGAGTATATAAGCCGTTGAACTCAGAAAACAAAACATTTTCTGACTCAGGACCGTATCGAGCGGGGTGGGGTAAGGACGCGTAGTTTTGAGGGTCGGGGTCTAAAATCCCTCTGAAAATAGTATTAAAATTATTAGTTTTTTGTATTCTTCTTAGCTTATTTGAGTACAATAAAATGCATAGCACCTACAACTATGATTATGTATTTTTACTTTCTCTCTATCTTACAGGTAGAGAAAGTATGGTGATCGTCAAAAAAATCGAAGTCGAGATTTTGATGAATTTTGACGTTTCATGACTTCCCGAATCCGAAAAAGTGGTTTTTGAATTTCCGTCTGTCTGTCTGTATGTACCTCCAACTAGAACCTAAACTATTTTACCGATTGAGCTGAAACTTTATATCTAGGGTTTTCATAGGGTTGCCCCGAGGGATTTTTGGAATTGGATATCTACCCCTAAAATTAAGGGTAGTTTACTGAAGGGAAAAAAGAGAAAAAGTCGATTTTCTCAAAATCGGCTCTAACGATTTTGATTAAATTTCATTTATGAACATTAATAAATATTCCAAACAAAATGGCTACTCTCAATATTTCGGCAAAATGG
>CABFWO010000157.1:374927-402846 GCA_902155825.1 Timema genevievae | reverse complement strand
AGGACTGGTGTCAATGTTTATACAGCAGGACTGGTGTTAATGTTTATACAGCAGGACTGGTGTCTATGTTCATACAGCAGGACTGGTGTCAATGTTTATACAGGAGGACTGGTGTCAATGTTTATACAGCAGGACTGGTGTTAATGTTTATACAGGAGGACTGGTGTCAATGTTTATACAGGAGGACTGGTGTCAATGTTTATACAGCAGGACTGGTGTCAATGTTTATACAGCAGGACTGGTGTCAATATTTATACAGCAGGACTGGTGTCAATGTTTATACAGCAGGACTGGTGTCAATGTCTATACAGCAGGACTGGTGTCAACGTTTATACAGCAGGACTGGTGTCAATGTTTATACAGCAGGACTCGTGTCAATGTTTATACAGCAGGACTGGTGTTAACGTTTATACAGCAGGACTGGTGTCAATGTGTATACAGCAGGACTGGTGTCAATGTTTATACAGGAGGAATGGTATAAGTAAATGTTTACAGATGCAGTATTTTTTTAAATAATATTTGTTATCTGCTAGCAAGTAGCACTCTTAAAATCCGTTATGAAAGGTCCAGAAGGTGGCGGATAGAAGATCTCACCTGATTGGCCATAGTGGAGATGTTAGTCATCTTGAGTAACACGTCTTCGGTGCGGTCTAGAGGCGCGTACACTCGCTTTAGAAACCTCAACACGGGTCCAAGGAACAGCTGACAGGTCGCTGTAACAAACAATCGCAACACTTTGTATTTATAGCTCAAAAATTAATATCTATCCAGCTATAGATCGTTTCGTTTTACATGAACTTTTCAATTTAGATTTGTAAGGTTGAGTAAGTAGCTAAGCTATTATATTCATCTAAATACTATATTCTTTAAATATAAAAATAACACTCTAACATGGAGATCAAACCTGAGACTTTTGTATTAGTACGCTAATGCTCTGACCACTTAGCTATCCAGGAATCGTCCCGTGCCCGTGAACGTACGGAAATCGTCGGCTATACGGAGCGATTCCTGGATAGCTCGGTTGTTAGAGCATTGTGTACTAAGCCAAAGTTCCCGGATTCAATTCCCATGTCCAGATGTTATTTTTCAATTTAATGAATATTAAATATGTAATATTATTTATATTTATAATTTTTTTGTGGTTAACGTGCACTTTCTGGACCCACTGATTAGATCAGCATACGACTTAGAGATGAACTTTACTCTAGAACAGACACAACATCCAGCCCCCCGGCCGATAACTTATCACTTTGAAAGGTTAAGCCTACATTTTGCCAATGATACATTTTTCGATTATTCTGGGAATTGAACCCGGGACCCTCATATCACTATACAGACACGCTGCCAACCGAGCTAAGGTGCCGGACTGCATAGTTATAGAACCCTACCTAACCTATAACCTTGATTTTCTTACGAATGAACATTTGAAGCACCTTTAAGAAAACGAAGGGTACAGGAGAATAGGGGTGAATGTCCAAACTTAGCTCTTACTAAATATTTCCATCTTTTAGACAATCATGAGACCTTTCTAATGCACTTTATATTGTGGTTAAAAGAGGTCTCTGTCATATTTAAATTAATAAAAAAACTACAGTATTTGCTGGGGTCCTTATGACTTTTGAGATATAAAAGTTTATGTCCTAGGAAATGTGTGAAATGTGACTTTCCCTCTTTTACTCTGTACCCTTCAAATGCATATATATTTTGGGGGTCAACATTGATAGTATTTTACTGTATTATCAGTGTTATTCTATAGGTATTGTTATACTATTCTTCTGCGCCGTGCCACCCCACAAACATATGCAACACACGAAACATACACGTACGAAAGGTTGTAAGAGTAATCTATTTCACGGCGCCGTAGCGTGGTTGTTGAGAATATAAAACACATTACATTGCTCGTGATAATTATCTAATTAAACATCACGTTCAAAATCGTCGCTGTGTTCCCCTTGGTCATCGAAGTTGTCACCTCCTTGCAATATGTTTACTCTCCAGTGAAATGTTTGAAGAAATTAGATCTATGTTAATGATGATATTATACCAAACATGGTCACTATCTGTGCAATAATAGCCCATGGGCACAGACAAGGAAATAACAGATCCACAACCGCCAGATTAAACGTGTTGCGCTCCTTTTCGAGGCTTTGCTCCTTCAACGTTGGGATCGCTAGTTGCGGTCCCCAGTGACTACAGCGCAATCAAGTGAGCATTTTTAAACGACTCACTTTAAACTCGAATTTACTAGAAGGCAGATACAAAATATGAGAATCTCGAGCTAACCTGTCGGCTGGCTGTAGCCGAGCAAGCTTCAGGTAGCACCCTCTCCCGTCTTTAACCCCACCCCTCGTCCATAAGTATCCTAAACCTGCCACACAAATAAGTTTACTCTGAATGCACATTACAAAGAAAACTTGAAACACAATGGTCCTTTTTTTACTACTAAGGTACAACTGCAACTGCAACTGCAATTATTTGTTAAGGAGTACTGAGGAGAATTGCAGACGTCTAGAAATACCAATTTATTTAAGAAGTTGTTAGATATTTTTCAATATTGTTTTCACTAAAATGAAGGTGAAAGTTCTGACCAGTTAAAAAGTTTAGGTTTTAGTTCTAAAGTGTTTTTAAATGTGTGATATCTATATATAACCGTATAAAACAATCCCACAAATTGTGACTCTATCAAAACATGACTATTTGATAGTGGAAGGCTAGATATCATACCGCGTGGCCACTAATGTATGTCTATAATATATATTTGATGCTATGTATTTAAAATCATTAATGTATACTTTAAATAATTTAAAAACTGGTATTCTCCCGGTGTAAATTAAAATTCCCACACTCAAGTATTTAAACTTAAAACAAAAATATAGCATGGTTTTAAATAGGTCTAAATAGGTCTGTTATTCAAAATTACGTAGTAAACACTAAAGTTAAGCTATTGTATTTGTGTGAGTACATGAATGCAGGCCGGATAGTAATATTGCAGACAAACGGGTCGGTCAGCTTGTCTCGCGGGCTGCTTGTTTGCAAATCCTGCCCTATCATTCGATCATTGAAATGGGTTATGTCTGTTAGTAAAAGCTAAATCAGTTCGAAATTTTAATTAACCATATAGAGCCCGTGCATATAAATAATATTATTTACAGTTTATTGAAGTAATTATTCAACATATTATATACCATACACTTCATTTATCTTAAAAGGTAACAAGCTTTCTTTTATGAATTACTATGATGTAGCGGTGTAACTTATAAAAGACGGCTATAGGCTAGTCTAATCTAGTCTAGGTCATTAAAGTATTGATGTCACCTTTCAGTGTAAACCAATTGTAGGCTACATACATATTATTTTGACACGAGAGATACAAAATAAATAGTATCTCAAAATGCTTTCCTATTTAACATATTTTGTTATTAAATGAATGGTATTTTAAAAAGGAACTAACGAGTATGAAAATACACATACAATTTTAACGTTATTTTATCATCACAAATTAAGATTCAATATTTATTTGTTTTACCGTTTGATATTTTAAATATGTTTCTGACTATCTTGCAGACCAGATAGAATGGAAATTTCACTGTAAGCTCTGCAAGAATCCATTAACAAAGTGTGATGCAAACAATGGAGTAAGGACATGATTATCTAATTTTCCATAGCGCATATCACAATAAAGGGCAAGGTGACTTAGGAAATTTCAAATCCCCTACAGATATGTCACACACATGCTCTAGAAACATTTCATTGAACAATTGCCTGATGTGTAACACAAAGAAAGTATTGTACTGTACATAGGAAAGGCATTGAAGAAAATAATGATAATATTCTCTCACTGGCTTAAACAATGCAAAAAACACAAGCTATGTTGCACCAAGCCACCTCCTTAAAGCTAGAATCCATATTCACTTGCTGTGATATGCAAAGGAGAATCTTTAAAGTTTAGGGAAACCGACAGAGAAAATATGGAAAGTATTGCACCAATAATCTCATCTCGTTGAGTATTTGTGACTTTAAGCTGATTTTGATCGTAATTAAATGTAATAAATTAATTGTGTTTTTAAATATTTATATGAATCTAAACTCTTGTTTCAAAAGTAGTATTTGTAGCGTGTTCCATTTAGAAACGTTGAAATAATGTAAGGATTTAGGCCTATAAGTTGTTTTAATTTAGCATAATTGTGAGTGTTATGCAAACAAAACCAGCTGTTTGGCTTAAACTTTAGGTTAACAACTTTGAATTTTAAATAGTATTCTTATATAGGAGGTATGTTTCAATAAAACACTTTAGTTGGTATAGTCTGTAAAAGCTCAAATGTGTACCTCTACCTAAATAAACACTCTTCATAAGACTATATAACTATAGTTGATAAGTTAAAAATAAATATAGTATTCAAATAATTGTGACTGTATGGACTCAAATACTTCCATTGGTGACCAATGTTATATTTACTACTTTTTTCTTTATAAATTGTGATTAATTTACTCCATAGTGCTTTTGAGCCTTTAGTTGAAAGTAGTTTTAGGAATATATAGAAATGTGTTTGCACCAACGAAACGTATAAGAGTATATTTGTGCTCATCTTTACGTAAATAGACAATTTTTACTTTCTCTCGACACCTTGAAGAGTAAAGTGCTGTGATCGTAAAAAATTGAAGTCCAAATTTTGATAACTGTCAACCCCCCGAAACAGAAAAATTGTTTTTAGAGATGCCGTCTGCCTGTTCCTAGTGTCTGTCTAGGCCTAGAGCCGAAACCATTTTATTGATCTGGCTAAAACTTAGTATATATGGTTTTTATAAGGTTCCTCCAAGGAGTTTTTGGAATTAAACATCTTACCCTAAAACTGAGGATAGTAGAGGTAAAAAAGAGAGAAAACAAGTTATCTTGAAATCATCTGTAACGATTTTTATTAAATTTCGTATCTGGGTATTGTTTATCATTACAAACTAAATGTCCGTTCTATTCTCCCCATGAACATCATTTTAAGGGTATTTGACATAAGCAGATACTGCCAATTTAAATCATATATCTTCGCAAGTATTTGAGACACAAAATTTTGAAGTAATAAAATATCACTCATTTATCCTTTTAAGTGATAAGCTACAGTGGTATTACTTCATTATTGTAAGGTTGTAGTAAAATTAATAATAAAAAAAACCTTTACTTGAAATATATTTTTATAAAACCAATTGTTGTATATAAGTTACGTAAGGCTTTATTTTCACTATTTCGACTCCCCTTCTTCCCAAAATCCCCCTATGTAAGGGATCATAAGATTTTTCGTTCCCCCCTCACCCTTTATCGTTATTGACAGCAAAAAATAAATCTACTTTCTAAAAGGCTTTTTTTTATATATAAAAATTGGACTGTAGTAAGACATTTGGAACACTAACTCTGTAAAGACAGCTGAAAAAAGTTTAAAGAAGGGGCTGAACACACAAACTAAAGATTATCTTAAAGTGGGTGCATTAGATTTACAAATACATCTACATTACGAATTAAAAGTGACCAGAATATTATGAAATATATCAATGTCCAAATTTGTTTAACACATATTTTCATCAAACTTCTGTTAAATCTTATTTCTCTATTATTATTGTATTGGTTTTATTTTGATAGTGATCTTAATTTAAGTTTCAAACCTATCCAAACTACATAGACACAACCTTTCTCTTTATTTTAGTAGATAATTTTTATACAAAACACTTAATAACTATAGCTGTGATTAAAACAATATTTGGGTATAGCTAAGAGTATTTTTTCATATACTTTGTACTGTCAACAATTATACTCAGTTTACTAAATTCTATTTTATTGTGATATAAATATTTATTTTTTAAGAAAATCTACAATTATTAATTGTATAAAAATATTGTTCTATTATAGTAAAATAATCTTAAACTGAAAGCGTTTTCAGTGTAAATTTTTTTTATTTACATTCCCCTTTACTAAAATTAAGAAATATTTAATTTTCCATACAGACAAGAGAAGGTGTTGGACAAGTGTAATTGGACAAAACATTATGAACTTTTTGTTGTGTAATCCTAAAATCGCGTTTAGGGAGATAAGCTTCATTTTCAGACTCGATTTTACTAAATCTGATTTAAGACCGATTTGCTAACGCTCATTGCACATTAGTATAAAATAATGTTGAATATAATCATTCCAGTGTTTAAAATAAGAACGTATTACCAATACCAAATTATATATACTTAGGAAACTCTTCATTGTATTTTCCATGCATTTAACTTTCTTATTTTTAGTTTATAAATTAACATATCACTTGCATATTTTGTTTGTGTTAATTTGAAAACAAAATGTAAAAAAAAAAAGCAACCCTTGCAACATAAGTATTTAATTTTAATTACTGATATATTTTGTGCGCCGTGTCTTACTTCCCATTACGGCTATCCGCTTATTTACTCCAATGGATTAGGAAAGAGGAAGGTAACATTTTTGGTAAATGTACCCGTATTTGTGTTGAAGAGGAATTATAAGCATTTTAGGAAAAAACACTCTCATTACACCCGATCGGGATTCGAACTCTGATATCCCAGTTATTTGCAGTCCAGTCTAATGAAAAAGTGAATCCTAAAGAATTTTAATCGCAGAAGCTGATCACAAAATATTTAATAACTCATTTACAAGTGCATTTACAAAACTACGTGTCACTTACTTTTAAACTGTAAAAGCAATGGCATTGTATATTTGGGTCCAACACTCTCAATTGTTTGGAAAGTTTTGGTCAATGAAAGGGGGGTGAGTTGGGGTAAGGGATTACCACTACCTGGACTGAACTATTTTACTCGAAGAGACAGATAGCAACTTTTAGCACTCACTCTCTCACTTTGTCTTTCTCACGAGGAACATTTTGAAAGTGAGTTGCTTTAAGGAATTCTCACTTGGAAGCACTGTAATCACAGGATATTTTAAGTTCTACCTGACTCTAGAAGCGCAGCAAATCTCCCGTAAGGCTGTGTATCTGTTATTTCCTTGTCTGTGCCCAAGGAAGGCCTTGTTCACACTAGTTGACAATAGGAGATTAGTTGGAACAATGTTTCTTGGGGGAAGTTACCGGACCCTCGTGATTGCTAAGTACAGTATTACAGTTCTTATGTTAAAATCAAATTCAAAGGAAATAAGCTGTATTTGTGGTAGAGCATTAGCGCATAAAGCCAAGGTTCGATTCCAGTGTCTAGTTAACTGTTTTAAAAGGTTTTGAACACCATGTTTTACTACCTGTTCAGGTTATGCGCATTATGTACTAATTATACTAGAGTTCTAAAGATGAGGAAGGTTTCATTGGGAGGAAGTGCATCCACATTCACTTGGAGAGAGATAGTGGAAAACCATTTATAGAAAACCACCCTCAAAACACCCAACCGGGATTTTAACTCCGATTTTCTTTCATTTGCAGTCTAGTCTAATAGGATAGTGACACCTTAGACCATGTGGCCACCGAAGAAGGTCTCACTAAATTGAATATTAATTTTTAGAACGGTTGAATCACATAGGTATTTTTCTGTGCTCCAAGTCTTACTACCCGGTAGGACTATCCACTTACACTACTGGGGAAGCCAAAAGAAAGGTAGTATTGAGAGGAAGTGTATCTACATTTGCATGGAAGTAGAGTTCAAAACCATTTAGGGAAAGTCACCCTCATTACCCTGGACGAGATTTTAACCCCAACCATCTGTGGAAAATTAAATTGGACGAGGTTGATGCCTTAGGCGCCGAACGATACGGGTTTCACATATGGTCATTCATCTCCCCCAATCAGGTTTTGAACCAAAGTCTCTCAGAGTGTGTTTGTTCAGCGTTTTAATCTCGCAACACTCTTATCTGTGATCTCGTCTTTGTCTAAGGGTGTATGTCTTGTTCTAAGCGTTGCTGTTCTAGGTACAATGAACTGATACAACCCTTACGTTTAAAAAGTTTGTATTAAATACACAAATTCAAAGTCGTGACTTAATGAAGACCTACAGCTCCGACAAACAAACATGTCGTATCCAAGGTCATGGAAGTTAAAAATATTATCTCATTCATCGTTTCAACACTTAATTAAAACATTTAGAGCGTGGGCTAGCAACAGGGTCGCCCTTCTCCTTTCAGCCCGATATTAACTAGAACATCTCGATAAATACCGTCACTATCAATCAACGTCAACCCGTGTTACAACAGCCACTCAAGCTTCTTCCCATTAACCTCGTCAACCCTTCTCAAATTGAAGCTAAAAGAATCCTCCCCCGAACCCGCTGAAGAGTTTCGATACTCGTCTAGAGCCCGCTCTTCCCTCCTGACGTTATTCATGATCGCTAGTCAGTTTCGGTTGTGTTTTGCACCCTTCTGGTTTCTTGAGTGACATATTTTTCCTCAATGGACAAAGATGACATCATCGTGGTCGTGTTTTCGTAAAACGGCTGATCACGGGTGTCAGGGGTTTATCTTGGCAATCCCCCTTCCCCTTGTTTGACCTCTCAACGAAGAGTACCACGGTAGTGGGGGTGGGGGACTACTATATCAGCAGGATGGAAGCCTCAGGAGCTCGTAGTCCAATCCACCTCGTGTCTACCAGAGCCAATTCCAGTAAGCTATTTGGTTCTATCCCCGCCGACCACAACACAACTTGACACCACTCTTCGGTAAGTCCAGTTATTTTTCCTATTGCTATTTTAGTTACATTTTCTATGGGTGCTTTTTACTTTCCACTATCAACAGATATTCCCCATTCACCTGTAGTGAGTAGCCGATGAGGTCACCTTGTATGAAGGAAATGACAATACAGTATTAGGAGACCAGCAGATGAAGAGTTACTCACTTGTAGTGGGAAGTATGCAGAATCACTGAGGAAAGCTTATATCTGGGTGACAATATTAGAAAATCAAAATATAAGGAAGTTCTCACGTGTAGAATTTTTAATAAAGTGTCATTGAAGGTAACTTGTATCTGTAGGAGATGATAGTACAGTTACAGTATTAAGAGACCAGAATGTGAGAAGGTTCTCACTTGAATGTGTGGGGTATGAATTGCCACTGAGGGAAGCTTGTATCTGTAGATGATAGTACAGTTACAGTATTAAGAGACCAGAATGTGAGAAGATTCTCACTTGAAGTGTGGGGTATGAATTACCACTGAGGGAAGCTTGTATTTGTAGGAAATGATGGTACAGTTACAGTAATATTAATAAGAGACCAGTAGATGAGGATGTTTTCCCTTGTAGTGTGAATTATGAAGAACCACTTATTTCTGGGATTAAATTACAATCCAATATCAGGAGACCAGAATATAAATAGTTACTTACTTGTGGCGTGGAGTAAGAAGGGTCTGACGCCACTAAGGGGGTACTTGTAGTTGGCGGATATGATCATTGGCAGCACCAAACAAGAGTAGGTGAGCCCCATGCTGCCCACAAGTAGGGGGGCGTGTCCCCGGGCGAAGTACGGCAACAATAGCACCACCGACAATAGGCACACTGTGGAGGAGTAACCACACACATACACGAGTTAATTACAAATTGAATAACAAAATAGTAGGACTAAGTATCAGCTGTAGCTCGTTATTTGGAGAAACGGAAATATAACAAGTTCATAACACAAGTTACAGATAGTTCAAATCTAATACAACATATTTTATGAACATAGTTTTAAGTTATATGATTCTTTATGGATACTTTTTATTTTACCATACAATAAAGTAAATTGTAACTGTGAGCATTTTCTATCTCCAGATTATGATGGATTTTGACACTTTGACTCCAAACTAAAAAAAAAGTTGGTTTAACATTTTGTCTGTCTGTACTTTGGGCTACAGTTGAAACAGTTTGATGTATTTTATTCAAACTGGCTAAGCATATTATGTTATAATGGTCACACCTCAAGGATAAATCGTGATTTAGATTCTAGTGCTAAAATGAAGGGTAGTTTCATGATAACTTATCTGTTATAATTCTAAATATTTAAAAAAATTCCTAAAATTTTTGTTCAAGCCATATATCTAGGAAGTGTTTTAAATTATAAGGTTAGTTTAATAACCAGGGATTTTTGAAAAAAAGTGAAACATTTTGAAAATAGCTTCAACAAATATATATTATATATATATAATAGCCTAAATCAATGGACTGCTGGATAGTGTGACTTAAGTTAGATTTCAATGAGATACTATTGAGACATTAAAAGATCACCTTACACCAGTACATCTTGTTAACTGTTGTGAGACACATTCTTTTTTAGTTTCTTCGTCCAATAGTCTAATGTAATCAATTCTCACGCATGCGCATAGCCATGACTCAACTTTGGCTAAAGAGGGGTAACAGACCACTTGAAAATCACAAGTTGACTTTGAGAATTGAGATTAAGATGCTCAACTGGGACAGCTGTGTTAAAATAGATACGAGGTGTGTACTAACTGGAAGAAATATGTTGTTTAAATTATTGTAAATAAAAGTTGTGTTTTTTATTTAGTGAATATTTGAAAGTTCCAGAAATTTGATAAAATTCCTCATGAATTTTCCTTGACCAAGCAAATTCCCAAACTTTTCCCTTTTTCTAAGTTTTCCAAGTTTTCCAGGTCACTTGACACCCTGTGAAATTCATACATATGAAATTATATATGATTTTGTCATACTATTTATTTCTGAATGTAAAATGAAGTTTTTGATTGTTTCTGAATGTTCGAACCACTTCCAGCTCTTCTGATATATTCCCTGTGAGATCAATATTCGGATAAAATTATAGTGCTGGCACGAGCTATTAGCTTCTAGATCAGTGGTTCCCAACCGGTGTGCTGGGGCACTTTAGTTTGTCGTGAAGTTTTGGAAGTGTGCCGCCAAAATTTTCCAAAGTTTTAGTTAAACAAATAATCTCGTGATAAATTGACTGCTAGTTACAGTCTTAAGCCTCCTAAAGTGTTATCGTGATATAACGATAGTTATTCAAGTTTCAGTTTCACTTGGATTGAAGATTGTGACCGACAAGTTTATATCTGTATTTTTTTGTATGGAGAACGCTTGAGCGATGAAAAGTTTTGGAATATCTGTTCTAGATATATTAAACACAGTGGGTAGGGTGGGTGACTTTTAATAAATAAAAATAATAATGGTGATTTAATTGTCCACTCAATTAAACTGTTAATAATCGTGTACTAATTGTGATAGTTGATCAGACACTTAATATATTACCTAGTGCTGTGTTTTATAGCCCCTTTGTACCAGACTACTTTCATTACTGAAATGCGTGTTGCCTATCATGTCATTTCCCGGAGTCAGGCTTGGAGCAATGTCAGAGTTCACTCGTGACGATTAAGTCATTAGACAAGCAAAATCTTATTTCAACATTTCAACAAGTGTATAATTTATAAGGTATAAATAGTGATTTAATTATTTCAAATCATTACAGCTCACGAGCAATAAGGGGTCAAACTTGTTGTTTTATGCTTTTTGCATACCATTATTAAGGTAGTTAATGTGTGGGACTGAAATTTAGTATAACTAGACATTCATATGAAGTGTCTTCGACATTAATATTCAACCCCCTTGGGCTCACATTTTCTGTCAGTTCAAATTATTCTAGATTGTCATTTTCCAACGAATCCACAAGAATGCTATCATATTTAATAGAAAGAACTCTAATTTTATTAAGTATTATATTCGTGGATTCTTATCACATTTGAGTAACCACCTAATTGACAACTATAACGTCCAAACATACATTTTAGAGCGTCTGTCTGAATGTTGCCGGGCAGATTGTGACCTTGAAATATATTAAGCCTACATCTCTTGGTTTCACTAGGGTTAATCTTATTTGATAGGACCATCACATAGTTGGTTAAGGTAATCTGATATATTTCTGTCTAATCTGGGAATACTTCATCTTTAATTGTCCAGTGCAGTATCCCGAAAGTTCTGACATACCACAAGTCGTTTGTAGGTGAGTCTTGTGTATCTCCTTTGAAAAGGCACCTGTTGAACAATTTTTGTCGATTCCTTTGTGTATGGTACTAATGATATCTCATGGTACACAGTTAATTAAAAGAAAAGTATCTATGTCAGAATAATATGAAATTTTATGGTTTGGAACAAACACATTTTGACCTTGTCTCGCACATTTATTAACATTTATCAGTACTAATGAGTTATTCAGACTTTCTAAATTTTAAGGGTAAAGGGATTTTAGAATTAGGCCCTAAACATCTTTGATAATATTGCAAACTTTATCAACCATTTCGTTGATCTTTAATTAAGGTAAAACTTGCAAATTTTTGCAAGTTTTGTGCAGTTTTGTTGAATTAGGTAAATTAAAATTACGACTACTCCCTAAAAACTTATAATCAATCGTGTGATGAGATTTTATTAAATACCATAGCAAATACTATTGCGGGTAGATAATATTGAAAATGTCTTTTGGAAAATGTTAATTTCAACTTTAAATCTATAAATATGGTAAAATTATTCTTTTCATTGGTACGGATCTTATGAAGCATTTTAATCGAAATTTTATTAAAGAATTTTTCATCGTTTTGGTTATTACCTTGTTGAGCATTGTCATTGTCTTGTTGAATTTTTGCCATCTCATCTAAAATATCATCAATTTAACTAAAATTTATTTCTTAAATAGGACTTTATGAATAAAACCTAGCTAGCTTTGTGTGTAGAAGGCGATATTCGCGATTTATAATCGGTTATTAACTATTGTATATAATTTTATCTGGGGTGCAAGACTTCTTTAAATATGAAATAAGGAAATTATAATAGACTAAGGTTCAATATATTATACGCGCCAAAAATTTTAGTTCCCAAAAGATGTAAATTTTGCTACGACATTGTTGTTCAAATTTAATCAAATATATAAATCAAACATATAAATGATAGTCTCAACTATTAAACTGAAAACTTACCTTGTATCAAGCTCCAAATAGCTTTTAGAGGCACCCAATTTTCAAAAATTTGCCATGGAAGGATCAATTTAAATAATTTATTGGAGGCATCTAGTTTTAGAAAAATGTCCAGGCTAGGACTAATTTAAATAGCTTATAGTGGCATTAAAATTTCAAAAAAATTCTGGGAGAAGACCACTTCAAATTGTTTCTAGAGACATCTAATTTTCTAAAAATATTCCAGACGATGAACGTTTAAAATAGCTTCTAAAGACATCTAATTATCAAAATTGCCGGTGGAGGATTACTCGAATTAGTTTCTAGAGTCATCTAGTTTTTAAAAGAGGCTTAGTGGGAAAACCACTCTAAATAGCTTCTATGGGCATCCAAATTTCAAAATGTTTTTAGGGGAGGACCTCTCCCAATAGCTTGTAGGGGGATATAATTTTCAAGGTCACTTTAATACTGTATCATCTAGGAGCTTCCAATTTTAAAACCTTTACCGAGGGAATGTTTCTGAGCACACCTTTAGTTTGAGGGTCAAAGTAACTAGAAAAAACCCTTTTTTGTTAATTTACTCTCCCCCTTTGGACAAATAAGATTCTACTCCACTGGTTACTGGTTAGAAACAAGGTGACTTGCCCTGGGATGAAACCAAGATCCTTTAGATCCGTCCCGGAATCAGGGGGGCCGGAGTGTTTTTTGTCCGGGGAGGGGAGTAAATTTACATTATGTCCATCCTAAGGTAAGGTGCGTAAAAAATGTACGTGGATGTAACTTATCAATGAGCCACTATTTGAGAGGCTCTGTGTGTATATTATGTGGTGTAAGTGTATATATAAGATCATGTATTCATATATATATATATATATATATATATATAAAAGAAAGTTTAAAAAAGGCTGAAGAAAAGTAAAAACAAGGTAAAAAAAAATCCCTCGGTACCAGCCTTAGAAAATTTATATTTACTAACCAATAAGATTCAAATTTCATAAAAAAATAAGAATTGTATAGTCATGACTATTTCAGACATATCTTTATTTGTATTTTAATTGATTGTTTCAATAATATATAGTTACAATTTGATTGATCAACATATAGGAACTTGGGAAACTTGTTTGAATTAAAAGTTTGCTTATAAACAGATTACCCTTATTTTAATAGGCCTAGTAAGAAATATTAGGTCATGCAAATAAAGGATGAGACTAATCAAACTTTTCCAATATTACTGATCGCGAAAATCATGATTAAATCATTGCAAACATTTTCCTAAAACTTGCCTCTCCCCAGCAATCGACCAGGGGGGAAGTGTACCCAAGCCCCTGTAGTCCCGGCACCTACCCCCGCGGAGGAACTAAGATCCTATAGACGTATTCTCCACCTCCTTGTCCAAGCAGCCCAAGATATGAATATTATTACCACTAACATGACTTATCAAGTGAAGGTACAGTCCAGATTTCAGAGGTAAGTAAGGTCATTTTGGAAAAACAAACATAATTTTGCGGACAACATTTGATTATTTTAATGTTGTTATTTCATAGGTATCAAAAGTGACATCTACATATCACATGACTTGACGTATGAATACGTGGACGTAGATCTAGTAACTGTTTTATCTGTCCCTTCTATAAAATTTGAACTATACTTTAAGAGCCCAGTAAAAGTTTGAAGATATTCCTAATGACCAGTGAGAGTTTGTCAGAACTATTATTTTATTATTATTGTGTCAATAATCCTAGTTTCCTTGACCCTTTGGACTGGGTCTAGTTATTCTCGGTAGCTAACACGGAGATGTCACGTGATTTTGTTTACCATCCAATATTCTCCCAGAGCACAGGGCTGGCTTGATAGTCCACCATACGCATTTCTTGGAAACTCTAAGAGCATATGAGCAATAAATAAACAAGCTGGGTAACTTCTTCTCACACCACTTAGTTTTCGGTGATAGCCAGAGATCCAAACTAGCATTTTAGTATTATCAGCCCCACTTAAAGATTTCAGTCAACCAGTATTCCAACAGTAGCCTCCCAAGGACCCTCAGTCAGTCAGTATTCAAACAGTAATCCCCTGTAAGTCCTCAGTCAGTCAGTGTTCAACCAGTAATCACCTGTAAGTCTTCAGTCAGTCAGTATTCAAACAGTAATCCCCTGTAAGCCCTCAGCCAGTCAGTATTCAAACAGTAATCCCATGTAAGTCCTCAGTCAGTCAGTGTTCAAACAGTAATCCCCTATAAGTCCTCAGTCAGTCAGTGTTCAAACAGTAATCCCCTGTAAGTCTTCAGTCAGTCAGTGTTTAGACAGTAATCCCCTGTAAGTCCTCAGTCATTCAGTATTCAAACAGTAATCCCCTGTAAGTCCTCAGCCATTCAGTATTCAAACAGTAATCCCCTGTAAGTCCTCAGTCAGTCAGTGTTTAGACAGTAATCCCCTGTAGATCCTCAGTCAGTCAATTATTCCAACAGTAATAATATGGATACCCTCAGTTAGCTAACAATCCCCTGGGGGGCTTTAGTCGATGTTTTTATGGAACGGATGTGTTTATTCTAGGGATCTGGATAACGTCCGCTGCTTGGCATGTTCATGGTTGAAGTGGGGTGGACCAGCGTCAGAGTGGGGTGTATTAATAGTGTGTTGTGACGTGACGCCCCTCACGTGACCGTCAGGTAGGGCCACGCAGTCAGACACCACCTTCCTCTCTGAGGCATCACGTCACTTCTTGGAGCCTTGTCCTATTCAACCCTGAAAACCCCTGACTCGAATACAGGATGAGCTTTGTCACTTAGGCGTAAAAAGGGCAAAGTTTGAATAGAAAGATTCATCTAACCCCTCAATTGTGAAAACATACTTTTTCGTATATTTATTAAGTGCTCTATACTAAGACGTCATTTTACGTTTTTACGCACGAATTACTATATTTCCTCTAGATGTAATAGTTGTAGCACTACCTGACAAGTAATACGACGAATACATTAGACAATAAACTTTGGTACAAGAAATAAGGAAATAAAATTAAAATTAAGTAGATGTTGGCTGACCTGTCTTGGCGGTTTTCTCGTCCTGACCCCTGGGGTCAAGTTTAGTAAGGGTATGCAGACTCTGCAGTCTTGCACGGACTCTGCTGATCATTCCCATCCTGACCACAGCTCTGAAATCAACGAGATATGGCGAGGATTTAGTGGACGTTGAGTGGACATATTTGAATCAATATTATTCCAAGTAAATCGTGGCAATGTGTTCCTCTTCACAGCCTCTATGATCACTAACCTCTACAGTCATGATAGAGATAATTGAGTGGGCACCAAGCCACCAAATTTAAATCAATACAATTCCAAGCAAATCATGACAAGTGCTTATAGTCACCGCCTCTATGATTGCTAACCTCTACAGTAATGATAGAGATAATTGAGTGGGCACCAAGCCACCAAATTTAAATCAATACAATTCCAAGCAAATCATGACAAGTGTTTATAGTCACCACCTCTATGATTGCTAACCTCTACAGTAATGATAGAGATAATTGAGTGGGCACCAAGCCACCAAATTTAAATCAATACAATTCCAAGTAAATCATGACAAGTGTTTATAGTCACCGCCTCTATGATTGCTAACCTCTATAGCCACGATAATGAAATTGAAAGGGAATTGATTCATCATATTTGAAGCAGTATTATGCCAAGAATTTATTATTATTATTTAGCACCGCGTCTTACTACCCGTTCGGGTTTAACGCTTAAGTACTAATTACGCTAGTGGATTAGGAATGGGGAAGGTTGAATTTAGAGAAAGTGAACCCGCATTTGCGTGTAGGGAGAATGGAAAACCATTTAGGAAAAACCACCCCCAGTTCACCCGACCAAGATTCGAACCTCGATCTCCCCGTCCTCGGCAGTCGAGCTCAANCCACCTCTATGATTGCTAACCTCTACAGTAATGATAGAGATAATTGAGTGGGCACCAAGCCACCAAATTTAAATCAATACAATTCCAAGTAAATCATGACAAGTGTTTATAGTCACCGCCTCTATGATTGCTAACCTCTATAGCCACGATAATGAAATTGAAAGGGAATTGATTCATC
Organism: Timema genevievae; assembly: GCA_902155825.1. Taxonomy (NCBI): domain Eukaryota; kingdom Metazoa; phylum Arthropoda; class Insecta; order Phasmatodea; family Timematidae; genus Timema; species Timema genevievae. The sequence continues at coordinate 385,892 of CABFWO010000157.1, read as the reverse complement.
ATATTTGAAGCAGTATTATGCCAAGAATTTATTATTATTATTTAGCACCGCGTCTTACTACCCGTTCGGGTTTAACGCTTAAGTACTAATTACGCTAGTGGATTAGGAATGGGGAAGGTTGAATTTAGAGAAAGTGAACCCGCATTTGCGTGTAGGGAGAATGGAAAACCATTTAGGAAAAACCACCCCCAGTTCACCCGACCAAGATTCGAACCTCGATCTCCCCGTCCTCGGCAGTCGAGCTCAACATGACTAGCGCGTTAGCCAACTACGCCACCGAGGCGGGCTATGCCAAGAAAATAATGACAATATGTTTATACTCACCGCCTCTATGACCGTTAATCTCTATAGCCATGGTAGTGAACATTTAAAGGGAATTGATCCATCATATTTGAAGCACTTTTGACTATTATGACAATGTATTTGTATTCTATTATTGCTGGCCTTGACGTCGACATATTAAACTCGATAATTGGTTGTGGATCATTTCGGTCGGTAATTTGATCCTTCATTCCAGTTTTAATATTATAATCCAATAAAATGCAGATCTGGAGAAGCCTCTTTGGTTTCAGTGCAAGAGCATTGTCTCTGTGTGTATGAGGATTCTAACAATATGAATACCACATTCAGGACGATCAGGGGATCGTGAAGTGGGAGTAGGAATGGTATAAAGAGTGGAACATCGAGATTATTAAGTTTCTCTCTAAAAACTAGAAATAATTTCCTGATGATGTCTAGGTAAATGTTTCTCGATGAGAAATGTTTATGATTAGTGAATAACAAGTATATATGTGACTCATTATAGGTTCAGAAAAAAATAATCTAGTATATTTAAATGTATCGTGAGCATGGACATTGAATTTGACCTACTGAACTACCCGGGTTATTATCCATGCCCAAAAATCACCCCTCTATTCCTCCATTACCTCTTAGGACCATGGTAACCGCTATAAACATCATTAAAAGAGCACATTCGTTACACTTTCAATTACTTATACCAAAATAACTATTTTCAGGGAAAACTTTCAAATCATATTGTTAGAAATTCGCCACTATTTTGCTACATCACAAGATACAGTTGGAATGCCTTTAGTTCAAAAAGTGAACAAAATATAAAAAGATATTTTCAGGAGCTACCCAAACAAATCGCTCGACCATTCATTCAAACATCTGTGTTCAGTTGTTTTTATGTACATAGCCCGTTGTTTCTCCCAACATACAGCGTTAACCTAGATTATCTGCGGTCCATCTAGACAAACATGAGCCAAGATTCCCCCTCTTTAGAAACAAACAAACAACATGTGATTCAATGATTTACAGGGAGCGTCCTCACCTCAACCGGCCAATATGGGTGAGCTAAATTGGGCATACAATGTTTGTACACAGAGCCCTTTTTAATTCCCGATACTTCTTGATACTTCGTAACATTATCGACATACCTATATGGATCGGAACATTTTCAACACCCCCAGATAGGTATGGACATTTCTGACACCCCTAGAAGAGTTGAAAAAATTTCCAACACTCCTAGATAGGTCGGAACATTTCCAACACTCCTAGATAGGTCGGAACATTTCCAACACTCCTAGATAGGTCGGAACATTTCCAACACTCCTAGACAGGTCGGAACATTTCCAACACTCCTAGACAGGTCGGAACATTTCCAACACTCCTAGATAGGTCGGAACATTTCCAACACTCCTAGATAGGTATGAACATTTCTAACACTCCTAGATAGGTCGGGACATTTCCGACAAGAGCACATAAATCCAAGCGCTATCAACAAATACAGCTCGAGATGTGATTCCTATTCTGCGAAACAAGTAAACAACCACTGTTGCCAGCCGTGAGGAGATAAATATTGATGTTCCATCTTAATCAAGCTAAGATAAAATGTACACAAACTATTTTCCGCCTCGCCGCCTTTATTTTCATCCGGACTACATGCATTTTAATTACGCTAGGGATGGAGAAGGCACAATTTAGAGTGAATGAACCCGCATTTGTGTGAAGAGATAGTGGGAAACAATTTATGGGTAAAACACCCTGAGTACACCTGGCCGGGATTCCAAGCCCAACCTTTACGTTACCGGCAAACCAGTTTAATGATATTTCATTGTTAGCATTGTTTACAAAATTTAAATAACAAAGACGAAATATAGGGAGAACAGTTTAGAAAATACAAACATTATTTTTGCGGTTAGCATTGATAACATGATTTTACTATATTATGAATATGATTTTAAAAGTATTGATCATAGCTATTAAATAACCACCCCCGTGGTATAGAGTGGTCAGTGCACCTGGCTATGAACCTGGGAGTTCCGGGTTCGAGTCCTGGCTAGTATCATGGGTAGTTTTTTCCGAAAGGAGAATTAACCCAACGGTCGCCAGGGTTTGTTTAGTCAGGCTTAAGTTAGGTTTAAGAGTTTCAACTGGTTTCACACCTTCATACTTACTATCACCATCACCTCATCTCATCATGACATGGAAAGAGCCTCCACGGAAAGGATGTACTACTAGTACATTCGGGCGTCCCCTGGACAAAGGTACATTACTACTGGCTAATTATTATTACTATTATTATTATTATTATTTAGCACCGCGTCTTACTACCCATTCGGGTTATACGCTTAAGTACTAATTACGCTAATGGATTAGGAATTGGGAGGGTTGAATTTAGAGAAAGTGAACCCGCATTTGCGTGGAGGGAGAGTGAAAAGCCATTTAGGGAAAACCACCCCAGTTCACCCGAGCGAGATTTGAACCTCGATCTCCCCGTCCTCAGCAGTCTAGCTCAACATGAAACTAGTGCGTTAGCTAACTACGTCACCGAGGCGGGTCTAAAGATCAAGTCTGAGCAAAATTCACTAAACGGTTTGGTTTGTAGCACCAGCTACAGACACACATATTATTGTAAAACCCACAGCTTTGAGTCTGATGTAACATAAAACATCAAGATTTTTCATAGTAATGAAGTATATTTTCACGGTCACAATACTTTATATAGATGAGAAACTAAAGATACTTCTTTATCATCGTTTGTTTATTAGGCACGCATGGAGACGGGAGAATCTTGACTTTGAATCCTAAGCTGTGTTCCTGAGTGCTCCGGTTAGTTTCCAACCATTCCCTTGTTATATGCACCAGCAGACAGTCAGTGCAGCTGCAAGCCAAGTCAAGCAGCAAGACTTTATTAGAAAATAGTAACGTCATCTTAATATGACCTCTTACGACTTCTGAACTATAATTTCTCTGTGCACGAACAATATTCCTAGCTATTTACAGAGAAAACGATAAAAAAAATCCATAACGTCAGCACTTGCTTGGAGATTGCGTGAAAAACCCTTCAGAACACCTAACTGGGATTTGAACCCCAACATCCCTATCATTGACAAACCAGAATAGACGAGCATGACGTCTAGTTCGTGTGCACACCACTGCGGGTTGGAAGGTAAGAGATGATGAAATAAAAACTGTCCCTTTTTAAAACCATAGCTCGTTGAATGAACGCCCGCCACGATAAATCAATTTATTAAATCGTTGACGTGAATTTTTCAAGGTCAGGTATAATATATTGAACGTATTTCATCTCTTATTAAATTTATTAAATTAATTAAAAAACAACTTTTTAAAAATTTTGATTAGAAAAAATATTGCTGTGGAACGTAGATTAAATTATAACAATAAAAAAGATAAACTTGACCATTTTATTGAAATCTGAATTGTAAAAATAAGATATTTAAGATTGACAAATTTGAAATTTCTTTGCTGACCGTGTCCGTTGGTTATATTTCAAGATTTTGGAAAATTAGTAGAAAGAATCTTATCATGTTGGTACGTTGGCCAAAAATAGATAAAATAACTTAGCACAGTTATGAAAAGTTTGAGCACCCATTTTTTACGTACGTATCGAACTTTGTTCTAAATGGACATGGCTGGTTCTTGCGTTTGTTGGTTGAACGATATTCCAGTGATCATTTCCCATCTGTCGAACTTAATTTGAATGTATCTGTATACCACGTTGTACATGAGCTAGGATGGGTTTGTTTTGGTTACCAAAACATTCGATGACGCTCTAGGCAGTCATTGACCTCACGAAAATACAAAGGGACACAAATAGATCATTTGTAGGTCTTGAAAAACTATAGCTACTCAGTTTATTCTTTTAAAAAATAAATAAAATAGCAAGTAAGCCAAGCTATAGTTTAAAATAGATAGGGCTACAAAATAAACTCTATCAACAGACCAATTTTCATAGGAAGAACCTTATCTGAAAGCTATAAACGTTACTATATTATCTACTTTAAAGTATCTATTCGTCAAGTCATGCGAACTGAAATGGTCATTTTGATGGATAATATCGATACCTATAAAATAATACAAATAATGTAGTCAAATGAAAGAATCTTTTTTTTAAATTTGTAATTTATAAAAGTTTCTTTCTCCCAAAATCCAACTATAAACTATCAAACGTTTTAAAGATGAAACTGAAACGTTCTAAAAAGCACCCCCTGCAGTGAAGTACATGACTAACTGAAACACTCGGACAGAGTTTGTAGCTAGATTGTAAACAAGACCGATTACGTAACTAAAACCTTGTAACACAAATAAAATAGGCCATTACTCACATTTCATTGACCGAGCACAATTAAGTCAATTACTAAAACACAATGATTAAAATTCACTAAATATTAGTTACAAAACTAAATTCACTTTTTTTATTTAAATACTGCACAGAGGAAGATGGCTTGCGTCCTGTACAGAGTCTGGGTTGCGTTTGATTTCCTTTCCGTCGGAAATACGACGACGTTGGCAACTGTCCTACGACGCCAGTCAACACAGCGTCGGTAGGGGGACGGGCGTCAGGTGGTCCATCTGGCTTCAGGAGGGCTGTGCCCCCAGTGATTCCCGTCCCCCTCCCTGACCGACACCGGTAGTGACGTCGATAGGAGGACCTCTTGGCAGACAGCCACCGTGCCAACTCAGCAAACATGTCCACATCTCCCCCCTTATGAACGGGGCAACGCGAACCTTGTAGGTGGGGGCGATGCTTTTACGATGTGGTCGCTTGCTTTATGTCTTCCTGTTGGCTAAGAAAAGAAGGAGGGACTGGTGAGGTTCGTTGAAATGAGCACGTGAGGATTTATTCATCTGCGTATTTAGAGGATCACCACGTAGGCAAGACAGGAACATTGTGTCCCGTCAGAGTATCTGAGAGGTCAGGGGGAGTAACTGCAGATCTATAGGTCCTGGTTCTACCATCACAGTATCTGAGAGGTCAGGGGGAGTGACTGCAGATCTATAGGTCCTGGTTCTACCATCACAGTATCTGAGAGGTCAGGGGGAGTAGCTGCAGATCTATAGGTCCTGGTTCTACCATCACAGTATCTGAGAGGTCAGGGGAACCGAATGCATGTCTAGATCGACCTGGTTCTACCCAAACTAGAGATTATTAATTCAAATGCACCTGCTATTCATTACTCATCAAGTTCTAAACTCAGTATCTCTAAACATCCTACTATCCAATCTAAAAGAAAGTGAAACACTAAAGGTGTGTGAAGGGCACGTGAAACTTCAAATGTTGTGAAAAAAGTAAAAAGCATTTTTTTTTTAACTTTCACCCTTCGATTGGTGATGCAGCCAAATTTATCGAAAGGTGTTAAAAATAAATCAAATACCATCTAATGTATATTTTATTAGTCCCAATATTTGACTTTATTTTATTTGAAGAAACACAAAAATGTTCTGTGTAACATTTTAAAGCACTGGAAATGATAGTTGACAGCTGGTAAATGAAAATAATCAAATGGGACCCTACATTCAGGATAAAATGACAGCCAGTTGACAATCTGTTCATAAAAAGGGTAATATGGGTTACTACACTCTGGACAAAATGGCAGATGTTGATCGATACAAAGGGTAATATGGGACACCACAATCTGGACAAAATGGCAGATAATTTACAGTCACTTGATACAAAGGGTATGGGACACTACTTTCTGGACAAAATGGCAGACAGTTGACAATCGGTTGAAATAGAAGGTAATACAGAACATCGCATGTAGAACACGGCGATCCAACCCTAGCGCAAGAAATGTTTTAAAACAATTCAGGGCTATTTTTTAAAATCTTTTCTATTTACTATCCCACATTTGTTTCTTTGTGTTTAATTTTGACATTTTTCGAAGATTTTAGCTTGCTTCAGGATGTTTTAAAAAAATCGAAGGAAATAGTGGCTAATGACGTGGAAACAAAGGGGTATTGGGACTATTTGAAACCTTACACACCCCTACCAAACACATTGCTGTAGGATGCGTATCAGAATACCTAAATGTTTAGTAAAATGTACTGTGGGAGGACTTTGGTTCCTCCAGTATGGCCGAGTGAGAAATGTAGATATTTATAGCCAGATTGTTGGTGTAAACAAGATTAACCCTTCGGTGTGGGAAGTTGCTATCTGCCGTCCTTGGTGCTAGCAGGGTCAAGACATCGGCGTCCACGCTTCGTCTGGTGTGTTGCTGGGTGCGGCCTTATCTTCTGGGCCAATGTATCAGTGTTATTTATCTGTTCTTCTGAGGCGGCCGCAGCGGGGCTGGCACGAGCCATCGTGCGAGAGCCATTACCTCACTGCGACCACCAATAATTATGCACTTGCCTTAACGTGCTTGTGATCTCTGGCTGTGCAAGATTATTTAGTTCATCTGTGAGCACCGGCTGTACACTCGATCCTAACGCAATTGTGATATCTGGCTGTGCAAGATTATTAATCTCATCTGCGATCACTAACAAGTCCATATAGTGCCTGCGATCTCGGGCTGTGCAATAATATTAAACCCATCTGCGGGCGTTGATTGTGCACCCGCCCTAATGTACCTGTGATATGTGCAATAATATTCAAACCCTTTGCGTGCGTCGACTGTGCGATTGCTCCTAATGTGTCTGTGTGTCTGTGAACACCAATTCTGCACACGCCTTAATACGTATGTGATCACCAAATGTGCACACGGCTTCACCTGTCTGTAGCATACGGAACAGTAAGCCCAAACCATCACTTAAAAACTCATCGGAAGATCTCAGTTTCATTTGCAAAAATTTGAGCTTAATTTCTTAAATATAAAATCAGGTAAATATACAAACATAATATCTATAGTCTGTGTAGAGTTATGATTAATGATCCTTCCTGTCCAAGTGCGAGTATCAAACCGTGGATTTCTGCGGTAGCTTTCAGAGATAAATTTGTGTTTTGTTATGCTTGCAAAACACCGGTTTATTTAGTGACTGAGTCATCGCATTGGTATGGCTATAGGATATAGTTGCAATATATTTGTTGACATAATAACACTTGCATAAAAGTATAAATACAATTGATTTATTCTAAATTACCTTAAGGCCCAAATTCAATTTATTTACACGCAAACTACACTTGAAGCTAATTGTGCTAATTCCGTTAGCAGTCTAAAGCAGCGTTTTTCAAACTGTACTCCGTGGAGCCATAATTATTGATTATCTCATGCTTCGTGAGGCCATTTTATAATATTATTTATTTATTTATTTATTTATACCACTATAAAATAGCATAATTAATAATGATTGACAATTTTTTTAAAGTCTGAATAAAGGACATTTGCCAAAGACGTAACCAAAGCATGTGCTGTTTTCCGTTTGTTTTAGACTTTTAAAATTTAACTTTCGCTATTGAATATTCATAATATTTGTGTAAACAATCTTAAGGAGGCAGCAAAATTCTTTTTTTTTCCTAATACAAGGGCTCCTTCTGTCTAAAAGGTTTTGGAACCCCTGATCTAGAGTTCACACAATAATGGGTGAGGATCCATGTTTAAAATATTTCATAGTGACCTCAACACAACGTGAGATGAACCTCAATTTTTATGGTAATGTCATCTCCTAAACTGTGTTAAGGATTCACAAATAGATCTCAATCAACATGAGCAAAATTGGCACAACATTTTAAAATAGTACTCAAACAAGCTTTAGGAATTACACACACGGCCAAATAAAATGAAAACTAAAGTATTAGTGAATATCTTTATTGTTTAAGTAGTCAGGTTGGCTGCTGACAATAAGTTCGAGGTTCGAATTCAGGCTGGGTGTACTTAGGTGATTTTTGCTGGATAGTTCCCCCCTTTCCATTCATACAAATGCGGGTACACTCCATCTAAATTCCACTTCCCTAATTCCTAAACATTAAAAAAATGTGAGTATCCCGAATGTAAGATGCGAAGAACAGTTTTTTATAACTATAGAAGCATTTAATGAACACTTTCTAACACACAGACTATACAAGCACTAGATCGAACCTAGCCTAGGATAGTAGGCCTAATACTCTACAACCAGCCCTAGCACCTAGATTTTATACATCAATTGGAAATTGGGACAAACATGTATACAAATAGTAAATATTTCGTCTACACTAACCATAGTCAAACCAGGCACCTTCTAGACTTGTGTTGCCAACAACTTGAACCACTAAGATACATGTATGGACAACTGAGTACTATCTAGAGTACTATCTAGAATAAGTGTTTGAAATTAAATACCTATAATAGTTAAGCTAGAGAAACAAGTATAAAGAGTAAATTGTAAATGAATGCGCCTTAAGGTCATTTAACAGGGAAAAAAATGTCTGCACAATTTTACCAAGTGGATTATAAGATATAAATAATGATTCAATGATCAAACTTGCAATTTTATGCTTTTTAATAACCATTGTTAAGATAAAGTAATTAATATATGGGGTTGAAATTTGGTACTATACTATATGACGTGTAAACAATGAAATATTTATAATATTAATAATAATATCAACATTAAACTTTAAATATTTCATTGCGTACACCTTACAATTATGAATTTCTAGTTTTACTAAACTTCAGCCCAATAGATTAATAATTACTTTGCCCTAACAATGGTAAGCAAATATAATAAAATAGGAAGTATGACCACTTATAGCTCGTGAACTGTAATGATCTGAAATCATTGTATCATTATTTATATCTTATAGTTATACACTTTTAGAAATTGTGTACTCGTTTTCTTACTGTCAAATATTGCCTGGACAGTTGATAGGAAACTGCATAGTGATAAAAACAAGTCACCCAGTCAGGATTTGAATCTAATCGAAACCTTAGGTGTTTTTAATTTTAATTACAATGTAAAAATTAACTTATCATTAAAATGACTCCTTTAGTTTTATAGTTTAAGTACTCTCCACTAGAGGGCTCTGCTATCGGCAATTATTATTGTTGGCTAAACTTATGTTAAGTTTCAGTTATGAATTGGAGAGTTTGAAATCCACATCGCACATAGTAACGTCTTAACACTTAATTTGTTTCTATTCATAAACCAGTGTAAACCAGACTTTATTGTATCGGCGTGTAGTTGTGTGAGCCTTAATGCATTGTTTGTGTGTGTTACAGGCCCTGCCCGCTCCCCTCCTACAATGTACCTGTCTGCACTACTGTTTATATCCTTGACCACCGCAGCGCTGCTTGTCATCAGGTGAGCTATCTCTCTCACCAACCTTGGGGACGACCCGGTGTCAGGAGTATTCCGCTACAAATAAAATTTAATTAAAAAGTAATTTCAGGTGATTATAAAAAAAATCACACTGCACGAGATTATAGTGGGATCCATTTTAAAATGATTCTGAAAGAAAGTAATTTTTTTTTTAACATTAGGATGAAATGAAGATCAAACGATTTTTGTACGACACTTCTTGGTTTTGATCATCAAATTAAACTATAGTGCTTATTTTGGATTTTATCTAACCTATTGGCAGCACTGGTCTGGTATTTTTTGTTTGATAAAACTATATCGCCCAAAATTGTGGTCGACTGGTCTTAGAAACTCTCGATGACGGGGAGGTCAGGGTTCTAATACAGGTCAGGTGTACTGAGGGTGCTTTTTACTAAAGTATTTTCCACTCTCCCTCTAATTATGTTTACTTTACATCCATTACTGTTCCCAGCCTGTGGTCCGAGTCATTTCTTTATTAAAGGAAATTGATAAACCATTTATCAAAAACCAACCTCAAAACACTCAACCGTTATTTGAACCCCAACCTCCTCGTCATTAGCGAAAGATTATATTGTGAGAGTAATGGATTTAAACCATTCGCTCACTGAATCGGCTCTAAAATAAGTTATTTGATGGATTGAAATCCTTTTCGGTTGATAGCTATTCTCCCTAACATTTATTTTTTAGCTTAGTGAGTTAACATATATGTTGGTACCCATGTGTGCTTATAAGCTACAACCTTATAGCAAGATTAGTCTAATACAATAAGACGTGTAACTAAAAACCTAATACAATCAATCTATTTGCATTGGCCATATTATAAAAACAACCTTATTCGCCAATGGGTCTTACCTTGAATTGAGGTCTCCTCAAATGAGAGATCAGATCCAGCCAAATATCCATCAGAGCTTTCTTATAAATTTGTAATATTTATAGTACGAGTATACATGCCATCTGAGAAGATGTTTAACTTGATACTATTGAAAACAATCAATTTTAAAACTATAATAAATACAACAATGCATTATTGTAAGGAGGGGGTTATGGGGTTGAAACTTCCCTCCCCCCCAAAGTTTTCCGAAGATTTTAATATGTTGCTTCAAGATGGCCTTGTATCAAACTTTAAATAACTTATAGAGGAATTCACTTTTAAAAATTTACCTGGGAAACACCACTCCAAATAGCTTCTAGAGGCATTTAATTTTCTAAAAATCTCCAGGCGAATATCACTCTAAATGGCTTCTAGAGGCAGAACAATTCTGGGTGATGACAACTTCAAATAGATTCTAGATGATATAATTTATAAAAAAAAATCTGTTTAGAACTTCTTAAAATAGCTTTTAGAAATATCCACTTTTAAAAATTTCCTGGAGGGGGAGTAGTCCAAATATCCTTTAGGAATACCCAAATGTCAAAAAATTTGGG
>CABFWO010000157.1:302034-366097 GCA_902155825.1 Timema genevievae | reverse complement strand
CTATTTAATCATAAATGTGAAATCATATTTTAACTATCTAACTTGTACCGGTATATTTGCTATTCATTATTGTGATTTGTTTTTGTTTAATGACAGCTTCACTTGTCCTAACAATAACAATATAAAATAATATATAAACAACCTTTACATTTTAAAAGTTTCTATTTAAATGTTATTAAAACAAAACTATATTGGAAATTATAAAACTAGTAAAAGTAACTTTTTTTTGCTTTAAGGGTCATTTTACTTTATACACTTATTAAAATTGAAAACAAAAAATAATCGGCATCGGTGATCGGCCTAATCGGCAACAAATGATCGACATCGGACTAATCGGCAAAATAGCTGATAGTCCCAGCTCTACTTCTTACCATATTCAAACTATCTTTGAGTTCAATCAGCGACTGAGATTAGATTATTTAGTAAGAAGAGGAGAGGGGAAATACATTTTATTGTTATTATCACTATTTAAGATACATTTTACCAACTTATTAGTGTAAGGTGTAAGGATGAGTACAGTAGTGTTGAAGAAATGCACCCTCATTTAAGTGGAGAGAGGATGATAAAAACCACAAGGTTAATTCACACGTAGGAAAAATCCACTCTCAATGCACCCAGCCGAATTTCGAACACCAACCTTACCGTCAACGGTGACCAAGTACAGTGTGTCTAACGACTTGGACTGTATGAGCACCACTGCGGGTGAGGAGAAGGCAAATATATGTAACCTCAGTAAATCAGAAATGCCAAACTCTAAGAACACGATCTCGTGCACGCTTGATTTATCTCCACACTGGTGGTCGCATGGTTTAAGGTGTCACTTTTAAAATATATTGGATAGCTTGGTAATGAGGTCAGGGTTTGAATCCTGCCCAAGCGTACCGAGGGAGGATTTTTCAAACCGTTTCTCACGTGCTCTCCACGCAAATGTGGATACATTTCCTATAAAAATTATACTTCCCCCCCCTCCTTTCACTATTAGTGTGAATATACAGATAGCTCGTATGGGTAGTAAGGCACTAATCACAAAAAAAAACCTCTTTTTATAGAAGGAAGTAAAACAGTTGCTAGTCAGCCCACCGTAGGGATCTTTAGTCCATTCGTCATAGGAGTGGAGGTAACAGCTGACAGCTAGCAGAAGATGTAAGCACGGTTAAAAGAAGAAAAATAAATTAATTGTTGCTTGTTGTGAAAGTTTTGACAACAAATTAAAATATTGTCTTGCAGTTCATATGGTTCGGGGAATGTATATGTGCGAATAGATTTGGTAAGTTTTACTAGCTGTCAGCTACCATCAATCCTATGGCGAACAGACTCTACTTGTAGGAGTTATCTGTCTCGCTCCACGAGTAGGCCAGTTGAGTGACATTGGAACTATAAATACCAGTGGACATGTCTTTGGGTGGAAAGGGGGTCAGCTTGGCATGGTGCAAATTTAGAGCAAGGAGGAACAAGTACACAAGTTTGGTTGTCTTCTCTTGTGTTACGTCACAGTTAGTGATAAACTAACAATTTAATAAACCCACACGGCTTAGTATGTTAAAAGTCGCAATGGACAAGGTCGCCATTAAAGGGAAGATCAGGAGCTCAAATCCCGGTTGGGTACCTAGGGATGGTTCTCCAAATTTGATTCATCACTAGCGTTTTTTTTTAAAGAAATACGATTTCAAAGAGTGGCATTATTATCTTAAAACAATACTTTGTTTTTTCCAGAAATAACTCCAATTTTTACATACATTTTGCAGTAGTAATGCGGAATAAAATTTCAGTTTTCATCAAAGTGTCTAGTGTGAGGTCGTGTTTATAAATGGAAGATTTCAGGAGGAGATATATTCAGTCGTTACGCAGCCCGACATGGATAACAGGGAAGAGGTAATACATGTGCTCGTATCAACGTGTTAAGTAATTCACTTAGCTTTTTCTTCGATACACAGACTTACTATTAAAAACTAGCAGTTAAACGTTAAAAGTTCATAGGTATTCTAGAAATTAAGAAATTTTGTGAATTTCCTTGTTTTCCCCTGTTTTTATCTAGACACAAAACATTGCCTATGTTTTTCCGGCTCTCTCGGTTTTTCAGGAACGTGGAAACCCTGAAATTTCAATTAAATCAAGTTAACAAACATTCTAACACTTAAAAATATATATGTCACTGAATAGTGAACGGAATAAAACACTTGGCTTTCCCCAACATAATATGGACTTTCTCCGTGTTTATATTTGTGTCCTTGGGCAGTTTGTAGCCTCCTAAACAGTGCTCCACTTTTTCAAAGAGAGAGCAGAACAAGTTGATGTATTTAGAACGATATGTGTTGTGATATTTTGTTTTGAGTGCATTTAAGTGCACAGCTTGTTTCAATCATGCGAGTATTGACACTAAGGTATTTGAAAAAATAAAACTCTCAAAATAATATTCTATACCTTTGGGAAAGTTCAATCTACTTATTAGTAATCTGGTGACGATGCTCCTCAACCAGTTTGCTTCAACACCTTTTAAAAAGGACACTATTTGTTTACAACAAAGTGTACACTGAAATCTCCCTTGACATATTCATGAGAAATAGTTCCCCCCCCCCACGTTCACTAGAGGGTGAATAGTAATTAATTTTAATCTGTGTTCATTGTCAAATTGTTAAATTAAACAAATAAACTTCGAAACCCAAACATTATTTTTAGTTTCTTTAAAACACATTTCCTTATTTACCATATTGTAAGGCAAATTTTTAGTCCAATAATTAAAAAACATTGTTTTAAAAATCTTTAAGTTTATCTCGATACCATTATTTTCCACGATTTGCACGGTATAGGGCGTTCACACTAACGTTGAGCTCTTTTGACAGTTCTGAAGTTTCTAAAAACAGTTACAAACTAACCCGCCTGGCAAATGTGTTTAGTCACTTCGACATGTGATTTAGACTAGCTATACCTCAGTTTTAGCTTATGTGGTGCTGACTGACAGCTCACAGCTGACTTCTGACGGCTTTAAAAAGTTACCAGACCAAATTATGTATCCCTACGCCGAACCATATGATCTGCAAAAAATATGTCTTTAGCAGTTGTCACTTCTGACAGTCAAAATTTAGGTATATACCTAAATGTTGACTGTCAGAAGTCAGCTGTGAACTGTCAGTCAGCACCACATAAGCTAAAACTGAGGTATAGTTAAACAGTTAACACACATTTGTAACGCAGATGAATAGGGACTTTGTAACTTTCTACTTGTCAGGAAAGGCCAAATTTAGTTTGAAACAACAATAGTAATACTTTATTAACTCCGTACCCATATCGAACCGTTAAAGGGGTTGAGGAGATAATATACTATGCCACAAAATATTTTTTCTAAAATATTAATATTTAAAGTTCATAAGCTTAAATCATTCTTGTTTTACCTTATTTGATATAAACTTCGAGCTTCCATATACCAACACAATAATTGATGGAGTGTTGTAACGATCACAGTTATAATTAATAATATTTAATTGTGTTGCCTGAACATACTTGAATAGAGCTGGAAACATAATTATGTTTACAGCTCTATTCAAGTATGTCTAGGCAACACAATTAAATATTATAATTATAAACATATTATAAACATAATTATGTTTCCAGCTCAATTCAAGTATGTCTAGGCAACACAATTAAATATTATAATTATAAACATAATTATGTTTCCAGCTCAATTCAAGTATGTTTAGGCAACACAATTAAATATTATAATTATAAACATATTATAAACATAATTATGTTTCCAGCTCTATTCAATTATGTCTAGGCAACACACTTAAATATTATTAATTATAACTGTTATCGTGGTAACAACACTCCAGCTTTTCAAAATATAAATATATACTTAATATTATCATTCCTAATTTTTCTAGCAAGTAATAAAAAACAACACCAACAAAATAGCCGGGAAATTTCTGACACAAAGGGGTGTAGTATTTAAAATAATTTTATTCCCTTTAGAATACGAGTCTTACAGTAATATATCGTAAAGTGTAAATAAATAACACCCAAAAAATACAATTAAAACTTGCCTGTTATTATAAAAATAAGAATTGTAACTCCTTTTAGTTATTCTATATTCGTTTCTCATCTATTTTATTACGATGCCATATTGTTGCATATTATCTGCTGACGGAATAATGACAGTATTGTATACATACCCTGCATTGTTTAACCGTCTGAACTATAGCTTCTTTGTCTTTTAATACCAAACATTTCGGTTTTGGACCGAACACACCGTTTCAACACATTTGTAAGAAAACACATTTATTATTGTTGAGCCCAAAGTCTTTGCAAGGGAGCGAGCCAAACCATTCCGTCCTTCACAACAATGCGTTTCAGTTGTTCGAGGTATCGTTCTTGTTGAGTTTCACCTGTCTTCTGGTCTTATAGCCTCTGAATCTGGCCTGGATCTTCACCGCGGCGTCTCTCTCTGCCTTCTTCTTCTTGCGGACCAGGTAGCCTCGCACACCTGCCTGAATTTTCACCGCCGAGCGGTTCTCTATGTCTTTATCAGTGTCCGAACCTTGACCCTCCTTTTCTCCTCCACCTGCGGATGACATGTCGTCTTTCTTGATGTGTTTGTAACCTCTGATACCCGTTTCAGTTGCGGCTGCAGACTCGACTAAATGCCTTAATTTCTCGCGACCTTGCTGGACTGGCTGCTGCTAGTTCCTCATGTCGTCGCTGTGGAGCGTGAGGGTCGCAGCCATTAGACAGTAAATGAAGTTTAACAGGGAGCGTGACGTCACAGTGTCTTGTCTTCTTGGTCTTTACACCTGTGCGCGTGAAGAAAGATAAAAGAAAAAATGTGTTTTGATAGGTTTTGTTTATCGGTCGTTGTTTTGAAATATACAAACAATGTACATACATGTAACATTGTACTTTGTCTTGTAAGAGATTAAAGACTAAAGAAGGAAGATAAACAATATTAAACTGATAAAGTAATCAAATACTCTCAAAAGCAGACAACAATGTGTTGGATAGGTGTTCTTCAGTGGCTTTAAACATCAGATTCGAGAAACTATAAGGAGGGTAGTGCTGAAAGAAATGCCCAAGAATTCGGTTAAAGAAAGGATGAGACGAGAAATAAGCCATCCTACAGTAAGCCTGTCAAGAATCGAATATCACCCGTCAAGTCAAGCACGCTAATTATATTCGAGCCAGATTGGCTGAACCAATGTAGTATTTGTTTCCGCATTCTTTCTGCAACCCAGATATTGCAGTTTATACCCTCAAAGGGAATATAATTGGTGTGGTACCTTCAACTCTTTCTCCTATCTCAGCAATGCCGTACCCAACTAATCGCTCTAAAATATAATACATGTGCGATGTTTTCGTACTTAATTCGGTAGAGAAACTCATTTTCAAAAAATGATGGCAGCTATCGCGAACTAACCATCAAAGTAGCTACTACGAAAATTACGATACGCATTCACATGTCCATTGTGTTCCATCCTTGTTTTGGGAATAGTTTTTTTTTTACCACCACGTCTTACTACCCGTTCGGTTTATACGCCTATGTACTAATTACACTATTGCGTTAGGGATCAGGAAGATTAAGTTTAGAGGAAGTGTACCCGCATTTGTGGGGAGGGAAGGTAGAAAACTATTTAGGTAAAATCACCCTTAATACACCTGACCAGGAATGAACTCCCGATCTCCCTGTCCTCGGCAGTCTAGTATATTGTGAGAGTAGCGCCTTAGACCATGTGGCCACCAAAGTGGGTTTTTGGGAATAGTTAAGAGTACCAACAATATTATATTCTTACAAAGCGATTTGTGTTTGTATAAATTATAAGTTTAATGCATATTTTAATACAAACTAATATATTTTTAATCATTATATATATATAATTAAAATCTATTGATTTGTATATTAGTGTTTTCAATCATAAATATATATATATAATATTTATATAATTATAGATTATATATTTATAGTTAAAAATATATTAGTTTGTTTCAAACCGATGTAAAACGAAATATCCTTATTTTAAAACAAAAGTGTGTACATTATACACACACACACACTTTTTTAAAAACAAAGACAGGGAAATAACTGAACAATATTTTTTAAGGTAAGACCATTTGTGTTTCTTCTTTACACACGTTTGTAAATAAACATAGCTGAAAACAAGTACCGATGGTAGTATCAGACAACGCACAGGTGTTCATAACATTTATTTGTCTTGCTAATAGTTGCCATGATAGTTGACCCGTTCACACGGTAATAGCTGTATTGAACTGAGCTATGAACCGAAATATGTAAGAAAACATTCATCGTGGGGGGTATAAGGCTATATATAATTATACCCCCCACGATGAATGTTTTCTTACATATTTCGGTTCATAGTTCAGTTCAATACAGCCATATATATATATATATGCATATATATATATATATATGCATATATGGCATATATATATGCATGCATGCACCAGTGGGCGTGCCAACCAAGGCGTCAATCTTATTTAGTTTTTTTTTCATTCAATGGGGATCTCGGATCTTGATCTCCATCCGGATAAAAAGAGGGTGTTTTTAATTGAATGGTTTCCCAATCACCCTCCACGCAAATGCGGGAAGATTTCCTCCATTTTCTATTTTCCTCACCAACAACATCCCATTAGTATATATTATATGCAGATAACCCGAATGGTAGTAGGACGGGGTGTAAAAATACAAAAAAACAAGTTGGTAACGCGAATTGGAAACCATCTTGATCTTAGTTTGTACTTGATCATCTGCATCGTGTAAATGAATAGTAAATAAACATGTTCACCCTGTCCGGTGGGGTGCTCCTTGCCCCCCCCAGCCACATGTCCCTGCCAGTCTGGACTGCTATGGTCAACATACCACAACTCGTGGAATATTTATTTCTGGTAGTTAAAGTCACTTTTAGGTCTGCTATAGTTTTAAGCTTCCAGACAGGGTTTTCTACTCCCACGTTATGGTTGGCTTAATGTTTTAGAAGCGAGCCATTACTAAACAACGTGCGCTATCTTAATACAGATATGAATACGTATCTAGTCATTTCTCAGGTGGTGGAAAGAGGTTAAAACACCATGAACCAAACATAGGTTCGTAAATAAAGTAGACATTTATACACACTTGAACATACACTCTCTCTAAAAAAAAAACACCTCTATGTTGTGAGCCCGCAAACGATCTGTACCGATCAAGCGGCCGCCATCGTTGGCGATGATAGTGCCAGCATTTGCGGATAGAGGGTGTCATGTGGTCAGCACAACAAGTTCTATAGTCGTTAATTTCAGTTTTATAAACCTGAACTGCTACTTATTTACTAAAGTAGTTTTTCATTTGTCCCCGTTCCAGACCCAATGCTTCACAGAAAAAGTTTGGAAGCGCCGAGGATTAAACCTGGGACCTTTGCATCTGTAGCCAGGAACTCTGACCACTAGACAGCAGACTACTACACTAAGGCACTTTAATTATGACGTTGATTATAAACTGTTATACGTGTTGATCAGAAGGGTATAAACTGTCATAATGTAGAAACACGAGTGCCGACTAGATTGGATGATAATAATTTGTTGTTGCAGTATTTCTGTCACTGTTGTTTATTTCTAGAATTACATTGGGTTAAATTGAGAAGTTCACATGGATCGCACGCGACGTTCTATTAGTTTCGGCATCTTTTAAGGTTGGAATTTAGGGAACGTGAGAAAAAGTAAGTGTTTTAGCAGTTTTTATACTAAAACATTTTTTATGACCATAGTAAAAAAAATTGCTTTGTTAGGTACAATCATAGAGTTTGATTTTCTTCACAAGTTGATATCAACAGTTGTTGAATATCTGTCTCATGAGCATAGAGGCATTAGATGACAAACTTCTAAATGAAGAGAAAAAGTTAAATTACAGGACAGTCACCATGTGTCACTATGTTTGTACTGGAGAAATTATTTATTGATTTTGGGCAAAAAGTTTTTTGCTATAAAAACTTAAAAATACTGCGTCCCCTACATCCCCACCTTAACTGTTGCAGGTAATGTACAACAGTAGAAGTGTCGTGTTATAGAACCCCCCAGAAGGGAATAGGACAGGTAACACGGCTGTAATTGGTTCGCTACAATAATCAGCTGTCAGTCCTGTGTTTTTGGCGGTTTTGGAACAAATTTAGATCTCAAAAAAGATGTATAAGAGGCATTAGAGTTTGGATGTGTGCAATAAGCAGTATAAATAGTGAGATGTATAAGACCGGAGAGATGGGATGTGTCTAGTAAGCAATATAAATAATGAGATATATAAGAGACTGGAGAGATGGGATGTGTCTAGTAAGCAATATAAATAATGAGATATATAAGAGACTGGTGAGATGGTATGTGTCTAGTAAGCAATATAAATAATGAGATATATAAGAGACTGGAGAGATGGGATGTGTCTAGTAAGCAATATAAATAATGAGATATATAAGAGACTGGTGAGATGGTATGTGTCTAGTAAGCAGTATAAATAGTGAGATATATAAGAGACTGGTGAGATGGTATGTGTCTAGTAAGCAATATAAATAATGAGATATATAAGAGACTGGAGAGATGGGATGTGTCTAGTAAGCAATATAAATAATGAGATATATAAGAGACTGGTGAGATGGTATGTGTCTAGTAAGCAGTATAAATAGTGAGATATATAAGAGACTGGTGAGATGGTATGTGTCTAGTAAGCAATATAAATAATGAGATATATAAGAGACTGGAGAGATGGGATGTGTCTAGTAAGCAATATAAATAATGAGATATATAAGAGACTGGTGAGATGGTATGTGTCTAGTAAGCAGTATAAATAGTGAGATATATAAGAGACTGGTGAGATGGTATGTGTCTAGTAAGCAATATTATCAATAAAACTCGAACTATAGCATCATTAAGGAAAAAAAGCCCTGTTGGAATATTTCAATTTTATTTTGACGTGAACCATATTTTGAAATAACGCATTGTAAAATTAAATTTTGCGTTGTAGCTGAACGTCTGCGTGGCAATTTCTTGCTTACTCAGGTGGTCCCCTTAACATAGACATATAATTTTTTCTGCCCCCTTCCCTTACTCCGAATAAAAATCGTTCCGGTGGCCCTATTCTCCATGAGAAACTAAAAATACAGAACCCTCGCGAAGTTTGATTAAGATGCATTTGAAGATGATTGATTTGGAAACAGTAAGCAACACAGATTTATATATTATATTACGACTATTTATTAGTTGCTGACAGCCTTGTTGGTTACAGCACATGCAGACGACACTACACTTACAAGCTATCTTAAAAACAAATTATTATTATTATTATTATTATTATCTACATATATTATGTACAGTACGATATACATCATATTAAAAGTACGCAGTTATAAAAGAGAATGTATTATTTTTATTATAAGGTAAAACAAGTACTAAAGAATATGTCAGTCATATGGCTGCAAACAATGGGTTAGTTATGAAAAGATTTGAATCTAGAAATATTCAGTCAGTGATTAAGAAGATTAACCAATTTATCCGTTGAACGGTTGTCACTTATATAACTTATCAGAGGATAAACGTGAACCCAATTTTAATAATAAGTAACTATATAAATTGGAGTTTGAATTTCGTCAGTTATTGTCTCTGTTTGGCCGATTCTCTAAAAAAACAAACAAAAAAACACCAAAATACAAAAGAAAAATTAAAGGTTCCAAGAAAAGTAGACTTTACACAGGCAAACAAATTACGAACTGATCTCAGGAAAAGTGTGAACTAGCTTTGTTTAGAAATATTAGTTAGATAGAAAATACATACAACTAACCAAGTTGTTCGAGCCACAATTACTGACAATTTTTTTTAATACGCACAAAGCTTAGTGTGTTGATATGCATCGTTTTTCACAATTGCAGAAAATGTAATGTAATCTAATTTATTCCTCGTTACGTCAGAAGTTTGAATTTAGATTTACAATTGCTTCTGTATTTAATTTTTAAAAAATACACCAAGCATTACACAGTTGTATACAATTTACAATAGTTTTGTGTGTCTTAAACGTCTTTAAATTTAATGAAAGTCACACATTTTTGTTTTTAATAAAAAACGGAGTAAGACCAAATTTCAAATATTCTTATTTTGTGACAAATCCACGCATTGTTTTCTTTATAGCATATTGTGTTATATTTGTTTGTTCCAATACTAAGGCTTTTATTGTAAATATAATAAATCTTTTTTAACAAATCAAAACACACTAGAGTAAATAATAATATACATACTATGCAAATTTGTTTTAAATCTTCTATAAATACATACTATTTTAATAATAATTAGTATCTTTAAAAATCCATTTTATTTCTTTCACAATTACTCCCATTAAAAATGGTTTAAAAATTAGTTTAAAAAATATTTTTTTCAAATTAATTTCACTGCCATTAAATTACTTTAAAAATTCTTAAAGTAACTTTCAAGTAATACAACAATTCAGCCATGGTTGCAATTACTATCAAAAACAAATACAAAACTCTAAATTGTAAAATAATTGAACTATTAGCTTGTGAAGTAGTTATGAATACTTAGTCCAAATGGGTGAAAATTATCATGTATATCACTGTCCTAATCTTTGTACATTTAGAATAGAATCACGTTAAAACCAATTATACTATATTAAACACCGGAGGATTTTTTGATCAAATTTGAAATATTTTACTTAGGATTGTTATAATAAACAAATTGTATTGTTATCTTTTAAGTCAACTATCAGTATTATTTGGAGTCAATTAGTAATTCAGTAACACATTGAAGTAAAAATGTTTTATAAAATAATCAATACACATAAAATATCTCGTGACAAAGTTCATATTAATGCATATTATTCATGTCCTTGTTAGTAGTAACATTTAAAAAAGTGTTATTTATAAGCATTATTAATTATATTTGATAAAAATAATATAAAAAAGAACACATATTTTTTAGTATTTCCCCAATTTACTTAAGTTTTAGTTACTTTGTAATATTTATCATCCACCTGACACACACTGTACAGTCTGTTAAGCAACAATTTTATGCATGTATCTGTTCACAATATTAGGTGCAGATTAAACATATTTTCGCAGAGTCACACACTGTTGACACAAAAAGAGTCGGTTTGTATTAATTCTCTCTGACCATCTATTAAAAATTAAAATCTAAACGTTCAAACGAGTAATTGATTTAACACAAAAATAAAAAGAGATTATACATTTTTTGGCTATCTGCCATTTTAAAGTTGCCTTCATAACAACTTTATTAATATCACTATATTGGCTATGTTGTTGTTACTCAGTTAGTTGTGTATATTATTTGTGAAATACACAGCCATATCGATTGCACCATTCAATTATTTTAGTAATTAATATTATATTCCATGGCTGTAGTTTTCACTGGCTTTATCAATATATATTTTAAATTCAAGTATATGAACTAAGTTACATTATTTTTCTCTCCTAGATATTTAAATATCTTAGCATTATTTATTATTGTTGAACATTTCGCACCAATTGTGACATTGTAAATGTGTTTTTAATATCAATTATTTGTGTATCTAAAAGTTGTCTTCAACATATTACAAAATCACAGTATATTCAATAAAATAAATAGTTGTTTATCTCATTTTAATGTTCTAAAACAAAAAGCTCTAATTTGATTAAGTCTATAGAGTACTTTGACTGTAAAAACACAATTTATATAAATCTAAAAAAAATTTAAAAAGGCTTTAAACTTCCACTTCATGGGATAAATAAGTTTATCGTTCTAACATAAATTACATATAAATCCTATATATTAATGGCATTATTTCTATAGTTATCAGACTGGCAAAAAGTACCCCAATATTTTTTATTGATTGTTAAAAACTACAATTATAAATTACCAATATTAAATTGTGATAACACATGTGTTCTATTGAGTCCCACTTTTCGTATCCAGCTTCAAATTTATGTCAAACAATTTCCCAAGATGTTTAATTATATTTGACTGCCAGACGAAATACTACACCTATGCTATTGTATATAATTTATTTGTAACTGTGATGGTTAAATCATTACGTCTATAACTTATAATAAATAAAACATTTTTATTATATTTACATTACTTGCCCTTATTTGGACTGCTAGTCTAGTTTAACAATATATGATTGAGATTAAAATTGATATAACTAATTATATGCAATTAGCGAGAGAAAATTGATATAGGTATCAAATATTACACCGATACACAGTTTCTTTGGTATTATAGTATTCGACATTAAAATCTCACTGCACAATTTTATCAAGTTTATAATTAAAACCTATAAACATTGATTCAATGATTTCAATTCATTACAGTTCAGGGGTCAAACTTGTTATTTTATGCTTTTTGTGTACCATTGTTAAAGTAATGTAATTAATGTAGGGGGATGCAATTTAGTATAACTATACATTTATCTTAAGTGTACTCAATGAAATATTAATAATATTGATGATAATAATATTAACATTATACATATTTTAATGTGTAAACGTCATATGAATGTCTAGTTATAATAAATGTAGGCCCCATACATTAATTTAACTTACCTTAACAATGGTACACAAAAAGCATAAAATAGCAAGTTTGACCCCGTATAGCTCGTGAACTGTAATTATTTGAATTCATTGAATCACAATTAAAGCTTATAATTATACACTTGTTAAAATTGTGCAATCATAATTTAATTGTCGAATGATCTTAAGTAAAATGAACTTGCCAAACTGTGAATGCTACAAGAACCGCGAAAGGAACTGATACTCCACAGTTTGTACTGTGTATTATGTGTACGTACGGGTTTGGTTAACTTATTACAAATTTAATTGAACTTGGCTTTGTTTAAACACTCTCCACTTGATGAAACAGTGTCATATATATATATTTAAAATATTTATATATTTATTTCATATCGATTTTCTCCCACATCCACAAACGTGAACCATCTTTTACCTAAATTATGTGTAGTATTCATCAAGATTACATAATTGTTTTCCAATTGATTGTGGATTAATGAAAAATACAACCTGTAAATGGTATAGAAATAATTCTTTATTAGTATAGTTTCATTTAAGGGTGTTGGATGGAAACAGGTCAAACCATCACCTGTGACCATCCCTGAGAGTAATACGACAAATGCTTTGTACGATACCTCTCTTTAGAAGTGGCTGTTTTTACTGTCCTTGTTCAAAAAACAGGAAATACTAAGATAGTCAGGGAAGAAGAGAAAAAGATTCCGTCCTCTTCGCCAAGGTTTTAGGAAAGCCTTTCAAGTCTCTTAGTTTCCGGACCAAAAAGCTCTTAAAATGATGTATTATTTGAGTGTGTTAGTAGTCAGATATTTAAATTCTTGGGAATGAAGGGGGTTGTTTAATTTAGATGCCATTTTATGAAAATTGACTCCTAGAAACGGGAATCGAACCCGGGACCTTTGGTTTAGTAGGCCAATGCTCTAACCATTTAGCTATCCAGGATTCCTCCCGTGTCCAGGGTCATTATTCACTCATATTTTAAGGCAGAGTCTATGATGGACGTGTGGAAATCGTCGGCTACAAATGTGTGATTTTATTAATATCATGGGCTATCAGATAACGCAGCCACCTTCGACTCGGTGGTTGGCTTTTTGCTGCCACTTGTACAGTTATATGATGTATAGATGGAGTAATCCTCACTAAAAGCAGAAATAATAGCTTTGGATATTTAATTCTTAATATAGATGCATTGTTTTTTGTTATTTTTAGCACCGCGTCTTACTACCCGCTTGGGTTACACGCATATGAATTAATTACAAACATGTGTTAGGGATGATGAAGGTTTAATTTAGAGTAAGTGTAGCCACAATAACGTGAAAGGAGAGGGGAAAACCTCTTCGGAAAGCCACCCTCAGTACACATGACTAGAATTCTACCCTGGATCTCACCAACATCAGCAGTCCAGTTTATTTCGAGAATGGCGCACTATACGAGCCAGCAAAATCGGTGGATAAAGTGAGTATTAAATTCTTAGTTATTACTACTATTAATATTATAGTAATTCGATTAATCTATCTTTAAAAAAATGTAAAATCGAGTTGGCTGTGTTTTATTGATGACTCTCCATGGGGAGTGTGTGTAACATACATATCAAAATATAGGGAAATACAAATTTGAAGATATTCACTAAAACTTAAAAAAAAAATTCTATAGCACAACTAATTTTGAACACTTCGACTCTACACACGTGGTTTGGTCTGTTTTTCCGCTGATTTCTAGGGCGTTCTAGAGGCGTACAATGCATCCCTTGTTTATACCTTAAGAGCGCTCTCCATCCCATGGATTATGAGAGGCTTAAGTAACATAATTCTGCTTGAAATGGTCATCAAACGTTTATTGAATTCTTCAAAACAATGAAGTGAAGCCGAACGAATTTATGTTACATACTATTAAAAATATATAAAACCAATGTTTTAATGTTTTCTCAGGTTTGATTCTTTGATCTCGTTTTTATTCGCTGAAGAACATAGAAAAAGTTATTTCAAAGTGATGGCTATTAGAACGTAATCTTGTTTCTAAATTGCTTGGTTAACAGGAGGCTATACGTGCTATTTGCATGTTAGGAACTTATGCCTTCATTTTCCTGTACATACTTGAGTCGTTTGTCATCTCGGCGATGTCCTCCGTTGGTAGGACCATCATATCATGAAACTCTCCTGTGTTCCTTAGCTCCTGCGTGGGTGTCTTCCTATCACCTTCACTGCTGCTGGCGGCGCTGTTGCTGGTGGTGGGCAACTGCACGGCATCTTCCCGGGTCAGCTTCTGTCGTGTTCGGTATCCGCGGTAGTTGGACTGGATCCTCGTGGCCGCCTCGGACAGTTCCTGCTGAAGGGTTTCCCACACCTTCTGGTCCTCCTCGCTGTCGGTACCCGCGGGGGGCTCTTGGAGAGATGCCGTGGACTTGACCTCAACTTTCTCAACAAGAGGCAAAGAGTCAAGGTGACTGTCCAGAGAAAGAATTTTAGTCATCTCTTTAGCGTCCTTGTCACCAATATCCCCGAGGTACCTCGTGGCGTCGGTCAGCAGACCTCCTCCAGCTATAACACTGTCCTCTATCTCCTCAAGGGTACTCTGCTGCTGCTTCTGGACCTCGGTCTCCAATGACCCGGAAGTGTGAACGCCGTTTTCCTCGATTGAAGTTGATAAACCCCCAAAGGATTGTTGGCTGTCGGGGATGGATGGTTGTGTGTTCAACGAAGTCGCGTTTGTGTCGTCCCTCAAGTTTTGGATCTGCTTCCTCGCGAGGTAACCTCTGACCCCAGCTTGGATCTTGGTTGCAGCGCTTGACAGGGACGATTCTGCGTCTGCTGACGATGAGGCATCGTCTTCGTCTTCTTTCAGTGAACCCTCCCCTCTATCTTCCGGTAGTTCGTCGCATTCCTGAGGCTTCTGTAGATTTACCAAGTCTACGTCATCGATACCTTGATCTTTGCCTGGGTCGTCTCCCGCTTTCTCTATTGACGAACTTGTTTGTGCTGCTTCAGGTGAGGCAACACTTATTAGTTGGAAAGGTGTTTTACCAGATGTGATGTCAATGGACGCTTGATTGTCTGGGGATGGCGATACCACTGGCACGGGTGTCCCGAACATTGAGTCTTGGATCACTGTGTCTATTTCCTGAGAAGGAACGGCATCTGGAACCTACGAAAAGGAAAGTGACATATTAACAAACAATCTATTCGTCGATCAATATTATTTTAGTAGTGATTAGATAAATATCTGTGTTTGACTGGTTTGGGCTTGAGCCAAACGCTTTTACATCGGTTGTGTATGCAATTTACTTAGCCAAAGGCTTTTATTACACTACCAGCTGTTTGATCCGTTCTTTGTACGGGTAAGCCGCATCAAAACTTTATCAATTTTGGATGTTTAACATCTGGTGACCAACATTTAAAAAATTTCTCCATGTACAATCTTGAACTAACTATGGCCATCCCAAGGCAATTATTGCAATCAACAAATTAAACAAAATTAAATCTCTGAAGAAATCTTACCGAACACCAAACCGAGTGCACAAACGAACGCAATATTTGATTAAGCACGATCATAAGATAAGCGAAAGGTAGTAATAGGAATGATTAATGGTTGATGTAAAAAATAGTATAAGGGTTTATCAAAATTAATAACGTAAATGAAATAATAAACTATTTAGAGACATATTGAATAAATGAGCACCATGGTTTCCTAAAGAACAAAATGCTTCATAAAGATAATGTCACCAGAAGTAGTTTATTTTAACTATTGTCACTCTTATGTAGGCGCTAGCTTTTCCTACTACATTTAGCTATGTGATCGCAAAGCTATTGATGACCTATAAGATAGTTTTTTTTTTCACAGTCCAATGTAAAGAAAAACTATCTACCATGACGAATTTTTTTTTTTTCCTATTAGTGTAGCAATTTAGATGTCACTCCCACCCCCTTCATCGATTTCTTGAACCCCTATTTTTAGATTAAAAAATTTACAATTTTTATGTTATCTTGGGTGATATTTTTATCAATTTTCCAAATTTAAATTTTCTTCTACAGGGAAAGGTAGATTTTCTAATGGGTTTAGATAGATTTTAAGCTACTCTACTTCCTTAAAAATTCAATTGTCAACCACACCTAAAATAATTGTATTAATTTCTCAGTTTTTAATTTTGAAATTTCATTTATTCAGACATCATTCAGTTATCCAATAAGATATATTTGCTTACGTGCCAAACTTTAATTTTATTCCAAAACAAGCAGTGTTTTATATAAATTTAGTTAATTGTGTGCCTCCCATTTATTGGAACCAACTTTGAAAGAACACATTTTCAGTATTTTTAGATTTGTTATCTTTTGGGGTGGTCGTCTTAACTGCTTGAAAGTATTTAAAATTTCTAACAAACTTAGCAAGGTTTTTCTATAAGTTTCTTAAATTCTTAGCTTTCCTTCAACATAGATCTTGATTTAAAAATTTAAAAAAGCATTTATAGTTTTCTAGCTATCCGCGAAATTTCTATACCAAAAGACGGTATGGTCATACCAAAAGACGGCGTTTTCTATAATTTTTGACATTTTTTCTCATCCCAACTTCACCCCCACCCCTACCATTTTTAATTTCAAATTTTAAAAATGTATTTCTTTTAGGGTGTTTTCTTTACCAGCTCACCAAATTTCAATTTTTTATCACACCGGTAAATTTAGTTTTGGAAATGTACAGCCCTGACCATTTCCCGTAACCCCATTTTAAAATTTAAATGTTCAAACTCTTCTGGTTATTTGGGTTTTTTCTTTCACATTTAATATATTTGTATTATTTACTATAACGACGAGTATTTTATAGTTTTGTAAACTTTGAGGGGACGCCTTTCAATTTTCTGGACTTTTATTTTGAAATTTAGCAATGTTAAAACCTCCATTACAGTTTGGAGTAGCCCTTACGCCTGCCTGAGCCCTTTCAATCTTCTATCACACCGATGAGTAATTTATTTTTTAGTTTAATAAATTTCGAAACCTCCCCATTTCACCGGCACCCACTTATAAAGAGAGAATATACAACACTAATCTTGATATATGGAGTGATCCCTCTACTATACATTCCTGGCAAATGTAATATGCTACCTCCCCTAAAAGATTTATTCCAATCATATAGCACTCCCTATGCTACCCCCCTATTTTCCAGAGCTCCACTTTGAAATTTAAAGTTTTCAGACTTTAATTTTTATTTGGAATAATAAATAAACCCTCTAGCCAAATTAAGTTTTCTCCCACACAGAAAGGTAGTTGTTTCTATAAGTTTTGAAAAAAAATTCCCTCCCCCTCTCACTTCTAGGAATTTCTACTACTCCATCTTAGAAATTTATGTTTTTATTTTGTTACCTGGACTGTCCTTCTACCTGCTGCCAAATTTAGAGTTTTTCTCTAACTTTATAGTTTGTTTGCTCATAAATACCCCCTGCTAATTCCTGGAGCCCGAAATAAGAATTCAAGGTTTTCATACTTTTATGATTATTTGAAGTGGTCCCTTTACCTTCCTAACAAATTTTAATTTTCTACCTCATATAAAAAGTTTTTTCTAAATATCCCTCCCCCCCCCCAAATTCCCGGAGCCCTATTTTCTAATTTCCCGTTTTTATGTTTTTTGATTATATGGGGCAATCCCTCTAACCTGCCTGCCAAATTAAATTTTTCCAGCTCATCTGGAAGTAGGTTTTCTTTTCTGGACAGATATATATATATATATATATATATCTGCTTGGAAAAGAAAACCCACTTCCAGTTGAGCTGGAAAAGTGTATACATATAGAGTATATATGTATAAAACTAAATGCTCATCTTGTCGGGCTTATTGGTGAGAGGCAGGTCATGGTTCGAATCACTAGTTGGTACACTGAGGTGGGTTTATTAAAATATATCCCCACTCTCTCCCATGCAAATTAAACTACTTTAATCTAAATTATATCTTCCTCCTTCCTACTCCATTAGCGAAAATATGTTGATAGCCCACTCGGGTACAAAGACTTGACGCAAACAAAATGGCTCCTACCTTAAAGTGGAAGCTAATTATTGACATGATAGACAGTTATTAGAAGTTTAAAATTACTTTGAAGGATTGCAGAAGTTCATGTTTTTGTTCAATGTCTTACACAAAACTATGTAAACAGTGTTTGCTTGCCCCTACATAGCTATGTATAGTTTTAGTTTAATTATAAATCAAGAAACCAAGCTAGAATGTTATGACCATATGACTGCGATTCTGCTCTAAAGTAATTATGACATACCTTAGCTGTTATGGTGTCCTTATGTAGGCCCTGTCTCGTCTGGAACCCCCGGAATGATGCCTGTATCGTAGTGGCTGCAGAGTTCAGCACATCAGTTTCTTGACCCACTTCCTGCACGCTCTTGCTAGATAGCACGCTTCCTTCTTCTTCCAAATTGTCTTTATTCAATGTTTCAGGTAAGACTATCTTCTCTGTCTCATTAGATTCAGAATTTTCCTGTCCTTCCATATTATTTTCTTTTCCTTCAGACTTACAGATGGAAATCTCACTTTCAGCTCTGTCCTCAGTTTTATAAATAAACCCATCATTTTCTTTCATTGTGTAAATGCTGGTTAGACTCTCTACATCACTTCCCTTTTCTGCAAGTACAGAGTCTTCTCTAGACTCTGCAATGGAGAAGCTGGTGTCTGGCCTAATGCCAAATTGGGTGACATCTTCCTGACAGGTCGTAAGAGGAAGGTTAAAAATCTCCGAGTCTTTAAGTGTTTCCTTCAAACTCTCTGTGCCTGCTTCTTCCATAATTTGAGGTTCACCAGCTTCTTTTTCACCATGGTCTTCGAATGTAGAGCTTGTGGGCATATCCGTAAGATTAAGTGTCCACTGAGAACTCTCATTACTGTCGTTTAAAGATTCCTCGATGGTTTTCACACCTTCTTCTTCTGATACTTCTATTTGTGCATCATCGTCAAGGACAGTTCTTTCAATTGAAGTGTCTACCTCAATTTTGCAGTTGTTTTCCTTAATAAACGATTGTTCAGGAAGTGATTCAACTAATACACTATCATCATTTGTGAGTTTAACGAAATTATCTTCAATAATGCTATTATCGTCTTTATTTACTTCGGCTTCCTCTTCTTTTTCTTGAGTAACTTTATTTCCTGACTCTGCTTCTTTGGCATTTCCAAGATCTCTACTTATAGTACTACCAGCTCTAGACAGATTTTCCACGTCATCTTTGTTAATTGAATTATTTTCTGGTGCTTTTTCTACATCCTCGTTTCCCTTAAGCTCGTTAAATTGGTTAGGTGAGGAAAGGTCAGTACTTTCACTTTTACTAACTTCATCTTCGTATTGGCTCACAACCACATATTCGTTCGTTTCTCTTTCTTCGTCACTGTCGGATAGCTTAATATCTTCACTTTCAATCAGATTTATGGTTGGTATAGGACCACCAAACATTTCACTAAATTTATCTTGAGTGCTTATAGTTTCCTGTTCATTGAGAATATTCTTTTCACTCCCTATTATCTCGTCATCTAATTTGTTCTCTGTCACATCATTAAAGTCAGTGGATATTATTGTGCTATCTGATATTCCTTTATTTGATTCAGCGATTGATATATCAGCATTATCCTCCTCTCTTTCTATCTTGTCATTTACTCCTTCGGTAATATTAATATCGGCTGATATATCGTTACTATATTCTGATGATATGTCCAACTCTCCAATAGACTCAGGCAATGTCTGAATCGACTCTGGAGCCATTGGGAGCTGGCTTCCATCTCCATTTATTTCTTCCACTACAATTTCCTCGGCGATATCTAACGGACTTTTGTTTATATGTCCTAAATCATTATTTACCACTAGTAAATCTTCCTTGAGCTCTGATTCATTGGGTGGGGTAGGTAATTCATCACTTGTTTCTTCAGGTTCCAAGGCACTTGTTGGTGTGATTCCTGATTCCTCTTCTAACTTGTTAGGTGACCCAGTCTTTGTGTCTATTGATTGGATATCTTGTTCAGTATTATTTCCTGAGGCACTAAGTGGTCTAATTTCTTTCTCTTGGACTTCTTGGATTTCAGACTTTGTTTCACTTGTAGATCTACTTTCATCATTTTCAGGCACTAATTCGCGCTTTGGGGTTTCTATTTGACAAGTTATTTCATTATTCACTTCTTTTTTCGGACCGAATGGAGAAATAGCCCCACTGTTGACGTGTTTTGACATTTCCTCTTCTGAATTTTCAATGAGCTGTGGCAACACCTTATTTTCGTCTCTAAATTTTTCATCATTAGCAATGGTAGCCACGCTGGTTGGTCTTTGAGAGTCTTTAATTTCGATAGGCTCAACAGGTGAGGTGTTTTCTTCTAAAGATATTACAGAACTTTCTATCTCACTTAAAATGGCCTCATCTGTTCGATTTATAAATGGAATTTCTTCCTCTAGATTTTTCACCAAGATATCTGTATCTGCCAATATATTTGATACACTTGTTGGTCTACTTGGGATGCTTTCTTCTCTCAGTTCAATAGAGGTTTTGTCTTCTATAGACTCGTTTATAATACTCTTTGTGACACTTAATGGTCTTATTAAGAGTGGATTACTCTCCGACGGTTCTTCATCTTTGTTTACATACATTTCCTTCTTCGCCAACGATACCGATACACTATTAGGTCTACTTAAATCTTTTTCTGATGGTGGTAAAGAAACATCGACTTCCTCTTCAACGTTTTTGGCAGTCTCATTGTGATCAACTAAGAAATTTGTCACACTGATTGGCTTACTAGAATGCTCTTCCACCAGTGATACAACAGCATTGACTTCTTTTTTGGAATTATTTAAAGCCTCATCATCCTCGATTAAAGAATTTGATACGCTGATTGGTCTACTTGAGTCCTCTTCTAGTTTAGTGGGTGTTAGTTTATCTTCGACGAAACTGAGATTCTGTTTTTGTCCCATTTCGGAGTTTGCTACACTAGATGGTCTGCTAGATCCATAATCCTTATCAGGCCCAGTAGGAAGAGGTGTAACTGTATTAGAAACTGACTTGATGGAAATTTCTATCTCTTCTGGTTCTATATCCTCCGTTTCAAGAATGAGTCCAACGGAACTAGTAGGTCTGCTCGTACTCTTTTGAAAGTAAAGCTGTGTTTCCCCGACATCTTTTCCGGAATCGTCAGGTGTGGGAACAGAGTTGGCAACACTGATTGGTCTACTCAAGCTTTGCATTTCATTAGATTCACTAAGAGAATATTCTTTAACAGATGTGTCTACCTCAGAAATTGAATTCGTCACGCTGATCGGTTGACCTGATTCTTGTCCTATAGCTGTCTCCGGGGATACCACTATTCCTTCTTTTGCACCACTGACAGAGCCCTCCGGATCAGATGACTCAACGATAGAGACATCTGACAGAGGTTCCTCAGCTCCCATGGGTTTTGGCTCACCTGAGGTCACGCTTGTAGACCTGCTCAGACCATGAATCTCATCACTGATTACGGATGTGCCATCAGGAACTGGACTTGGGGCTACCTCAACCAGTGACTCGGTTTCATTAATTACTTGGTCTTCATCTTCTTTAACGACGGGGCTGTCATCAGGCATCTCTGCTGACGCCTTTTGAGTACCCACTGTGGGGGATGATTTTTCAGGTCCTTCTTCCTGTTCAGCTACGGGAGTTTTTACTTCCGTTCTCAGTGCGTTATCATGTTTCTCTGACAGTTCGCAGGCAGTGGCCACTCCCACCACTATTACTGCACCTGCCACGGCCACGGCCGTTCCCAAAGCCAATTCGGACCCCTCTTCGGACTTGTCTGCCAAGTCTGTGTCTTCTTTCACTTCGTCTGCTTCTTCTTCTACGGGTTTCAACCCATTCGTATCAATATTTGTGAACCCGTCTTCAATATCGGCTGTCTGCAGTTCTTCCTTCATATCTTGTACCTGCGTTTCATTCTCATCCAAAGGCACCTTTTCGGAGCCCTGAGTAGATGATGGTGATAGGCCTGCATTGTGAGCTGAAACAAACAAAAACTATATGTTACTTTGGCGGCATAGGGCAGATAAGACAAAGAATAACAAATTTCAACAAATTGATATGAACAAAAAATGTGACAGCAATTAGATTCAAAACTAATCTTATTTGGCTACCGATCACTTAACAAACTTTATAATCTGCACTTACACATAATGTAATTCAAGAAATGTAATGGGTTTACTTTGAAATATGATATAGTTTTTAAACTGGGCCGTGATATTTGATATTTTCAAAACTATATAATTTTAACTTTAATCAAGCCAATAATTTTATAAAACAGATACAAATGTGTAAAAACCAAATATTAAAACGTTTACAAAATTGTTTACCAAAAATAAGAAATACTATATTTAATTACTTTGTTCTAATAAAATCCATACTTCTTTCATGCAATACAAAAAACTCGTAGACCATCACTACATACACACACACACACACACACACACACACACACACGTCTGCGATTAAGGATGCAATGACATATGCTATAACTATTTGTTTCTTAAAGATGCATTTCAACTGTTTCCAAAGCTTCTGTATTTTTCAGAAGAAAATGTATACTCCATTTACCCTGAAAGACACGCTGAGTGATTAGTGACTACACCATGGTGGAACAGTGAAAAGGAAGCTTACCGCCTTACAGGTTAAACAGAGGGCATATAAGATACTTTTCCTTGTACACAGTATATTCTTATAAGTTTATAGTACTTAAGAAAGTCAAACAAAACAAGTTCATTGTATCAATGAACGAATAGTTTTTAATCAGAAAGATCATAACTCATGCACATTCAAGGGGCTTGGGTTAGTGCTAGGAATGTCAGCTGGAACAGAAATGTTGCCAAAATATGAACTGCATGCTCTCATTATTCAGAAAAATAAACAATTTATAAATAAATACTAATAATTGTAATAAAGAAACATTAATTAAAACTATAATCAAGGCTTGCAATTATTGGATGTATAAAGTCCAGCCATTCATAATCAGGATCTATTCAAAATAGTGAAATTATTGCTGTCGATTATTATTTCCAACGAGATACTATACTTGAATTACTAATTTCAACATATTTAGCTGACTCTGAGGCCAGTGTATTGATCCCGGCCGGGTGAACTGGAAGAGTTTTCTTCTTTTTAATATAATATATGTTTTAACACTCTTCACAAGTAAAAAATTGTTATTTTAATTTCAATTAACATCCTAATAAATACCCCCTTATACGTAATAATCATACTATAAATTAAAAATTGCACTTCTAATCGGTGATCCAGAGTCTACTTAAAGTCGCGTAGACTATTTTAAATTAAACAAATTAAGGATCAAACATAAAATAAATACAAAAGTTATTAAAAATACACTAAACCTTACATGTTCTTATTAAATAAAGGCATTTAATTATTCAGTATTATACTAAGACAGAAAAAAACCCACTGAAAGATTGACCAATCTTAGTTGTCTCTGTGCGAAACGTCCAACTGATATTTTGTACGTAGTGACCAGGGCATGGGTCGTTCCCCTTACTCCCTATGTGTTTGACATTGACCCATGGTTGAAAGTGAGACGGTGACTGTGACCCCTGCAGAGGGAATGACTAGCCGAGCAACACACGCGAGACGGATCGCCAAACTAGCTCTAGTTTAGTAACTAATCGATGTTTGGCCGCGATCCTAGTCAGCTGACTTTTAGAATTTGACTTGAGAAATTCGTAAAACAAATTAACTGAACTAAAACTGTAATCGTAGTTGAATTATTCAGGTAGCTAGCTACAACTCTAAGGGCCGTATACAAGAACTTCTAAGTGGATGCTAGGTGGACACTAGCGTGTGTTTGCTTGCGTCATCATAGGCTAAAAGGTGGAGCGATAGTGTGCTCAGGACCAAACTATCGCTCCACTAACTATTCATTATACGTTCTTGCATACCGCCCTAGGACATGCTGGCTACCCCCTTACCCTCCTCCCCCCCTCCCCAGGTGATATCTAAAATAACAATTGACTGGTTTTGTATACCCATATACAATCATTTATGAGCGTATAACCCGAATGGGTAATATGACGCAATGAAAACAAAAAAAACTTTATAGCTATAACGCTGGTTGTAGATTGTTGTCCTAGGTCAAATAAGTTTTTAAGAATGTATCCCACGGCTCATAAACTACCTGGAGCTGGGCTAGTTATAACACTAAACAATAATGGTAGGTAGCATCCCAGTAAAAAGCTGAAACTATGTTTCCATTAGTATAGTCGCTGTTACAAGCCCCCTGAGTTGGAAGCAGTGTCCCTAGGCTCTAGAATCAGCCTCGCTCTCCACTGAGCCATGAATACGTGCACCAATATTTATACTCCGCTGACATGGGTTTGGCAACCTCGTCACAGGGTGGGCTATATTGGTGGCTCCACCTTTGTTGCTGCAACCCGTCATCAGACAGCCTCGACAAGTGCGTCACGTACAAATTCTCTCCCAACCGCGTTACCAACACACACAGATAACTCTTTCTGACGGGGGAAAATAGTTAACATGTTTTAAAAACTGGACTCTAAGACACTTAACAAAAATTTGAGGATAATTATGTGACGTGAATAGTTTTGATAACACCTTTTTTTTTTAAAGTAATAGCTATTAAATATTACATGGCAATATTTAAGAAGAATCGAACATCTAAATGAGTTATGAAATTTCACAGATATCTATGTTTAAGGCAATTGGCCCTTTTAATTTGGCGTGGAAATGCAGAGCCATGGGAACAAAGGGTTATCTTCAATTTTTTTTTATTGTTTTGCAACTTCCTTTTTGGAAACTGGTTGTTCAAAAATAGAAGCATGTTGATTAAGTTATACTTTTTATATACACACCTCCTCTATCATTTTAACAGTTATCAAATATCGACAAAATTTACTTTTTTCAATAGAAAAATGCCGGCTTCCTAACAAAAAATAAGAAAATATAACTATTAATAAACATCGATATATTATCTTAAAAGGGGTGTTTAAAATATTAACATAAAAATTTCACTCGTTCTCGAGAAAACTGATATTTCCAAACGCATGATTTTTCCGCAAGACCTGTCCGGTAGCTAGCACCATCTACAATTTCCGTGATCCATCTGTTCTTGTTGGCGCGGAAGGATACTTTGGTCGGTTGTGAACCCATCTTTCACCCTCCCGCTCACCATCCCACAAAATAGGTTTTAGACTTGCACTCGACAGGGCCAAGTGCTTTAAGAAATACAGAAGATGCTTATCTCCGTGGCGCCGTGAGATAGAACTAATACTACACTACAAACAGTTGTGTGTTGCGGGCTGTGAATATTAAAATCTTGAGTGTAAAGGGTTCGTTTGCGAGTTTATTAATTGTTTGAATGTTTACGATAGACTAGAAAACTGGGAACAGATTTTGACATGATTTTCACTCATTGTGTTCCTAATACTCTCAGGACGGAACGGACTTAGGCTATATATTTTCCTGTTAAAACTCAATCAAACTTTGGTATTAAAATATTCTGTTTTAAACTGTTAACTGTCAACTGTTAAATTCTCCCTTTTATCTTGACCTCCAAATCAACTGTAAATCCAAAGAGTAACCACAGAATACATTTCAATCTTAATTCCAAAGAGAAATTATGTTTTGGTCTAGTTGGTTGGTTCCTATTCATATTAGTAGGTAAAAAAAAAAGTATTTCTTTGACAAATAAAAACACATATTCCACATCTTTATTTGATTTGATCTTACATTTATATAGTTAAATATTTAAACAAATAGATAACTTCTTCAATTAAAAGTCAGCTTGAACTCCAGAGTAGCAAAGTAAATAATCATACAAATAAAATATAATGTATATTTGTGTGTAAACGCTCTAACTTCAAGAAGAATAAACTTGGCATAAGTACTTAGGGATGGATACCTTAAGATGTATAGTAAGGGATTTTTTTTTTAACTTTTAAGTTATAACCACATTAAGACCCTAAAGCTTTAGGCCGCTTAACAGATGGTCAACTATAATAATCATTGTAAATATTAACATGAATTAATGACGCCGATAGATATATCTATTACTAGGTTCAGTGGAGTATATTACCACCAATTACCGTACAAGGCGCACTGTAAGTGCTACAAATTATTAACATTGACACACACTTTACGACAGCGCTGTTTACTATTTATATAAAATATGGTAACAATATTGTCATCTTACCATTTGGCTACGTATTATCAGATTGGATAGTGGTATCCCAAAATGTTACTCGCCCTTTCAAAACATGTTTGTCTTCTAAGGGTTGTGAGCAGGTGAGGTCGGAAGCCGACAGTAAACAACACCTCCATCCCCCCACCGCTAGATGCCTCTAGGATAGGATCGATACCGGCCATTGTTGTGCCCGAGGCAACCTTCACAGAACCCCTCACTTCAAGGACCAATTGCGAACTGCCTCAAGTTTTGGGTCGAGTGTGCTAGCGTTTTGCCTCAACGAGTTGAATACTTCTTTTTCTTTGTTGACCTCCATGCTTCACTTTGCTTGGTCGTAATTTAAATCAAAAGTAATGATAAAAATAATGTATAGGGAAAACAACTTATATTTTTAACTATTAAATGTGTCTTGATATTTAAAGTGGGTCCAAAAATCTATTTAAATTGTATCTCAGTGGCTTTTATCAATGTTTACATATTATAATCGCACCGTATCATGTAGTAATTGTTAGTTATTTATTTATACGCTCTATAACACCTCTTTAGAATATCCGTATAATTTTCAAATTCACCCTGATAGGGATAGATGATAAAAATATAAATCTAGGCAAAATGTAACCGCATTTGCCTGGAGAGATAGAGCAAACATTCAGCAAACAAAAACTCTCGAGTACACCTGGATGGGATTCGAGCCCTGACCTCCCCGTCACCAGCACGTAAGAAAAGACTTATGCCTTTATCTCCAGTAAGAGCTACAAACAAGATTCTTATATATTTTGTTTCGATTGATAAGCTTTCAGGGTTAATGTTTGATTAGTTGAAACATTACACTTGAATATGGTAATCGAATTCGGGATTTTTTACTTTGTCAACTAAATAAAGATGAGTGGTGTATTACATATTATATAGGTCTACCATATCAACTCGTTAAATAATAATTTATATTTAAGTATTTTCTCATTTAGATGGCTATTTCCATTCTGTCTATCCTCATTTTTCCATATAAAATTAATGTGATATTCCACACTGGTCTGGTCTGGTTATCATAATGATGATTTCACCGAAGAGCTCAAATATCTGTTAACATGCCTGGGCCAGAAGATCTGAAAATTATTTGCGGCTGTTTTAATGTTAGAGTCTCTTATAAAAGCACAGCAAAGTTTTTCGCGGATTCCAAAACATCCTCTAGTGATTTGAAACGAAGAAGTGTTTTGATTGAAACTAAAAATAAGCGTGAAGACAGTGTTTTTACTTCGTCGTATCGCTTCTCCAGAGTCAACTGTCCAGCAAGTGCCCTAAAAAGTGACCAGCTAAGTGACCTGCTAAATTTATATTATCTGGAGACCTGATCAAAGCTTTCTAAAGTCTTCTAAAATGCAATAAGGCTTTAACTCAAACTCTCTTTGCTGTAAACTTTGTGAGATATAAGAAGGTTCGAAGCCGTTGTAAAACGTAAATATATTTCGACAGCCGGGATCAATCCCCTGTCTCGAGTGTTGAGACCCACTGTGTACTTGAGTAATGTGATTTATTTTGTGATGGTGTAGCTCGGCCTAGTATTGATGAGATGAATGGATGCAATATTCAGAACGGAATAGGTCATGGATGAACTAGAAGAGGATGCTTCACTTCCTAGTCTCACTGAGTGATTATAGGTGTCATCACTGTGATTTTTTCTCTCTCACCAACTGATGGAGGTGCCACTACTGTGCTTCCTAAGTTCTCACCACTTAATTATGTAGGTGTCACCTTATGATTGAGGTCACACAAATAGCTGTCAGTGACACCAATAAAACTGTGACTAAACGTATTGCTTTCCCGTGTTCTTTATTTTAATATATTCTTATCACTGGGACTTTCTGTTCCAATTAAGATAAAGATGAATTAACCACAAGTTTGTGCATTGTTCTGTTACCAGAATACTCTTAATGTTTTAATATAAGGTAATAGTAACTGTACCAGTGTTTGCGTAAGAGGAGGAGTTGAAACAATATTGCAGTGTGCCACCAGGGTTGCAAAAAGTGCAACATTTTAGGGTGGTCCATTTGAAATGACATAAGACTAAAGTGATGTTATTGGTAAGAAATAAGGTAGCACAGCAGTGGCACCTACATTAGTTGGTGAGAGCTAAAAAAAAATCACAGTGATAACTCCTACATCCAATATTACTAGTGTATTCACTTCAGTCACATAGAAAATTCTGGATAACACTTGGATCTGTTTGGTTGCCAAATATCGCCCATGTAGTATAAACCAAAGGGATCATATTGATGCCCAATATAACTTTAGAGTTTCTGGTATCTTTTGTTCAGAGATTGAATGCAATATTTTAGTTAGTTTTCAATTTATTTGCGTTTAGTTTTATGTGTCATTTAGAAAAGATTACCTGTATAAATTCGGACAAATATATAATTGACATCCTGAAGTAACCAGTAAAGCACTTCATAGTTTGAATGGAAGCAGAGTGTTGGGCCATTCCTAGTCACTATGTGACACTACCACTGAACGCCCCCCCCTCCCCCTTTCTAAGCCTGCCATGTCAATTTAGTGACCAGTCGCCACCCACCCGCACCCCATGTCACTGTACATGGTTTTATCGCGCTTATCACTGTGGTATAAGTATACATGGTACTGCCCTGCCCCATCTCCCGGGGGGGTATATTCCGGAACACTAGGTGTGCGGCTGCCCCAGAGCTGATGTCGTTGCTCCATGGCTCAGAGGAGCAACAGGATCCATCATGGCGGGGAGTCCCTGTATTGATTACACCAGCCAGGAGAGGGGGACTCTCCTACCCAAAGTCTCCCTCCACACCTCCATCAAGGCGACATACAGTGAGTAGGAGGGGCAGCGCGGGACGGTCACAAAAATGTTTCTTGATCCGGAAATAATTCATGGTGTAGACTGTAGACTGTAGGGACCTGGATAGCGGGAACGTACACTACATTCCAGGTTGATTTAGTCTGGTTTTCCAAGGACCTGGAGGTGAGGTTTCAAATCCAGACTGGGTGTAAATAAGGTGTTTTTTACCTAAATACTCTCAATCTCCCTACACGCAAATTCGAACACATTTCCTTAAATTCTACCTTCCTCATCCCTACCCCAGCAGGGTAATTAAACGCAGACATCTCGTAATATTAGTAAGACGTGATGGGTTACACTTTTAGCTTGGTCTACCATTCTATACAATATAAATACATCAGTGAACCCACCAAGACGCGAACCAAAGATTCTAAGACCCTAGCCTAAGTCCAAAGCCCCAGCTTTCTCGCCCACGGCCAAGGTCCTGATCGATTGGTAATATTCCCCACTAAATACAAGGCCCACTTAGTTGTGTATGAAGATACATGGTCCTTAGTAAGTGCAGGGGTAGATTACGTTGCTCCACATAGTTATATTGTTGTATGGAGTCGGTAACGTCAATGATAGTTGCTGGTTTAGGTCAAATTGTCCCACCCAGCTATGCTGTTAAATGGGATTAGTAACATCACTAGCAGGCGCAGGTCTAGGCTAAACTGACCCACATACCAAGTTGAAGCAATAATGATCATCACAAATATGTGTAGGTCTATGTCTTTTATTTCCTGCAGATCATTCATTAATAGATGCAGAGGTAGGCTTAACTGTATTATCTAGGATTAAAGAACGTTAATTGGTATATGTTTGTATATAGACTTTCTTTCAAATTTCTTTTATGACAGCTGATTGGGTAGAACTCCGGGAATCTTGTCGGAATAATCACTTCACGTATATAAACTTGAGTAAATATCCAAAGTAAACATTATTGCTATTTTTTTTAGGTATTTAACATACACTTTCTGAACTGGTTTTATCAGCACACGCCTTATGTACTAACATAAGTCTATAAAATACACAACACCTATCTTCCAGCAGTTAATTCATCAGTGTGATAGGGTAAACCCACATTTCACCAATGATACATTTTTCAGACATGTCGAGAATAGAGCCTGGGGCCCTTATCTCAATATAAAGACACGCTACTGACTGAGCTAAAGTGTCGGACAACATTACTATGAAATCTCGCTTTAGCGCACTTGACTATCGTTTAATCAGGTACTTAGTAATTTAACTTAGGATTACTAGTTGCTTATTTTCTCTTTCATCAAGGGATTTGACTGGCGTGCTCAGCTCTGATCCGTAATAAAATCCTAGTC
The DNA here is from genome assembly GCA_902155825.1 of Timema genevievae. Lineage (NCBI taxonomy): Eukaryota > Metazoa > Arthropoda > Insecta > Phasmatodea > Timematidae > Timema > Timema genevievae. The sequence goes on along the minus strand of CABFWO010000157.1, from coordinate 335,195 downwards.
CCGGTTTTGTTTCTTTGTGGGACATTTTCCCTCTGATGTTTTCATCTGATAAAGTTAATGCTGGTGCATTTTATTAAAATATACCTTGCCCTTATTATGCCCTTGAGACAGTTTTTAAGTTGTGGATAGCCTGAATGTTCAGTAATCTGCTTAGTACAAGAGCTATAATAATACTAGTTAGTGGTTTATGGGTCCTCACAATAATATTTTTTTCATAATATAATACAGCTTATAGTTATTTCAGTAAAAACTTGTCAAACCCCCTTTTTTTTACTTTAACAATTTTTTTTCAAATTCGCTAAAACAAGATTTCACCGCATGCTTATTAATCTTAGGCCTGGTAAATGCAACAAAATAATTATTATTTTGCTTCACGATCATCCTTGATTAGTTTGTTGGTAACAAATGTGGAGCTCGAAATAATTGATAGACCCATATTTAAAAGGCGTCACTTGGGTTGAATCAAGAGACTATTAATTTAACTGTAAACTTATGCTTGGGTGTAGGATATGTATTGATTTAATATATTTAATTGTATATCCTCGATTATCCTAAGTAATTGTGGCTACGATCACCTCGTAAACCTGAACACTCGGTTAATCGAGAATCGATATTTATTGCTTATTTTATAACCCCTCTTTTGCGTTTTACTAAGCTATTTCTAAATTTAACACCATTTTACTACAATTAGATGAAAGTTATTAGGTGAATTCTTAAATGTAGTTTACTTCCCCAAAATCAAACTATAAGCATACATAGAGAACAGTTGCAGTTTACATTTAACGATTTAGTCTCAAAGCACAACGTGACGAAAGATTAAAAAAATAAAACCTAGAAATGTCTCAATCCACTTTGATTGTGAAACCACGCGCCACCATAGTTGCTACTTGAATTTTGTGACCTTGATACTGGCGTGTGATTCGGTTGATAGATACGTCAGTTATTGGAGGCGTTGTTAATTAAAGTTCTACTGAAAGCCTACAGCTAGATTGCTAGGTTAGATATTGCTAGATTAGATGTTGCTGTTCTAAGTTATGTTAGTTTTCAAGTCATTTGCAGATATAATTTATAACCTTTTATTTTTTAAAGTTAAACATAAAACCTCTTGTTAGTAATAGGCCCTTATAGTTAAGGTTAGTTTGTGGTTATCCCCTTATTTACATGAATATGTTCCCTGAAAGCAGTTTTAAAATGACTTGAGTGCCTCTTAGCGACCGCGCGCAATGTTGCCCCCAACCTGCGTGCAACATGGCGATGTACTAGTACCTTCCTGAGATGGGGTATTCAACTCGCGGGTCGCGACGTCAGCAGGACAGGAAGGCTCGCCGGGACCGCCAAGCAGAGCTACAAGCAAGGGAACATATGGTCAAACGGGGTCACATCATGGGCCCACTTGACCCCCACGATATTTAAGGAGGAGAGGGAGAACATAGGGATTTGGGAGGCGTGGATATTACGTTCACACATCAAAACATAGAGTAGACACAGTTCAGCACCAAACTGGCAAGTTTATCTCATTTGATGGCACGCTATCTGGAAGATATAATTTGCTGTCCATTGAGTAGGCCTACCATTTTCCATGCCCAAGTCTGGTTTTACACAGACTATACACAACATTGGAATACATATATAATATACATTATATATTATAATATATAACATAATATACATAGTATATAATGTATAATCATATATAATTTATAATACATATAATATATACATATATATGGTAGATCACGTAATACTACTCGTCCGGGCTATCTACATATTTACACTAATGAAATAAGGATGAGGAAAGTAATATTTAGAGGATATGTATCCGCATTTGCATGTATGGTGCGTGGTCCATCATCAGTGAACCAGTCTACGGTGAAAATGATGCCTTAGACCGTGTGATTATCATGGTGGACCATGAATATATACATAGTATTATAATTATGATTCAAAATTATATTTTATAACCTATTTTATAATCCTATTCATTGTTAGCACGATTGTAATGTAGCTCGAGTTTAATCTTCCTAGTATGGTATGTAAATAATTTAAATAATACACAAATATTCACAAAATGGGAATCTAAAATCCATTATATGTCCTCAATAAGAACATAGTATTTTTTTTTACTTAATAAATACATATATCTGTGCCATTTTTACGTAAAGCCAATGAATGAAATAACAGGTTTTTTAACACGTGTAGATAACTGGCTAGAGATGACATTAATCGGAAAGAGGCCGTTAGAGTCGACTTTGTCAGTGACCTCGTGTAACCAGTCGGAAATTCTGAGGAACACGTTATGGCTTCATTTTATAACAAGTCATGTCTGGAAATACCTTACACATTATGTCTTCATTTTGTAAAAAATATCATTTTCCCTCTAAATCCCCTAAACGCTAAGACGTCATTTTGTATCAAGTAAAATTCTACCTTGAAATCCCCCACATATGGTGCCATTCGATATCAAGTCAAATTTTGCCTCTAAGTCCCCCTCACTTTATGTCGTAATTTGTTGATAGTCAAATTCTGCCTTGATATACTTCACACAATAATACAACATTTTGTAACTCGTCTATATTTACTAAACGCCCCACAGAAGTAGGTTTAAAGTAGAGCAGGAAGAAAACTTTCATCGGTGTATCTAACATGGTCAGTGTCGGGAAATAATAAATACTCATGGAACATGTTCAAATTAGTTGTCTTGTTTAGGAAGCTAGAGCTATAATTCATATTTGTACAATGCTGGTTGTCTATATTATGATGGGAAGGTTGAGTTCAATTTAAAATAAACAAAACATAATAAACATGAATTTTCATCGATTAAATTTACTTCCTATCAGACATTACACATTAAAAATATCACTTTACACCAATTAAATAAACAGAAGCAAACAAAGACAATAGATATTTTATTCCTCCTGAACCATTTCACCAGGTTTGTTCAGTATCGTGACGCTGCTAACAGTGCTAGACGGGAAGACGCATCAACAGGGGAAATGTACAGTACATACTAATCGTTGATTAATTAGCATGTATAGCACGCGATTCCCCTTAATTGGATACAAAAACCCAGATAAGCTAAAAAATAAAATAAACTTTGGTTAAGAACAAAAATAATAGTAAGTTTGCTAGATTTACTGATTTCCCAACAATAGTTTTACAGAAAGTAATTTACTAATTTAAAAAGTAAAGGACCAAAAACTAAAGTTTTTGAATTGAAATTTAGTAAATAAAGTGCTTACAACGTTGGGATACTTAAAGTTAATCAATTATTCAGGCTTAATAATGATTATATCATTAAGAGGTACTCTTATGATAATTACTTAAACATAAAAGCAATTAAATATTGCTATATGAACTTGAATCATATTAGTTATGATTGGCTCCAAATAAAGGTAGGCCTACAATATTTTCAAATGTTGATACCAAGTAAATTAGTTGTGAGAATTCTTTAAACTGAAATATACGGTAGATATTGACCTAACTTACTGAGATTTACAATTAACTTTTACCATTATATAAATGAGGCATTCAATGTCCACTTTCTTAACCTACTGAAAAAGGAAACCCACATTTCACCAATGGTAGATTTTCGAACATGCCTGGAATAGAACCCAGGATCCTAAGCTCAATAGGTCTACTGACTGTTCTAAAGTATCAAACTATAGGCACTATATGTCCTAGATTGATAAGCCAAAGCTTCCTGATAAATATGCTTAACACCATAGTAACATAGTAAAACTGTTTTACAACAAAGCATCATTTTAAATTAGGATCATACAGAATTATGTCGATGAGGTTAAGTTATTATTAACTGATAAACTGATAAGGGGTGAGGGGTGAATGTTAATAACAATGAGACATAAATTATCCCAAAAATAAAGAGGTAGCCTTAACATTAACAATAAAGTGATATATGTAATGTATATAAATAAACAAACAAAATGGACCCCTAAAATGTTTGAGAGGTACAAAATCCCAACCATTTTACACTTGAGATTGGTTTCCCCCACCCCCTCCATGTTCTACCTTTTTTCCAGGGCTTATATCTGGGGAGGGGATTGAGGGGAAAAGAGGGGAACATTCTCATTGATCCACGAAAGGAAATTGAAATAAAATACCTTTATTTTCTCTGTCTTGGATACTTTAAACATTATATATATATATATATATATATCAGATATATATATATATCAGTCCTCCATCACTAAAGCTCCCAGAGTTCTCTCTCGTATCTAAAGGTTTAGTCTAAAATTATCTTTGGCCTTTGGATATTATGAGACCTAGTTTCAATTTCAATTCAATAAATATCAATAGCTTCGTGAAATCACATACTTTTTGTGTTATTATTATTATTATTATTACTATTATTATTATTATTATTATTATTATTATTATTAACTATTTGTTATTTATTTATTCGGAACCGTATTTCTGAACCGACTGATAAACCAATTTGATTCTTTAACATACACAGCACCCAGTCCACCAACTGTCAATTATTCATCACTGTGAAAGGGGAGACCCCCCCATTTTAAATTATGATACATTTTTGGTATTTGTGGGAATTGAAGCCGGTACTATAAGCTCAGTAGACAGAGGCGCTACTAAATGAACTAAGGTATCGTACATTAATATAGTTTTTCTTATCATCATCATCATCAGAAGCAACATTAATCGTAGTAGTATTAGTATTATTGATACGCGCAGTAATAATAATAAGTTTAGTTTTACTGGAAATAAAATTTTTTCAGGCATAGCTAGAGTGTGCAGTCTTATTTAGGAAGGGTAGGCTCATTCTGCAGTCGATGAAATTAGGAGGGATTATTTACCTACAATGTGGTTTTCCATCCTATATTCAAGCAAACGCTGGCATATTTACTTAAAAATCACACTTTACAATTACACAACACGTGATAGCTTACATTGATTAATAATCATAATCATAATAATAATAATAATGAAAAACATTAAAACTTTCGCACATAAAAAATACAATAAAAATATGATATTCGGAAAATAATCTCCTGCTATTTATTTCGATAAAAACACCTAATGTTATCGAAAATTTTCTGCCATCACGAGTTCGGTATCAACACTTTTCTTTCGATACTAGGAATGAGCAAAGTATCGATACTTTTCTTTTTTCCCCCTTCTTTTCATTTCTACTTATGGCTTGACAATACTTTCGGTATTGGTTTTGTTACTCACAGTCCAGAACAGCCGTTCTCACACTGTGGTCATATGGGACCACAAAAATATGAATGGTATGGTACAATAGTTTTTGTTTTCTCAAACAGTATATATTGTAGGTTAAGATTACATTTTCAAACATAAGTAATTGGTAGTTTAACCTCAAATAATCTTTATGATACCATCATGTAAATAATTCCCAAATATCAATTCTAAACAAAATGTCAATTTTCGAGAATTACCCAACATTAAACTATTTTTTATTTGAGGGCTTCAATCAAGATCAAAACTACACCCTGAGGACAGACAAAATTGTTTTAGGTTATGGAGCACTTAAAACGTAATAATAATTTCAAGGAAAACATTTTTCAGTTAAGACATTTTTTCTTTTTATTAGAAAATAAAAAGTGAAATAAATCAAAAGAGTCCAATATTGACAGGCTAACTCCACTAAGTCCACTGGACTTTGTTCCACAAGTAATATAATATTGGTATATAGCCCAAACGGGTAGTAATACGCGGTGAAAAAAATACTGCGCGTCTGGATTACATCAATATTAGCCCAGTAGTGGAAATAATAACCTTATACTAATGTACCTTTGCCCAGGGGACGCCCGAATGTACTCATAGTACATCCTTTCCGTGGAGGCTCTTTCCATGTCATGATGAGGTGAGGTGATGGTGATAGTGAGTATGAGGGTGTGGAACCAGTGGAAGCACTTAAACCCAACTTAAGCCTAACTAACCAAACCTTGGTGACCGCTGTGGTAGTTCCTCTTTCGGGGAAAATACTCTAGGTATCATCCGGGAATCAAACCCGGGACCCCTAAGCTCGTAGCCAGGTGCACTGATCACCACACCACGGGGCCAGTTTGTTCCACAAGTACAGTCCAAATTTCAAGAGCTGACATTCATAAAAATTATACCAAATTATTAGTTTTATTATTATTATTAATAATAATATAATATAACAAAAGTGACAGATCATAATGACTTGACAGAATGGCTGGCTACAAGTGGTGCAATATCGCACCGATTGATATATATATATATATATATACTAATTTTGAGTTTTTATTATCTTCAATTGAGTCCAAAATTTCTAAACAAGATACTCATGTATGTTTCTATAAACCGTATGGTCTCCTCCTTACTCCACTCTATTGGGCCAGAAATATAGTAATAACAACAATAAACGAAAAAAAAAAACCGTGCTAACAAAAACCAAATCCCCTACACAAGGTTTCCGCTGGTCGTCCTCAACACTAATGAGCGTGCGAAATGGTAACCCGTCCACATGTTTCAACCTGGTGCCGTACCATTCCTTTGATGTGACGGCGAAAAACCGACAAATGACCGGTCAGGCCAGTATCACATTTGACACGGCACTTTGCAACGATTTCCCGTCTCCACTGATACGTAACGGCGACACGATACGTTGATAGTCAACCAATGGATACCCACCTTAACGCTTATCAAGTGGTCCCCTAGTGGGAAAAGTTTGAAAAACACTGACCTAGAGCATCTGAATACTTTATTAAGTTTGTGTCTTACTACCTGTACGGGCTATCCGCATATTTACACGGTTTAGGAAGAAATGTACCAGAATTTGCTCGAAGGGAGAGTAGAAAACCATTTAAGGGGAACGACCCTTGGTACATTCAACCGGGATTCGAAACCCTGGTCTCTCCGTCACCAACAATCCTGACTAATGAGACAGAGTGACACCATATACCATTCGACCATTGATGAGGGTCATACTTGATTAAGACTCACTCACAACGAGGGGTACGTGGATTAAGGTGTTCATATTGTTTTGTCGGGTTTCCCAATGACGAGGAAGTCGGGGTTCGAATCCCGTCCGTATGTGTTAAGGTTGATTTTCCTAAATGGTTTACCACTCATCCATCATGTAATTTCGGGTGCATTTTAAACTAAAATTCTACCTTCCACATCCCTAATACATTTATGTAAATAAACGGATAGTCTGGGTGAGTTGTGTGACTGTAAAAATTAATATCAAGATTTCTGTGTTCAGCTACCGGCAGTCCTTGGGAACTAAAGCGGGCATGTCGAATTTAAGGCTCTGTGCTGCCCCTGGAGTTTATAATGAACCGACTCTTCTTCTCATACATGTGACTGTACGGTGTCGATGAGTAAGAAAGAGGTAGAGATAGATAGCGGACGAGAGAGTGGAAGCAAACAGTGACCTGCTATTATAGTGACTCATCCTTGTCCCCTATCGAGAAACTTAGCTGATGGCATCAGCCTAGCAATGCTACCAATGTAAAGTTCGAGAGTATGCATCGCCGAACTTTTAAACAAAACAGATGGGATGGAAGGGGTGAAGTGGTATCTTAACACTTCAAACTGGTACATTAATGCAGCCCTCCCCCTCAATGTGGCCCTTATGATCAAACGAGTTGGACACCCCTGTACTAAAGAGTAAATTAAAGTTAGGGTGTCTTATGTGTGTCCTCTGCTCCAACGTAGTCCAAGTCTTAGATCTCACGCGGTATCCCAGTGTCTTGATGCTAGAGCTACGTCTCAACGCTGGGGAAGGGGAAAGCGATCTATTTAGGGCTCTGTTGAGAAACTCAAACTAAAGTAAACCATCTACCCCCCCTTCCCCCCCCCCCTCCTCAGACCCATCTGTTGAGGGGACGAAATTTCCAGACGTGCTGGTCTTAAAATATTCTGTGAACACCTTCAGAACGGAGCTGATTCAGACGCTCCTGAAACCATGTACCCGTGCCAGTGGGCATGCAGGCAGAGAGACGCAAACTTAATCTGATATAGTTTAACAGGGATGGGAGGGTCAGGGTTTGAATACCTGCTAAAGCTATCCCTCCCTATCCACACAAATGGGAGTACATTTATTTGCATTCTACCCTCCTCATTTTAACCTTATTATTAGTGTAATAAGGCGTCGATGGATAATAAATGTAATATTTTAATTCGGTACGACAAAATCGTATATAATTTCTCAAATATAAATTTTAAAATTCCGTAAATTTGTCATAAGTAAGATACCCTTAGTTTTATATCTATAATCAAAATTACAATTTTGCCTTCAATTATGACCATTTAACATCCACATATCAAATTCGAGAAAAATCCCTCAATAGTCGTCTGTATCCCCAGGTGCAAACAGAGGGACAGCAGAGATACAGACATACATACACAGAGGTACATATATACACAAATGGGGACAGAATGATAAATATGGAGACAGAGAGAATGTTGAAGTCCACCTCTTTTTTTATTTTTTTTAGCAATAGCGTCTCACCACCCATTCGGGTTATACGCCTATCTACTATGTAGTTACACTAATGGATTAGGGACTAGGAAGGCTTAATTGAGATGAAATGTGCCCTCATTAGCGTGGAGGGAAAGTGGAGAACCATATAAGAAAAACTACTCTCAGTGCACCAGACCAGGATCGAACCCCGAACTCCCCATCTTCGGCAGTCTAGTCTAGCAAGAAAGTAGCGCGTTATACCACGTGGCCACCGAAGCGGTTAGCTTTTTTTTTTATCTTAACTCCGCATACAACTTCAAAATCCATCAAAATCTCGGGGTTGAAAATGTTCACGATTACACTACTTTCTCTAGACGAGAAAAATAGTTTCCAAATCACTATTTTTCTTTCCTTCATGAGTGTGATGTGTTTGGTGCCAACCTTGTGGCAAGAAACGTGCCACGATGTCCTCGCGAGCTCTGATTGTCATTGAACTTGACTCTTCCCGGCCCAAAATAGACTCGGTTACACTCCATATCAAGAGATAATGAACAGGGCTAAAGTCAAGTCTGACCTCCAAGATGACCTTTGACTGTTTACCCTCAATAAACTGTTCCGCCATGATTTTTAGGCTCCCGGCCGGACACTCACGTCTGCGGTTAACCTCACATTCTCTTCAACACAAGATTGCTTTATTCAGTCCTGAATAAAGTACGAGTCAAGTTGAACGGGTCATGAAGAATAATTGCCAAACAATCAAACTTGTGCGTAATTTCGTATCAGCGCAGATTCTTGTTTTCAGCTATGTTTAACTTACAAACGCGTGCGTAGAAAAGATACCAGTTGTTAAAGCCTATTACGCACTAGGAAACATTTCCCCGGAAACATTGATTGCCAACATGTTGCTCTTGTTTCAGAAACAGTTGGCCAACTGTCCCGCAATATTTTTTCATGTTGCCTTCGTGTTTCCCAGAGAGGAAAACATATTTCCCGTGATCCATTTCAAATGGGTTACAAGAAATAAGGCTGGCCAACATTTCCGACAACAAACAACGTGGGCCAGTCTGACTCTGCTATTCAAACCGAGTACATCAGTTACTGATATCTCCTTTTGTCATGTCGTGGTCAGCCGAAATAACTCCGGAACTGTTTGAAATATTTCATACAAATACACTGTTGTGGGATGTGACAATTGACGACTATAAATATCGCGTAAAAAAAGGATGTTTTTAATAAAATAATTGGAAAGTTTTCAGTTAGTGTAAATGAACACGAACCCACCACCGTTTTCTTCTCAACCCAAGGATGAATACATAGACCATGTGAACTCACGTCATATTTTTAATAGTTGCTAATTCACTGGTTTTTCTGTGATAGTTGTCAACGCTATTTCCTTGAGTCTTTCTCTATGGAATCACGCATGAAAACCAAACCCGTGAGTATGGCATGTAGCTGTTTGGTACATAGACTGGGGGATCTACAACCCAATTCAATCAGTAATAAACCACTTCAATGGCCAAATGGTCTAAGGCGTAACTCTCGTATTCAACTGGTCTGCTGATGACGAAGAGATTGGGGGTCGAATCCCGGTCGAGTACACTTAGGCTGGTTTTTCCTAAATACCATCGGGTAGATTACCTCTAAAATGCTTCCTTCCTCTTCTCTACCCCATTAGAGTAATTATCATAATTATATGCGTGTAAACTAAACAGGCAGTAGGACACGGCGATACGAAAAAATAAATTAAAAATAAACTTTTTGACATTTACGAAAGTTACTGAATTAATTTCCATACATGCATAGGTCAAGTTATTGATATGCAGTTGTCACTTTCGATAGATACCTATAAAATTATCACAATATTAATAACATAATAAAATGTTATTTTTGTTGACTAAAAAGAAATCAATTTATTTTCTAAATATTTAAATCTAGTAGAATCCTACTATAGTTACTTATGATAGTATTTAAAACGTACTTAGTTTACTAAATGAGTAATAAAATCGTGTATCTAGTTAAATAGTTCACTAGTTCATAACTTACAGATTGTAGCTTAGTCGTAGGATTCTGGTATAAAAGAACTCTTAGAAAATGAAAACATATTTTTTACGGTCACCATTGAACATAATAATCATATTTCTAGTGTTATTTTATAGGTACTGATAATATCTATTATCTATCTAATGGGATAGGTGCAGATAACATGACCTATTTTATGAATATATGGGTAAAACTGTTCGTTCTTGGGAATAGTTCAAAGTGATTAAGTTCACTGAAAGGAGCAGTTCATTTATCTAGTTCAAACGCTCAGTCGTTCGAGAAATTACACCTTCAAGTTCAGTCGTTCACTAGCTCATTAACACAAATGCCAGTGGTATTATTATATTATAATTACGGATATTGGGTCAGTGATTCTTATTATTTGGAACTTAGCAGAAGGGTTGGTAATCCTCGCTTAGCAAGATAAAGTCCGACAATGGACTCTTATTTAAACCCTCAAAGCCTGACAGAGTAACTGATGGGAGAAGCTCAGGGTTTTCTGTTACGTTGTTCCTGTGACCGAGATCGACCGAAGAATCGTAATTGCTAAGTATCGCGTCACCTTATAGTTCATTTTGAATAATATCTCTTCGAGAAGGGGAGTTAGTTCAACGAGTTCGGTTAGAACAATCGTTTAATCTGAACTATTCTTTCAAGCGCTACCATCTGTGGCGTGTAATTATGACTGCACGTTGAGAACACCAATGATACGATGCAAGTGGTGCAGATTTACTCTACCTCCTCCCACGAGTGAGTTCCTGGTCCTTGAGACAATCGGTGCGCAGTAGCGCATGCGCACAGCACGTCAGGTCTATTTGCAAGGAATGCGCCCACAGCTAAATCAGAGCGTGACTTCCCCCCTTCAGCCTTGGCACTCTCAACGTAAGGCCGGTGCAATAACATCAATTAAGATGGAAGGCGGTCCGGTCCAAAGAGTTAACAAAATTACTTTAAGCCTCGGGAAAATGTTAGAGCGATTTTAAAGCACTAATAAGGTTTTTTTTTAATTGAAGGGTTTGGTGCGATAACCAGCCATGTAAAAGGCACCAAACTTTCTAATCAATTAAAAAAAAACGTAAAAACTATAAATGTGTATTTATGAACACACACATAGTTCTTACCACATCAAGTTTAATTTGCTTCTTCTACAGATTATATATATATATATATATATATATATATATATATACAAATTACATACATGTATATTTTTTTACATCCATTATTGTTTGCAGCCTCTGGCCTGGATCAGTTTTTTATTCAAGTAATATATTTTCCACTATTGTATTGCTAGATTTGTCGTGGCTTCATATGCCTTATAATCTAACTTTAGACTAGGACAGGCACAACATCCAGTCCCCTGGCCAATAATTCATCACCGTGAAAGGCTGAACCCACATTTCACCAATGATAACAAAAAAACCTCTTGTTTATGTCGGGAATCGAACCTGAGACTCTTAATTCAGTATACAGATACAGTACCGACTGAGATAAGTTGTCGGATCGGCTGAGTTTTATATATATATACACGCTGTGTATATATATGAGGAACTAAATTAAACTCTCTCTGTTAAAATATGGATCAAACTATAAAATAATAAAACTAGTGCGATGACAAGCAAGCCTAACCGGGATTCGAATCCCGATCTCCTTGTAAGCGACAGTACAGTATATTGCGAGAGTAACGCCCTATCTATGAAACATTAGCCGATAACTTTAACCAAGTGGCAAGAGCATCCATAGATTCTAATTTTTGATATTATTTAAAATTACACTAAGAGAAAAAAAGTCAATGAAAAATAATTTTAATTGGCATTTGTATAGTGATTTATTTTACTTTTTTGCAGCATTATGCTCTTTCCTATGATATTTACACTTTATGATATGTCTACTGGTAGCCATGGTTAATTGATATTTTTATACTCAGTTCAATAAATTTATTATTTGAAAAATGATTGGCTAATGGCTTTAGAATATTTTAAAATAATCTTTCTCACGCTGTTTTTATTCAATAGATTACAATTTTAGGAGAGTTCCTTAACTAAAAATGTTCTAAACAAGTTTTGTTATACTATTAATAGATATTCACAATAAAATCTACTCAATCTAAACCTCATCCAAATATCCATATCTCTATCATTAAAGATAAGTTCATTTCTTTCCTGTAATTAACTGTTTTGAAACTCAGCTATTCTCTATAAATTATTTGTATTGTTGAAAATATTCATCTGAAAATGCTATCCTTTACACTACATTCCTTAAAATTAAGGTACACTCAAAATAAATACTATACAGGCTACAAATACACACTTTAGTTTTATTAGTCACTAAAATAAGAATTAGATGTTTTAGTGAAATTTGTGAAAATTATTTTGTTTTAAAATGTATGGGTATGTTTCCCATCAATCCGATGATCGAATAATCAATAAATTTATTACATATTATGGATTATATCGGCAATCACCTCCTAATTAATAACTGTGCAACTGAAAATAAGGTTGAGATAGTGATTAAAGATCAATTTACATCTGATCTGTGATCAAAGCCTTGGATATTTTTTATGCAACTGGCTTTAAATATTGTTTATAAAAATATTTGTAGCTACTTACATGGCTAATTAGTTACTCGACTGCAAATAATAATATTTTAAAAGTTAAAAAAAGGAATATTTGTACCCAAAATGCAAAGAAGTAATATGAAGTCGTGCAAACTTATCATCAAGGTGATTTTAACAAACTAGAATTTGGGGCTAATAAGTCATAGGAATGAATAATCATAATTGCTTCTTGTTCAAAACACATAAAAGTTCCAAAGATGTTCTAATATTTACTGTAATTTCTTTGACGTAGCAACACACATAATAAAAAAATCGTTATTTATTTTGAATCAAATTGGTTTAGTACTAGAATTTAATATTTTTTTTACGGAATAAACTTGCCTCGCTATAGATTTATTTTATCCCCTTTTGATATTTTTGAATATACAGCTTAAAGATTAACTTGAATCAAAATAAATTTGTAGAAGCAATACATTTACAAAGATTTCCCAAAATATTATTATTAATTAGTAAGCTAAAATAGGTGGGAGGAGAGATTTTGTCTCTTTACCGAGTTCCTTGCTTCAACCAACAGCCAATCGAGTGTCGACTAACTCCGTATTTTAACACGTTCAAATAACGTTATTTCTGTTTTATATTAAATAAATTTAATTCATAATGTCTTCCTCTAAGTTTTTACACTCTCCTCGTCCTGCCCTGTGTTCTTAAAAGAGTATATAATTTGCGGATAGCCCGGATAGGTAGTATGGCCCGTGGTGCATAGGCCTACACAATTAGTAAGAAATAATAATTATTTGGTTGTGTGTGGTAGAAGAATGCATTGAGCTCCAACTACCATTAGAAACAAACTCTAAATAGCTTATAGAGGAAAACAAATTCCAGAAAATTTGAGAGGGCTACCCCGAATATACTCTAAAGGCATTCAACTTAAAATGATAATAATAATAATAATCTGGGGCATTTAACTTTAATAAAATATCAACGAGAAGACCACTTCATACGACTTTTAGTGGCATCAAACTTTTAAAAAACTTTCCTGTTGGCTTGGGGGTTATATAAACAAAAATATGCACCACTATTAGTCATATCAATTCCAACCCCTGTTTTCGTTTATATAGCAATCAAGACAATATGATGTATAGCTCACAATATTAAGAAGGATGACTAACACAATAGTGTAAGGTATCTTAATTTATTATGATGCTATTTTCAAAAAACAATAAATAAGCTATACATTTAATATGAAACGGTACTTTTTTCCGTGCCTACAGTCATTCATCAATTTAATACAAATTAATCTAATCAAATATAGTAGATACAAATCAAATTATATCACATGAAAAGAAAAATTTAACAGCATTAAGTCAAAATGAATGTTTAGATGCAACCCAAAACTACCACACAAAAATAAGCCCACCCCGTAATTCAAAAATAAATAACAATCTGCACAGTAATTCACAATTCCTAGCATTTAATTTAGCCGGGATGCGTGCATGCAAATTATTTACGCAAATTAGAATTAAATACGTCAAATTTGAATGCTTATGAGTAGCAAGAAAAAATTCAAAAGCTATCTAGGCATTACTTTTGTCGGCTCTCGACAGTTCAAATGATTTTTAATGCAAAAAATTGGAATAAAAAAGACGGTATAACTGTTTGTTTTTCGATGCTTTTGTCCATGGCCTAGTAAAATATTAACTATCAAAAATACGAAATATTATAAGACAACAGAACTGGTTTCATCTTCTAGCATGTTTTATAAAGCATTTTTGATCGTTATTATATCACTATCCCCTAGAAAATATCTAGACAAACGACCATCCATGCCATCGCCGACCAAGGCCCAATGCAAGAGAGAGAGAGTGCAAGAAAATCTAGGTTTCTGATTGGCTGACGTCGATACGCTACCTTCATACACATCATACGAACCCTTTTTGAAATAGGACTGGACGCAGCCCATGGTGAGGAACACACACACACACTAGAACACTTATTGCTCACTACACATGTCAAGGGTAGGGTGCACACACGCACACACACGGCTCGCACGCGGCTCTACAGTGACTGAGATGAAGCTGGGATATACCCCCCGTGTGGACCACTCTACCAGTCACACTAGCGCCCCTGGCGGACAAACACTCTACTGTATAGGGCCACATGGGCTGCGCATCATACGTACATTCCTATTGTTTGTGCCAGTAATGACTATCAGCACTTCAGTCTGGTTTGTCAGCATGAGGAGGGTGAATAGTGTCAGAACTGACTATCAGCACTTCAATCTGACCTGACAGGACGAGGGTGGATAGTGTCAGAACTGACTATCAGCACTTCAGTCTGACCTAACAGGACGAGGGTGGATAGTGTCAGAACTGACTATCAGCACTTCAATCTAGCCTGACAGGATGAGGGTGGATAGTGTCAGAACTGACTATCAGCACTTCAATCTGACCTGACAGGATGAGGGTGGATAGTGTCAGAACTGACTATCAGCACTTCAATCTGACCTGACAGGTTGAGGAGGGTGGATAGAGTCAGAACTAACTATCAGCACTTTAGTCCAACCTGACACGATCAGAAGGATGGATAGTGCCAGAACTGATTATCAAACTTGTCTGGCCCAACAGCATGAAGAGGGTGGTGCCTGTTTTATCATCACTTTAGTTTGATCTAACAATTTGATAAGGGCAGATAGTGCCAGTTCAGACTATCAGTATTATTGTACTGGTATTTGTCTTGCGATATTGACGAACAATGTCCCCATCTCTGGGTCAGAAACCAAGCCTCTAACGTTTCTGCTAGTCGTCAGCATGTTAACAGAAAAACTGAGCCCCTGATTTTAAACTAAAATTAATTTTTAATTTTGTAACAACTCACGATCCCTCCAACAATTTTTTTAAGGTGAACTAAACAACATTTTTAAAGTTAAAAAATTAAAGAAAGCTGTTTAGTTTTTTAATATTGATTTTTTTTTCAAATAAAACTTTTTATACTAAAATAATAACTATTGGTGATTTATAAGGTTCGTTGAGGAGCAAAGGTTTTATATATCAACTTTCCTTTATTGTTGCTTAGATGTTGTACGTACAGTACATCACTAGGTGTAGGGACCACAAAGCTGGATTTACATCAGCGGTACAGTCACGATACAATCACAGTATATTCACGATACGATACACTACTCTTTCCTTTGTTTGGAATGTGCCTGTTTACATCAAGGACAAGGCTTCGACCTCGATACAATCATGGTACAGCCTCGCTCTCACTACGATACTCTGAGATAATATTTTATGGCACCGTCATTGTAGTAGTATTGTAACGTATTGCCAATGGCGTTATAGTGTGCTATTGAAAGAAGATTTACACACAATCTACTGCCACGGTTCAACAGTGTTGACACTTGATAGTCTTAACATTGGCCAAAAGAAAAGAAGAAACCTCTGAATCGTGTCATCAAAAAAGGTAAGTTTTCCACTATATTCCGTATTTAATTAAATATTTTCAGAGAATTTCTTCTCGTCGTTCATGAGATGGGGATACATGGTTAAAAAAAACTCTCATTCCATTTGTCGACTCAGAGTTATTGGATACATCCAAATTCGCCTCCTTTTTTCTTGCTGCAGATTTTCTTCTCTGTTCATTTTAACGAGCTCATCATCCAAAATAATTAGTGTAGAAACTGTCTATAAATTTGAGAAGCTGCACATGTTTGATTCTATTCAGTACGTGTTACAAGAAGAGAGCACGACCACAACTGAAAGCCATCGAGAAAAAGTATATCGACCCTGTATCGAGTGTTTACCTTTGCAGTATCGTTGTTGTAAATGATCGTGATCGCGGTCGTACGGTCATCGTAACTTCAATGTATTGTGACAGTATGCCTATTGCTGATGTAAATCGAGCCTTAAAGTTAACTAACAACGAATGCACCCGAATTCCAATGGAAATAAGATCAGGCAGCCACAGTTTGGATAAAAACATGTGGAGGAAAACTACCCAATGCACCGGCTCGAGATTCGAACCTTGACATCCCGATCAATGCCTTAAGCCACTCGTCCACTGATAAGAGTATCTTCCTGACTATTTTAATAGGGATTCTATTTTCCCTAGAAGTAATCTGTAGCGTGATACCTTGCATGCTCAGACAGGTCACGTGATCCTCAACAACTGATCAGTAGACGAGACAGTGACATGACACCAGCAATAACTTTACCTGATGCTCCATACACACGAGAAACGTGTCGAGTACTTAATTCAGTACAAGTCAACCGCGTAAACGACCAACTATCATGGTGACAAAGATTTTTTTATTTTTGCAGAGAAATGTTTTGCCATAAAAACTGCAACGCCTTTTCTCGCGTTTCCTACATTCCCACCCTTAGTACAAACTCATGCTCAGAGAAGAGACAAGTAGCTTATATTAACAAATTTAACAGCGATTTCCCTGTCATTCATACAAAAATAAATCGAACTCTATTTATTCAGAAAATTAGTTTAAACTAAGTGTATTTTATAGATATAATTACAATCTTTCAAAAAAAAAATGCTGGATTGTTTCAAAATATGCATTATGCTTTTAATTTTTACTCACACAAACAATTTTATGAACGGAATCTTATTTTTGTTATGTGCATAAACTATTCCTAAAACAATAATGAAAACAATGGACGCAAGGCCGTAGTCAGGGGGGGGGGGTNCCCCCCCCCCCCCGAAATTTTATGAACAAAATATATATGGCTTTAATTATGGTATAAACAATATCAAAATTAAGGTACAAGTACTAATTAGGGGGCTGTGTTACCATAAAAAGCACTTCAGATAGCTTCTAGAGGTGTTTAATATTTAGAATTGTTCCTATTTTTCGGTGGTTAGGGGGTTATGTTGCCATAAAGAAACACTTTAGAGAACTTCTAGAGCTGTTTAATATCTGGAATTTGTCCTAGCCTTCGGCAGTTAGGGGGTTATGTTACCATAAAAAACACTTTAGAGAGCTTCTAGAGCCGTTTAGTAATTAGAATTTCTCCTAGTCTCCGATAGTTAGGGGGTAGTGTTGCCATAAAAAAACACTTAAGATAGCTTCTAGAACAGTTTTTTATTTAGAATTTTTTCTAGCCTCCGTCATTTGGGGGATGGGCCCACCAAACCCCCCCTGAAATTATTGGCTGGCTACGGCCTTGAATGGACGTGTGAAAACATGTAGTATAATTTGTGCTAATTCTCTGGTTATTTGGTGATTGTTGCCATAATTATTTGAATACAAATCTCTCTTTCAAATTAAGTACGGAAACATCGCCTGTGTGATTGAAACATAGCCTTAGAGCAGCGCAACTCACGGCGCACTGAACAAGATAAAATTGTCAAGGCCCACCGCGAGATTTTATCAAGATTGTGTTTGAAAGTTTAATACTTGCTTTGGTGGCGACATGGTCTAAGGTGCTATTCTCGCAATATATTGGATTGCCAATGATGGGGAGATCGTAGTTCGATTCAGGCCGGGTTTACTGAGGGTGGATTTCCCTAAATGATCTCCCTCTCTTTCTCTCTCCCTCTCTCTTCATCTCTCTCTTCCAATGCAAATGTGGGTATACTTCCTTTAATCTCAGCTTTCCTCATTCCTAGCCCATCAACGTAATTAGTACATAAGCGTCCCGAATGGGTACAATGCTAAAAAAATATTTAATTGATAAAATTCTAATAACTGTGTTTTTTAAAAAATGAAACAATGTTGATCATGGATTTTTAAAGATTTATTTTTATTCCTCATTTTTTTTCTCGCTTCCTTTAGACCTGCCTCCAGGCTCCCGCGGCACATCTGCTGACTCTTCGCGGCACACCAATATGCCTCGGTACACAGGTTGAAAAACGCTGCCCTAGAGTCTAAACACCGCGTCCTTTACAGCGAGTATTGAGGACCCCTTCAACCACCCTGGGTAGAAACTGTTCAAATATTTACCATAAGTTCAGCTCAAAACATAGCTAATGGTTATAATTTATAGTCCATGTGTTCTAGCATAAGGGCTATTTAACGGCTTAATCTAAGATATAAGGAAGAAGAGGGTAGTTCAGATAAAGTTATCCTGCATTAGATTGGATGATAGACCACATGAAACAAGATCTCATCCCCCCTTAACCCCGAATGCACCAGTGGCGTATTCTCCGGGTATGCTAATCCTGCGCCGCATACCCATAATGATATGGACTAGTTTTTTTTTTAAATTCAATGTTGTCTGTGCTAACTGTGTACATATCAATGTTTAAATTGTTAATAAATATACATGTAATGAATTATTAATTTTAAAACTAATATTGGTTCATATTCCAAGAATACTGTGTTTTAAGTAATTCTTCTTCCAAAAGGCTCTAATTAACACATTAGGAAACCCAGGCCCTGCTGCTTGAAAACCACAAGGCAAGCTAGGGAGGCTCTAATGACTGTGCCTAATGTCTAGGGGGTTGCAACACATCCCTTTCCACTCGCCCACAAGTCATTGGCCAATGAGTTCGGGTTTTTACACCCCAGGTCATGTTGTTCATGTATAGCAAGCTAAGAATTGTGCCAACTATTGAAAAAAGATTCAATATCACAATATTTATTTATTAAGATAATTTAGTATAGTTTAAGTAAAATTATATAAAATTAATTGTAAAATAATAGCTAGTATACGTAACAAGCTTTAAATTATTCACTAATTAAATACATTGAGCTATGTTTAGGTATTCTAGTCACATGTATTATCATGTATTTGGCAAACACATTTTACCACTCTTTCAAATTATTTAGGCATTTCAGCACTGGTAGAGTGAGGAAGGGGGAGGGGGCTACTTTAACCGTAGTTGATGGTAATCCTTGTTTTTCTCTAGTAGAAAGCATGCGCGGAGTTTTAATAGTGTTCTTTTAGTTTTTGTTTAACATTAACAACTTTTTAGACATTGTGATTTTATATACTAATAATTATACATCAAAGAATCCTAAAAGTCAGGAGTGTAATTTCACCATTTCAAGATGATTTAGAAGGAAAAGGTAAAGCAAAATATATTTTCATGTAATTTACTTAATCAGAGATTCAATTAATGCAAATGGTATCGAAGCTATTTTTTTTTCAATTGTCAATTTTGTGTGTGTAACCTTTTGAATACTAGGCTTAAGTCAAAAGCCTGGTCTTAAAATGTAGCCTATACATTCGACACATCATCAATGCTAAATATTTTAGTTATACTTCATATGATTTAAATTTATATTAAAATTATTTGTGGTGTTGGGGAGGGGGAGGGGGAGGGGTAAATACCTTGTTTGCCCCTTTCCCTCTTGGGTGCACCACTGCTTACAGCAAAAGATATCTGGAGCATAAATTATCAAGTTGGGAGACTCGTTGGTTTGTGTGAGATAAGTTAGGTTTTAAGAAATAGTTTTAATTGCAATGTGAGTTGGACAATCCACCTGATTCTCTCCCACCATGATCTCATGGATGCTTGATCCATGTACCACTTCATTTTACTCTTATTATGATTGTTTGCTTTGAGTATTGTTAACTGTGTGCTTTTAACTACACTAAGCTAATTGAATAGGATCTGTCTCTTATTCATTCAGAAATGTGCCCATACCACTCTTAGTCCCGACATTAATATTTACTCAAATCTCTAACCGAGTAGATGGCATTACAATTTGAGGACCTCCTTTGTGGTCTAGTGGTCACAGGTTCTGACTACGGACCCAGAGGACCCGGGTTTGATTCCCAGCGCTTCCAGATTTTCTGAAAAGTCTTTCCAGATTATCTGAGAAGCAAAAACACTTTTCTATAGGCACACATCTTCAAATATTTCCCTTGAAATAATCCCTTGACGTTCTTGGACAACGATGGTTGAGGGTCCTCGGCCCCCTAATCTCCCCTGCAACTTTTAGAGTACAGCATACCTATTAATTTTGTCAGAATACGCCACTGAAATGCACCCAGCTGATTTAGAACCTTGACCTCCTCATAACCTGAAATATGAACTAATGCGAGTATGTTGCCTCATACCCCGTGACCATTGGTGTAAACTTACTAAACCAAGTCGAGCTCTAGCCGTTGTTTGTAACAAGACCATAAACCAGTGTCTCAAAGGGGATGATGGTTCGTACTGTGGTACCATGATGGTCCCCTAAGGGAGTTGCGAAAATGTAGGTAAATGTATAATCAAGTTAACAAGTAGGCTATTCTGGTGTTGGTTAATATTGATTTTGTGTTTTTATAGTAAATATTAAATCACAAAATATATATTTTATTTTAAGTACGTCCTCAACTAAGGGCTTCCTTAACTTTTAGCGCCTTGGCCAGTGATTCTCGATTACTACTCACCAAGGGACACCATTATATTTTTTAATGGACTGGGCCAGAGGGTGTGAAAACTTAATTTGGTGAATTTACATATACAGTAAAACCTTGGATTGCGAGCATAATTCGTTTCGTAAACGTGTTCGTAATACAAAGCACTCGTATATCAAAGCGAATTTTTTTTTATTTTCGTTATTTAAATGTAACTGTACTGTAATCAAATTTATTTATTAAATTTAATGGTGGCTGGTGTGAGGTGGACAAGAAAGATGAGAGGAGGAGGTGTGTTATTGTTTAGGACGATTTTCACTGTCACTAACGGAATCACTGCTATATGTTGGATCACTGGAATATTTTTCTTTTTGTGCGACTTTAATAAAGAACCTATCCAATGACACTGCTTCGGCAGACAAAGCGTAACCATAGTACTACTCGTATTGCAAGATATCGCTCGTTTATCAAGTTAAAATGTATTGAAAATTTTTGCTTGTCTTACAAAACACTCGCAATCCAAGGTTTTACTGTACTCAAAACTAAAACTAATTAACTACCTCATAACATTATAAACATTATTTTTATTTTAAGATCTATGTACCGTATAGAACAGTGGTGCTGTTTTTTATGTATGCCCTATATATATTAGTTAAATAATTTATTATTATTGTTACAAAGCAGTAGCGCACCCAGAAATTTAGTTGGGGGAGGGGAGGTGGTAAACAATCAAGGTTGTAGCCAGAATTAAATTTTAGAGGGAAAAAGGGGCTCAAGAGGGGTAGAAAATATAGTTTATCTTAATAGGTTTGACCTCCAATCCATTTGGAGGGGTCATTCCTTGGAAAAAATTTCGAAATTTAGATGCCTCTAGAAGATATTTGTAGAGGTCTTTGCTTGGCAAATCTATTTAAATTAGATGCCTGTAGAATATATTTGGGATTGTCTTCGTTTGGCAAATTTTTAAAAATAATTTGACTACTAGACTAAAAAATTTATTTCAAACTAGTTCAACACATCTTCAATGCTCGATTTTACAGTCCAACTTGATGTATTTTAAGTTTTGATTAAAATTATGTGGCTCTTTGGGGGGTGCAACTGCCCCATTTGCCCCCCTCCCTGGGTGTGCTACTGTTTCAAACCCTGTTATATAAAGATTGAGAAACAATGCCGTAAAAGATGGTGGTGGTATTAGTGACGTCACTATGATATATATGGTTGTTTGAAGGTAATGTTTGCGGGATGTTCTTTTCCACAAAGAAAGTCCTAAATTATGTACAGACTTGCAGTAAACTGCCTGTGACGTCACTGCGTGTGCTACCTACCATTGTAGCAGAGACTAGGTACATCTCTCTCCTGACAAATACAATTAGAAAATAATATTTTCCTGTAGTAATTTTAAAGGATTTAATCCCAGAAGAAGGATAAAATGACTGTATTCGTAGACGCCTTGATTATAATATTGAAGTATTAACATATCTCGCTTACAGCAGACTCGACCCTAGTAACACATTCAACCACAAAGCGCTGTAGTTAATACGTGAGTGTGAGAAGAAATCTAGAATAGCTGTTATTGCGTTTTAAAAAATTAATTTGATAATGTTTCTGGTGGAAAAGTATTCAGGTAGATTAAACTTAAGGGTAAAGTTTAAAACTTGTAATATCTCGAGTGCATTTGTTTCGTTTAGACAGGCGGGGAAAATTTCCCGGGAAAGAATTAAAGGAATATTTTCCATCTCTCTTCTTTAAATACAAGTGCAGTTCCTTTGATTCAGACCTTCCTCTTGTCGGGTCTACTCATCGGTACCACCAATGACTCGACTGAGATGAGTAGTGTACTACAGTTGGCAGCCCTGACTGCTACCCGCACGATATTTCCGTCTTTCTGACACACTCTTCTTCCTCTACAGCGTGTGTAGGTAGTAGGCTAGTATGGTGATGGACACTATAGAATGATTTAAACTATCGAATCACAAATATAATTGTTTTCAAACTATCGAATATCCATTCAATAGTCACCAAAATCGTTTGTTTTTTGGATTCGAATGAAATAAACTACAATCGTTCTAGGCTGATGATCAATAGTCAACCTTGCCTGCATCATAATCTTCAGTGCTAACAAAGCTGGCTATTCAAAACAATAAGGGCTATTATCTTACTTTTGCCTTGTAATGCAATCATAACTGATAAAAACACAAATAAAGTTAATAATCTATCCTGAAGTAAGAATAACACATTCCAAATTATGTATTGTGTATTATGAGCCCCAAATGCTATCATATAAAAGCACTGGCGCAGCCTGGGGGGGGGGGGTTTCAGNAACCCCCCCCCCCCCCACCAAGACCTCGCTATCCACCAACCTCTTTCTCGTTCATAAAGCTGTTGAAATCATACATGGGGAACTCTACAAATGAAGACAGACTTTATGGGATTCATGTACATACATCCAGAGGTGTCAGTTATGGACCCATGTGGAAAAATGCCAGATTTGGCCCAGATCTGGCCAATTCCAGATATGGACCAGCTCTGGCCAGATATGATTTTTCCACATGGGGAGGATGAAGTTCTCAATGAACTTCCTATGAAGCCAAGGAAAACTAACATAAGATTAAAGTGAATTAGTTCAAAAGTGATTTTGTGAGTTAAGAGTTAGTGCAAACTGCTTATTTGAATTTTCAGATTTTAGCTCGTAAAATAATTTTATAAATCAAATTTCCAAAATACAATTTATTGAAACTTGCATGTTTGTATATTCTAGCAGTACGCATTACTAAAAATTTGTTCATAAAAACTTAATAGTCATAATAATTACAGAATTATGACAATTTTTTAAAAAATGTTATTATTTTGGACATTATTATATTTTTTTGATGCATTAGCATTTTGCAATACTTAAATTTTCAAATTTTCCCGCGGGAAAAACCAATTGACCCCGCTTAGTTGGTCAGTGAAACTAAACCCCCTCACCTCCCCACAAACGAATCCTGGCTGCGCCATTGTATAAAAGAATTGATGCGTGATCGCTGCAGTAGACATGTAGACATGTTTGAAACCCATAATTAGAATATTAAAATTAAGTTAGGTACTTTAAAAAAGTATCCACATAAAATTATGAAAATTTGACTACTACATTGATTTTACTATCCAATTTGGAAAAACATACAAAATTTTGCATAGAAAAAGAATAGAATGTCTGTCAATTTTAACCATTAAAGTTTATTTTAGGTACTAATTATCTATATATTATAACTGGATGAATGTATTAAGCTGCAATTTTCGAGCTGTCGTTTGTACACCAATATGTGAGAACGCAATGGAAATAAATTTAAGGGTATTTGTTTCTATCTTTAGCACACAGGCGTGGATGATACATTTGGACATACTTTACTATTTTGTGAGAATGTATTATATTATATATTATATCTCAGGGTATAATAATATATTTAATGGTATAAATGAGTTACTAAAATACCGGTATCTAAATATCATAAATATGTTCAATACCTATAGCATTGTGGACAGTAATAATAATTTCTGCACAAAAACAGTTTCAGGAACATGCTGGCGCCTTAAGAACGAGATTAAAGCCAGGGCTTTCCCCGTCTCTCTTTAGCAGACGACAATATTGGAAAGCCACGTTTTACTCAATTGCAAATGGTGTGTTCATGTACGTCCAGTAGTAATGAACGTACTGATTTTAGGCCTGATTTATAATAATAGCCTTAAGAGCAATTAATATGTTCCATAATCTCAGCAAGAAATACATCAGAATTCGTAAGGAAGACTATAGATCAGCAAGGAAGAGCATAGTAGGGACTACTGCTTCCAAAAAAGTGGACCTTAAGGAAACGAATATTTTGTATATATATGAAAAGTGAAACATTGAGAGCATTAAGGGTGAATATTGATCAACACAACCGCGAATGAATTTGAATACTTTTCATTCGAATGATTTTCAAACTATCGAATAATTCGAGAGTTTTCATTCGATAGCGCCCCATCATTAGGCTAGTAGCCGACAAACGACCACACAAAGGGAACTTGTGATGCACAAAAGAAAGGGGAGCAATGAGGGAGTTTTCCTCCATCCTAACCCAAGATCTCAAATAATGATAGTAAAAGCTTAAATGTATGTATAGTAGAGCTATAAAATACATCTCTGAAGATATTTAGAAAGATGTGGCTACATTTTAAGATCAATACATATTCCTAAGCAGTAATCACGCCATTCCCTTACAAGGTGAGCAATAAACTGTGAATATATCTCAAAACAACTTCGTACTTAATCCACCCTCACTAGCTTTCTCCACACTTCCCTATCCTTGCGTAATTCCTTCGCTTCAACAACATCCATACACCGAGTCATACATGTTATTTTATTCTTAAAACTTTCAATATCTATCTTTTTCACATATTCATTAAGACCAATATAAAACAAAAATAATATCTTTGATAATTTTTATTCCTCTGCCCCCACCTTCCTCAAAGTACAGTTCTGGGTGTGCCACTGTAGAAAATACTCCCAAAACCTACTCAGAATAGAGGGGTGAATTAATATCCCCTTATTAATAAGAATGTGACCCACTTCGGTGGCCGCATGGCTTAACACGCTACTCTCGAAAAAGACTAAATTGGCGATGACGGGGAGATCGAGGTTCGAATCTCGGTCAGGTGTACTGGGGTAGTTTTTTAAAAATTGTTTTCCACTCTGCCTCAGTGAAAATGCGGGTACACCTCCTCTAAAAATAAACGTTTTAATCCCTAAATCCATTAGCGTAATTAGTACACAAACGTATAAACTGAATGGGTAGTAAGACGCAGTGGGAACAGGCTGCCTATGGTTTTACAAGATGGCTATATCAGAACCCTCCAAGACAAAAGAAAGTAGTAGGCCTATTACCTAATTGGATTAGCTCAAAATTAAAGTGGTGATATTTGAGCTGGAATATCAAGCTTAGGTGTCATTTTTCCTTCCCCTTTTTATTAAGAATTACAAACTTTTAAACCTTGGAAACTTTGATAGACGATGCGTTCCCCTCCCCATAACTGTAAGGATCTTTTAGTCTAAGGAGAAAAGCGTGGGAAAAAGATTACGTGTATCGAACCTGAGATGTTATGTTTTGGTTCAAAGCTGTAGGAACAAACGAGAGAAAAGCGTGGGAAGAATATCACGTATATAGAGATTGAGAAGTTATGTTTTGTGTCGAACACGCGGGGACAAATGAGAGAAAAGTGCAGGTGCGGGAAGAAGATTACGCGTAGAGAACTTCAGATATCATGTCTAGGGTAGAGTCCTGAGAGTAATTTAAAGAAAAAGAGAAAAGGACAGCCAATTGCCAACGGCAATTTTGTACAGAATAAAGTAGAGCAAGGTGTGGAGATAATGGTATTTCCTTTAATCATGGTAAGTGATCACTATCCACACTGGATGTCACGTGGACAAAGGCGTCAGTCTAGTATTTTCTGGCTGGCCTGTGACACAGAGCTAGGGGCTCGAATTCCAAATAAGTGGGCTGAGGTTTTAAAATTGTTTCCCACTCACCATCCATATAAGTGGGGGTACACTTCCTCTATATTATAATAACCTCATCCCTACTTTATTTGTGTAAATAGGTGAATATCCCAGACTGATAACAAGACGCAGATAACCTGGATGGGCTGAAAACTCGGATATCCTGGACGGATATTGAAAAACAAAGCGCAAAGAATTTTCCATTAGTAATATTAATTTTCACAATGAAAAATTAAATCATAGGAGAGCTAGGCTTTTTAACTACCAGATGTACTGACTGTACCATGCGTGGAGCTATCCGAGGCTGAGCTTCTACCAACATTTCTGTGAGATGGCTCTAGACCCGGGGGGTACACGTCATTCAAGTCATTCCGAGATACCTAAAAACTTCGTGGATTTTTGTGCTCGTCAACTAAGTGCGTGTTAAAATACTTTCAAACTACCCCGTCAAAATAAACCAATAAAAAAAGATACATTTTACGAAGCCAGATTCTGGAATACAATGAGATCGACATAGAAAGAACTTTTTTTTGCGATTTGACAGTTCTTGACGTTACTAATTCTATTTTCATGTATCCGTACGCCAAGCCAAGGGTGTCACTTTTGACTAATGTTGACAATGTTGTTTACAACTGCAAGATACGTTTAATGACTAACTTTCATTTATTTATTTGTCTTCTCGGAGTTTCTGACATCGCTCCGACTATAGATCAACACCGAGCTATCAACAGCCCATCAACAACTTCTCAACAACACAACCAGTAATGGAGATTTGAGATGGAAAATTTTATGATTTGGAAAATGTTCTCATAATATTTTTAAATAAAAAATTTTTTTTTGTAAAATTTACCATTTTTGTTTTCTGATTAAAAAAAGTAAACAATTTAACTTTGAATAAGTTCCAATAAAGTAATAACAGTTATTTCATTTTTCTTCTTTTAATCACGTATATACTACAGCGCTCTGTGGTTGAATGTGTTACTAACGTCGGGTCTACTGTAGACCAGATATATTAATATTTCAATATTAAAATAAAATCCTTAACAAATACATCCCCTTTCCCTGGGATTGATCTGAAAATTTTAACGACAAAATTTTATCTCTGCGAAAAAAATTCCTATCCAAAATTTACCGAAAAACTCTGATATTTTTCCAGTAGCTATCTTTGTTTATCTTTAAATTACCAATGTCTCGGCTGTGACCTCTGGCCCGCATGGCTTACAAATGACCCCATTGATCTCGGGGCGGAGAAACCTCGTGCTACGCGCGCACACAAACATCTTTGTTTAGTGTTTGTTATATGTGCGCACTTTCTAAACACGAGATTATATCTGAACATTATCTACAAACTAACTTAACCTAAGACCATAAATACTTTACACCAAATAGCTTAGGGCAGGCAAATGATCCAGTCCGCTAGTATTATGAATGTTTTAAAGGAGTGTATCCTCCCTTAAGATCACTGCTGGTTCAGTTTCTTAAAATTACTTTGCATTGTGTTTTCTTGGATTATATAGTTTAGAAAATTGAAGTGACAATCTGTAGAAACTGGAGATGATTAATTTTAGTATAATGTACCACTATTAGCAGCTAGAGAAAAGGATTAAAAGAATAGGTAGGAAAACACTCCCCCCCTCCCTACCCCATGAAAGTGATCGGGATTTGAGCCCCAAACTCCAGAATAAAGGATGTTAGTTGCAGAGTTAACTCGTCTGGAGATGATTTTAACTGTGCAAAGCTATCTCGGCTGGAGGTGGTTTTAGCTTGGAGTAAGTTTTGTATTATCTGAGTATTTAGAAAATTCATATTAATTAATTACCAACGGTAGAACATGTCAGTTCAGTCTAAGACTATCTTATTAGTTATTCAAAGATCCCTGATTTGATTTCCAGCCAGGCTAGTAAATATATTGCTGTCAAATGGGGTTTGTTTCCTTTCACTAAATGACAATTTACGACCAGATTCGGTGGCCGTACGGTAAGGCGTTACACTCGCAGAGACTAAACTTCTGATGATGGGGAGATCGATGTTCGAATATTGGTCGGGTGTATTGAGGGTGATTTTCCAAAGTGGTTTTCCACTCTCTCTCCATGCAAGTACTGATACAATTACTCTAAATATACCTTCCTCATCCCTAAAACCATTAGCATAATTAGTATATAAGCGTGTAGTCCAAACTGGTAGTAAGACGCGGTGCTAGAGAAAAACAATTTAAGGGTTTAAACTTTGATGGCTGTGTTTGTTGTAAATTTAGTATATAGTAACACAATAGTAGCCTCTATACGCATTAAATGTTTACAAAAGTAATATAATAGGTAAATGAACTATAGGTTGCTGTTTTGCCTACCTTGCCTCAAAAAGTTGCTGGTCTTCAAGCAGGTGGAGATAATGTTGTTTTATGTTGCCTCCATGGTGGTCTAGGAGGCCTTGTGATGATATATCCAAGATGTCTGTGTTGCCTACCTTGTCCCAAGAAGTTGCTGGTCTTGAAGCAGGTGGATATACTGTTACTCTCTGTTGCCTCCATGGTGGTCTATGAGTCCTTGTGATGATATATCCAAGCTTTCTGTGTTGCTTACCTTTCCTCAAGAAATTGCTGATCTTGAAGCAGGTAAAAAAAAGTATTAAAAAATCTAGTAGCTTTTTCAGAAATGTTCTACTGTCCTTCCTACCGAAATCAGACTGTATATATGCTGTTGTTATATGTTGTCTCCATGGTGGTCTAGGAGGCCTTGTGATGATATATCCAAGATGTCTGTGTTGCCTACCTTGCCTCAAGAAGTTGCTGGTCATGAAGTAGGTGGAGATACTGTTGTTCTTTGTTGCCCCCGTGGTGGTCTAGGTCTCTAGGAGGCCTTGTGATGAAATATCCAAGTTTTCTGTGTTGCCTACCTTGCCTCAAGAAGTTGCTGATCATGAAGCAGTAGGTGGATATACTGTTACTCTCTGTTGCCTCCATGGTGGTCGACTTAAGGAGGGGTTATGAATACAAGTGGCGGTCTAGGGGAACATTTATAAGGTTGGGGTTTATTCCAAATAAAAAAGTACCAGCTATAAATCTTGAAACAAATGGGTCGTCAAGTGCGGCGTTGCCAAGTTTATCGGGGAATCAACGTCTAATCATTTAAATTATCTCTTATGTTGGATGATGTTAGTCTTGTCTGTGTTGATATTGATCCAATTATATTTTATTCCGAGGGAGTTTGTGAATACAGGAAGTGATCTGTCACGTGGTATTCTATCCGGGCTACAAGCCTCTGGAGGGTTAGTTATAGAATACTTGTTGTCCGTCGTGCTATCTGCAGCTGTCGATTTAGTTTTAAGCTATATTATCAAACACTATAAACACACACTCATACGGCAAGTCATGCTATCTGCAGCTGTCGATTTAGTTATAAGCTATATTATCAAACACTATAAACACACACTCATACGGCAAGTCATGCTATCTGCAGCTGTCGATTTAGTTTTAAGCTATTTTATCAAACACTATAAACACACACTCATACGGCAAGTCATGCTAACTGCAGCTGTCGATTTAGTTATAAGCTATATTATCACACACTATAAACACACACTCATACGGCAAGTCATGCTATCTGCAGCTGTCGATTTAGTTATAAGCTATATTATCACACACTATAAATTCACACCAATTACATTGTAAAATGTTATCAACATTGACAGCAAAAATATATGTTTGCATTTTCTACAAGGCTCTTCCTATAACAATATCGACGTGTGTGCTCAATTACTATGATCTCGGCCGAGTATATTAGGAGTTGGTGAGAGTTGGGTCATATTGTGAATCTTACTGTAGATATACCATTCATATACTAGGGCAGGGGACAGCAAACTAGGGCACGCGTGCCGAGAGTGGCACGATTTTCAATGGTACGCTGGGTGATTTGAATAAAAATAATATAAAACCTTTACGTTTGATTACAACCATTTATGTGAGTAATAGTTTTAATAACAACGTGTTTAATGTTCAAGCGATTTAATTGTTTTGTTTCAAAAGTTCAAATTAATATCTTCAGAAATCAAATTTTGCTGAACACATTTATAACTTTTGTATTTATTTTGATTTCTATTGAAATATTAAATATTCAAGAAACAGTATCTATTTAATGTATGCGATTTAGACACATGTTGTAAAATTATTGTACTAGCTAACTAGTATAAAAATATATACGATTTGGGTAAACTTAGGTTGGTTGGCACGCTGAGCAACTTTGAGAATATTACTGCGGCACAAATCTACCAAAAGGTTGCCGACCCCTGCTCTAGGGGAATTCTAGTGAATTCCCTTAAAGCTCCGAGTACTTATATGACCGCCCGAACAGACAGCGAGACGCGCGTGGTTTGTCCAATGTATGCAGACTTTATGGCCATAGGAGGTACAGGTGGTCACCGTGAACCCTTTAGGAACATTTCACGAGCCACCACTGCTTGGAAAAAACCAATAGGCGCGATTGTATAATTTTAGTAGTTCATAAAATGTAAAAATAAAATTGTGCACACCCGCTTTGGTGGCCGCGGGGTCTAACGCGCTACTCTCGTATTGAACTGCCGATGACGGGAAGATCGAGGTTCGAATCTCAGTTGGTTGTACTGAGGGTGGTTTTTCCGAAATGGTTTTCCACTTTCCCTCCACGCGAATGCGAGTACCCTTCCTCTAATCATAACTTTCCCAATATATAAAACCATTAGCGTAATTAGTACATAAGTGTATAGCCCGGACGGGTAGTAAGACATGGTGCTAAGGAAAAAAATGTATACATCATACTAGTACGGGCTACTCGCATTTTTACAGTAATGGAGTAGAGATGAGAAAAGTGGTATTTGTAGGAAGTGTACTTGCGTTTTCGTGGAGCGAGAGTAAGAAATAATTGAGGTAAAACCAACCTGAGTACACTCAGCTAAAATATGAGCAACGACCTCCCCTGGTAATTTAATCTATTGCGAGCAAGACACCTTAATCCCGGTACACATTACACAATATAATAGCTGTCTGGGCGAGATGTGACCACAAGCTTGTGCCGTATGAACACTCAATACTCTACAAGATTTGCTTTTCCCAACTCAATGAACGCAATATCTTGAACCCTGTAGGAAATAGAACATGTCCTATATTAGACATTTTCATGGTGTAACATTTGGTTGTAAACATAGATTACCCTGTTTGCTTACTTACGTTTTTTTTCTTTCTGAAATGTACTTTTGTAAATTTATTAACAACCAAATACTTGGTTAAAATAAATCTAAATTATGATTATCGGAGATTTAACCCCAAATATAGGGGTTCTCGATTGTTTAAGAAGAAAAAATACAATTTGAAAACAATTCTTTATTCATATTCAAAGCCGTTGGGGATGATTAGTGATGATTATTTTAACTATAAAAAAGGGCAATTAATCCATCATATATTTCAAATATTGTGAGAAATCGTACGTGTTTAATGAACTATTTCTGAATAAAACTGGTGTGTGCAATCAAGCCTACCTAGATAGTGTGTAAAATATATTATTTCATGTGAACTGGACTCTAGACTGTGTGAGCACCAATGGGGGTAACTAAGGTCAGATTAAAAGTAACAGTAAGAGTGTATTTGTAAATGCACCGGGGAAAGCTACGCCTAGATATAGCGAGCAAAGGAATTTCATGTAACACCTTTTTCTGCTAGTAGTTCCACTGTCCACCGCTGAGCCATGCTTTGGTCGCTTCACCCCTGCTTTCACTAAGGTTTTATTTAGCACCACGTTGTACTATCCATTCTGGTTATACGTTAATTGCTTAGGGATGAGTAAGGTTGAGTTTAGATAAAGTGTACCCACATTTGTGTGGAGAGGGAGCGGTAAACCATTTATGGGAAAAAAACCTCAGTGTTTCCAACTGAGATTGAATCACGATCTCTCCGTCATTGGCAATCTAGTAAATTGAGAGAGTAGTGCCTTAGACCATGCGGCCACCGAAGCGGATCACTTTAGTTCAATTGGTAAATGTTATACCAGAATGCTTTTTGCGACTTTGTGGTGTGCGGTACTTAGTTTTGTTTCACATTCAGTGTGCGTATGTGTGTCTATGCTGCATCAATGTGGCAACACCGCCAAATAACACAGTCCATCGTGGATGTCTTGAGTTTTGTGTCAGGTCACGGACCCATCAGAGTAGACAAGTGTCCACGATACTATCACGGCGTTATCATGCTTGGGGGGGGGGGGCCCTTGCCTTTCTTAATACCAACTTCGTTTCACAGTACAGCCCAAAAAGTCCAGCAGCTGCCTCTTATACCCACCAGGATGTGAAAAAGAAACGGCC
>CABFWO010000157.1:281674-301902 GCA_902155825.1 Timema genevievae | reverse complement strand
ATATATATATATATATATATAATCACCACGTCTTACTACCTGTTCAGGCTATATAAATATATGATAATTAATCTAGTGAGGTAGGGATGAGGAAGGGAGAATTTAAGAGGTGATCTATAATCATTTGCGCGGAAGGGGAGTAGGAAACTATTTATGAAAAACCAACCTCAGTAGACACGACCGGGATTTGAACCCCGAACTCCTCGTCACCAACATGCCAGTTCAACACGGGAGGGACGCGTTAGATCATTCGGCCATTGAAGCGGGCCAACCCCAAGAATAGCTCCAGGGGAACGGAACGGACCTAGGTATGGAGCTCCTAGAACAACTGTCAGGGAAGGGAGTGTGCCTCATATGATCCTCCAACAAGTTTGACACGCCTGGTCTATATCATTGAGTTGGTCACTGTCGGGACTGTTTTCAGTAAGGCTAGCCCAAGAGAGACAAGAGTCAAAGGTTGTAGACACTGTTGATATGCCGAGCGAGGATTGATTGAGAATTGGGGGGAACAAATAAACCAAGTCCCGTAGACGTAGATTTATCTTAAGAACATTCTGGTTCCCGAGTCTAGAGGATATAGAGCATACAGGAGCGGTCCGAGGTGAGTTTGGCGTCCGGACGGAATTTCTTTTTGGGGCCTCCCAATATAACCGATGAATAATTGGAAAAGAGGGAAATAATCCCCAAACCAAACAGCTCTAAACCTAACGTAGCCTAAGAATGATAGGAAAATAATCCTTAAACCTAACAACTCCAAACATAACCTAATCTGGGCGTGATAGGAAAATAATCTTAAAGGAAACTCCCCAAATGGTAATCAATCATACTTCAAACGTTTCACTGCGATATTGTACGAAAATGTTTAGGATTAAAAAGAAAACTATACGAACATGTTTTTTTAGACAATGCTCTCCTATATATATTTTGTTATAATAAACAATTTGATATAATGAACGGTTTACGAGATAATTGAAAAACTGTTTTAGGGCGCCATTTTTTCAAGATGACAAATGTAAAAGAACTTTTTAAGAGTGGCATTATATCGTATTTTATTCACTACCTAACACTATACCACTATGTCAAATTTCATTTTTGTATCAAAAAGTGAACGATTGTTACGCTTAGCAACTCCACTATAACGCCTAGGTTGCGTTAGGTTAGGTTGGTGCTCTGTTTGGCACCCATTTCGAGATGATGACCCAGGAAGCCGCCCCTGGGACCAGAGGTTTCCAAATTGTGGTCCACGAGCTTTGCTTCAATTGGTTACAAATATCAACAAGAAAATATTCAGACATAAAAAATATTTACTTTTTCCATATCTTAACACCCATCTGGACTATTCTCATTTATTTACAATAATAATGAGTTTAGAATGAATCAAGTATAATTAAGAATATATATACCCACTGACCTCCTATCTCCCGTCTCTTGTCTATCAGGGTCTGGAAGTGGTGAGCAGCGAACCAGTATATGTTGGAGGGCTGGGACCTCAGGACCTCCCTGGTGAGTCCTTCCAGGGCTGCCTCCAACCCGTCAGGAATACCAACCTTGAGGAACATTGGCCCAGGTCTCGACCGAACACTCATCTCGCTACGGGACAAGACAACACCATTCAATGGCTCATTACGATTCTCACTTATCACTGATTAGTATATAAACTATTTAATTTAAAATTATATTTGAATGTAGCTCAAATTGTAAATTAAAAATGAAGAATGTGGGACTGACGCATTGATTGATATTCTTACGAATCGACACTTAGAGCACCAGAAAATACAAATATATATTTGTGGTAAACATTGATAACATTTTATTGTATTTTTTTGAGTTATTAAAAAGGTATTGTAAATATCCGTCAAAGTGACAGATGCAGATAAGATGACTTGACGTATGAATACGTGAAAGTCGATATAATAACATTTTCTAGTTGTATGTGTTTGTAAGATATATGGTGTATAAAAATTGTTTTTTCGGCGTATTACTTTCATTTGGAAAGATTACTAAAGAAAGTTTTACCCCAGATTGAGGAAAACTAGATTGTGATTTTTGAAAATGTCATCATATTAAACAGTCAATTGAATGTTTATATTAACTCATGACCAACTAGGGCTTTCATTAAATATCTTATGTACTTTATGGATTTCTCCTTCCCTTCACCCCTCTTCCTGCTTGAACACAAAAAACACCAACATTTCCCACCTTTCCTTCGTCTACGTTACTATACGTGATTAATGCTCTTTCCCTCTATACAGTTTTATTTATTTATTAATTGTAGACAGCGGCCTTTTTGTAGAAATAATTATAGAGGTAATGTTATTATTTATCCGACGTTTCTGCTGGTTCCAGTCACAAATAATAGAAATAACCTATTTTTAGAGAGGGAGGGAAAAAACAGTTACCGGCGGATCCATCGAGACCAGCTAGAAGAAATTGTTGTTGTGCTAGTAGATCACAGATTTGTTCTTTCATTGCAGTGGTATACAATTTTTTTACTATATGAGCACAATTTTACTTTTGTTTTTCTCTCGTGAACTAATTAGTTAGGAATAAAACTAGTAGCTACGTGAAAAATAGACTTTATTCCCTTCATACAAAAAATGCTTAGCTTAAGAATTATGTCAAGTTATTATCTTTAATATAGTATAAGAATTTATCTTTGAATTTAAGGATAAATAATATATCTAATTAGTTTCCTTTGAATTTGAAATTGATATTTTTCCTTTGTGGTCAAGCTAAAGGAAAAACCAACCTATATTATAATTTATATAAGATAGTGATAGTATTTTTTTCAGAGACAAACTCTTGTTTACTTGTTGACCTCGGTGGGCTTGCGGTAAAATGCTCATTTCAGGACCCGATGATCGTGGGTTAAAATCCAGCCGGGGTCAACTGATTAATTGTGAGAGATTATTATCTGTAGAACTTCCTTCGGAGGGGAAATAAAGCCATCGGTTCCATGTCAAATGTGACATGTAAAACAACCATATAAAATATGTGAAAATACCTTTACCAGCAAAGTTGGTAAGTATTTTCGCTCTCGCTCATAGGAATTCTCTTGTGCTGATAAAATCAATTGGTTTATAAAGGGTACGTTAAATACCACCAAAAAAAACTGTTGCTCGCGCCAGCCTCAAATTTAAGAAATTTATATATACAGCGTGTTCGTAAACTCATAGTCTAAACTGCAAATATAATTTGTTTGAACCAAAACTAAAACAAAATCCCTGTACGCTTACATCCGGAAAACTATGCTAGTGCCATTAAATTGTGTTAAAAGTTTCTGCGTACAACGCCTGGAGAACAAAGCTGTGCAAGCATGTGTGTACAACAGGTTGCATAGCGATTAGGCACGCAGCACTACACACCTGGACATCTTGGGGCACAGCAGTAGTACATACCACAATTTGTGGTAAACCACACACCAGTCCATCTAGAAATGTGAATACGTTCTGAGGGTCATCATTAACGGTCCCACATCACAGAACTTGCTTACCATTATTACAGGGGCAGTGCCGCGCGCCTAACTCCTCTGCAACTTGTTGAACACACATGATTGACAGCTTTGCTCTCCCGGCGCTGTACACCCACACTTTGGACACAATTTAATGGCACGAGCATATTTTTCCGGATGTAAGTGTACAGGGATTTTGTTTTACTTTTGGTTCAAACACACTATATGTTCAGTTTGGGCTACGAGTTTCCAAACACTCTGTATACAAGACAGGGTGGGTACATTTTACCCTATCATAGCCATACAGGGTGAGTGATTTTGGTCTCAGACCTAGTGGGAGGTGATTCCTTATGAAAAAATAAGTCGGAAATATATAGACGACTTTTTCCCGAAAGTGATTACTAAGGGAGTTATGAGCCCTTGACAGTTGCGTTTTTAAAACGCTTTTATGTTAAAATATCAGAAACAGCTTGAGCTAAACAACAAACCTCTCAATAATGTTTTGTTGAACTAAGATGTTAAACTTATGAAACTTGGTTGGTAATATCATCCCCTTTCACTGATTAAATGGGGGTTGACACCCTCTTTTCACATTGAATTTTGTAACACTGTGATGTATTTAATTTTTAATGGATAATTATTAATAGGTTGTCTTATCGGAACACTCTTGGGTTCACCGTTTCCGAGAAAACCACAATTTTAGTTTCGACACAGGTTGTAAGTGCCTTGGAGTTAGGCATTGTTGCAAAGTGAAGCGAAAAGAGAATATCAACCCCCACGCATGTACCCTACCTAATTAATATTCCATTAAAGCCTATAAATGCAGGAGTGACTTAGTGTAAATTCTATCATTCTATGTGCTATTTATTATGTAATAATGTAAATGCTGGTTCAAAAATGGAAATTAAAGAAAAAAATGTGTGATTTTATAAAAAAACATGCATAACCTATCCTGCGACAGATATTGGATTAATATTTAACCAATAAATTGATTCCTAAAATATACAACATATCGAACAATTTTTACGTATTATTGTTTTGTCCTGTCAGCGTGATTATCCAATTGAAGCAAAGATCAAGAGATAAATATAATAGCCCTGCGGGAAGTAGCTTAGAGAACATTGTTATATTGGAATGTACAGTACAACAATACTGGGCAATTCAATATTGTTTCATACTATTAGTTTCTATATCAATATTGAAATTGAGTACATTCAATCCAGCTGTTTTTAATAGGGTGCTTACAATCAAGTATATGAGATATGTAATAACTAGAAAACTCAATATATACATGAATTCGAGGACGTAATGTGAACAAATCAATATTGACCGTGAGTCATTTCTTGTGGCAATGTTTAATTATAGTCAAATTACTTTACTTTAATGCCTCACAAGTAAATAATGTTAGACTTAATTACTAAACTTACGACATTTACTGAGTGCAATACCAGGTTCAGGAAATTATATACAATGAATAACGCATAAATGTTTGTTCAATAATATAATGTATGGTGGAATTTAATGCGAATTTCAAACTTCATAAGAGCTATTTGATTCATTTTAGCTTATTTTTTTAAACCTAAGCAATGGTCCGGTAGTTTAATTTACTGGAATATATTTTATTTTGAGTGGTCAACATAAGTGTTGTTTTACTTGTGTACAAGTATATTATCTTTAAAGTTCTGTCGGTGGATGCTACGACAGTCGTAAACATATTTAAAAACTATAATTTAATTCCCCCTTTAAAGTGATTACAAACCAACAACTGATTTTTTAAATAATTAACTTATGTAGAATGGATATAAAGAAATTCCACTATAAAGTGTCAACTCGAAGTGCCATCTTAAAAGCAAGCGAAGGGTTGTAATTGGTTAAACTCACTCCGGAAAGTTGGCAGCCTGGAACACTCGGAGAACTGAAGTGAGTCGGCTCTACTAATGCAAGGCGGGTTGCCGTGGCAGAGACGGGAGGGGGAATAGAAAGACTATTGATCAAACTACGGTACACTATTAATAACTTGCAGATCAATTCTAAGTTTACACATGCAGTAAAATGTTCTCGCTCACAATATCAGACGCCCAACTTCGTTTGTCGCCGCTTTCTCACACTTTTTGTCTGACATCAAAGAGAATGTTAGTCTAGTCTTATAGCTCTAAAGATAATACAAGGATTGCATCCCTAGCTCATGCCATATTCGCCTCAACAATTATTTAATGAAGAGATTTTACTTGTTAACAAAATAATCAGGCGTGTTCAGCCCTATTATCTCCAAAGCAAAATTAGCCTGCCCCAATTTTTGCCATTAACTTAACGACGTAAACTTGTAGCTCTTAGCTTAATGTCACTATCTGTGTAATTTCCTTGAGGTATTTCGATTATTTTTAATATATAAAATCTAGGCAAGTTGTAGTGGATGGTAATAATTTTAACCGTAACATCTTAGGGGCAGTACCCTAACTACTGCAGTCAAAATAATATTAGGAATATTGTCTTTAGCAGCTTTTTGGATTTATTTTTATGGTAATTTAGAACAATTATTATTAAAATAATGAAAATGTTTTAAATTAATTTTTGTTGAGATGGTAAATTAATGCATCTTTTGTTTTCTTACCTCCTTGTCTCTATGTACAGTACGTGTAGTCAGTTGAATATAGCCAATGGCCTTTTGTCGTATGTTTATTCTCTTTTTTACAATCAATATTAGCCACTGTTCTAAACTTGCTCTGCCTTTTTTTAATGTAGCTAACAAAGGTTATGGGCCCAGGCATAGTTTTACACCACACGAGTGACATAATGAAGGGAAGTGAAGTAAAGTTTTTGGTATCTAGTCTAAGAGTAGGCGTGTTCACGAACGTTAGTTTCTCGAAAGTTTTACACTACAAACGGTAAAAATGAGTGTCTCTACATCTGGATTGCTGATATTAGATAAACTAATCGGAAGAGAAAACTACTCCAGCTGGAAATTTGCAATGAAAGCTTACTTGGAGAACGATTATCTGTATGTAGTGATAGAACCAGTACCTCCCGTGACAGAAAATGCACCTAAGATGGAGTCTTGGAAGAATTAAGACAGGAAAGCCCTATCAAGAATAATTTTGTTTGTGGAAAAAACAAATTATTCTCACATAAAGAATTGCCAAGACTGCAGCTTAAGCATGGCTTGCGTTGGAAAAATCATTCGAAAACTCGGGCCTGACTAGGAGGTGGGGTTACTAAGAACATTAGCTACTACACCTAATTTCATAGCTGAGGGAACTGCAGGTCTTATGGAGAAAAGATTTATCTTCGCTCTCTCTCTGGTACAAGTTGCCAAATCTTCTAGCTTTCGGTTGTTGGAATGTGAGGGGGGAGGGTTTACTTGGAAATCCCTCATTGTAAACAATGCGGCATGGGGTGGTTGGGGGGTTCAATTGACAGGTAAAAGCATTTCCTATCGGTGTACAGCCTTTTCTAGAAACATTACCTATTTCCACAATCGTAATTTTTTCAAGATTGAAGTTTATTAACGTTTCTCTATTCCCTCCGTAATTATGCTTAAAATATTTTATGTATAAAGCTTTTTTTCCTCATAATTAATATACAAACAAATATATTACAACATGCATTTTATAAACATTATATAAACTATAGTTCCACAACCTTACTGTAAAAATACAAAACACGCAACCAACACATACAGATACACACCAAATCTTAACGTGATCAATAACACATATTATTATACACAGAGTACTTATAAAATATGAGTGTTTATTTAGTCAATGTTTTTGAGCTAGCTATTAGGAACACGATAAACAGACTGCTGTAACTTTACGACTGTGCTGGAGGAAGAAGCACCAATTAGTGGCAACAACGACAGCCCAGCATTGCCAAATTTGATATACATTCGAAGGAAGACTCATCACGGAAAACAAAAGAATGACAACGCTGTTGCTCAATAGTAAGCATGCAGTTCCCTCAGCAATGAAATTAGGTGTACTAACCTTAGCAACTGTAAGTCTGCGTACGAATATTGTGACACGATTATATCAACCACATACAAATTAAATGAGACGGGTTTCTCTGTAAATGATGAGTGGGTAAAGACGCTGCTTCTTGCTGGTTTACTTGACAATTAGTTCTGGTATACAAATTACGGGTGATTCTATCAAAGTGAAATTATTTCAAGATATCAAAGTGAATGATTCTACTTTAACCAATGAAACGGCTTTATTCACATCACAAAATAAGTTCAAGAAAAAACATCTGCAATGAAGTGTTTTAGTTGGGGCAAGCCTGGGCATTTTGCCAAATATTGTAAACAGAAGATGGATAGGAATCATTAAGGTATGGTAAGGAACAGTGATCATACTCGTAAAAAGCCTTCTACAGCCCAAGGTAAGACAGATTTTTTGGCTTATAATGACAAGATTGAAGACGAGGGTCATTGGTTTCTGGATGCATGTGCATTAACTCATATTACAAACAATTCAAATAAAGTTTCAAACATAACCTCAACTGAAACCAAGGTGACAGCTGCTGAGAATTCTGATTTAGTCACAGATGTGTCAGGGATTATTAATCTAGAATTCATGGTAAACGACACTACTGTATAAGTAGAAGCAAGTAATGTGTTGCACATTCCAAACTTGGCAATGAGTTTATTATCAGTTAGTAAAATAGTTCATAAAGATCATACTGTAACATTTGACCAAACAGGAGGCTAAGTTCATGACAGTGATGGCCGGTTAGTTGCTAAAGCCCATGTTAAAAACGGATTATTGTTTAGATACACCCCGAGAAAAATAATCCAGTTTTACACACAATCCAAGGATTTTTTGTGGCACACCACTTCAATCGGAAAGAGATGAAGAAACTCAGCCAAATGTCAGAAGGTATGGACCCTAGCTATTTAGTTGATTAACCATGTGAGCTTTGCATTATGGGTAAGCAGGTGAGACTTCCATTCAAGAGGAGAAAAATGTACTGGACATTAAATTTTCTCCAGAGTTAGTGCATTCAGACTTGTGTGGTCCAATGGAGAATGATCCTAGACTCAGGCCTCCCAAAGTACTATTGGGTCGAAGTTGTATCAACGGCAGCTAACCAGTACCTTACAATTCTGTCGCCTGCAACTCTTCTGAGAGATAAAACCCCTCATGAGATATGGAATGGTAGAAAGCCTAACTCGTCACATCCAAGAATTTTTGGATGTGAAGCTATGTTCTACTTATCTAAGTCATTACGGAAGAAATGGGATCCTAAATCTAAAAAATTAACATTTTTAGGGCATTGTGAAAATATCAAGGGGTACAGGCTTATTGATCCCATAAGTAATAAAATCACAATTAGTCGAGACGTAGCGTTTCTTGAAAACAAGGTCAAATCAGAAGAAATTCAAGAAGAGGAACGAGTAATTGAGGAAGAGCAAACAAAATCAACTCTCAGATGTTCTTCAAGACAACCCAAACCCAAGGTATGGACTGATCACATCACTTGTTATGTTAAAGAACAAGATGTTTAAGATGGTTCAGTAAATGAAAATGAAGCTCTGGAAGGAAGCGAACGTTAAAAATGGAAGGAAGCCATGTTTAAAGAAAACAAATAATTAATAAAACGTTCGGATACGCTTAAGTACTAACTACGCTAATTAATTAGGAATTGTGAAGGTTGATTTTAGAGGAAGTGAATCAGCATTTACACGGATAGAGAGTGGAAAACCATTTAGCAAAAACCATCCCCTATTCACCCAACCGAGATTAGAACCTCGATCTCCCCATCCTCAGCAGTTTAACTCAATACGAAACTAGCGCGTTATGTGCCTCAAGAGCAAGTGAGTGCTTAAAGTAAAACCCGGCAGCAAAAATAAACCTCCAACATACAAAGCAAGACTTGTTATTAAAGGATGCAATCAAAGACAAGGCCTCAATTACAATGAAACATTTTCGCCTGTCGTCAAATATACCTCTATACCAGGCCAGGCCAGGCCAACACGTTGATTGCGATTAACCGGTCGATCGCGGCATCATTTTTGGTCGATCACTAAATGCTTGGTGTACAATAAATGTTCAAATTCTCGAAAATAGAATAAGCTAGTTGTATATCTAAGCTTAGGCCGTTCACGTTGATATTAAACTGAGTTTCATCACACGACCGACGACGTCAGAGCAAGTATAGGCACTGCAAAAAAAAATGCATTTTAAGTCCGTCTACTATCACTTGAGACAAGAGAGTTGGCAACTCTGGTAAAACGTGGACTGTATCGGATCAGTAGCTTGGTGCTCAGCAAATGTGCTCTGTGTTTATGCTTGTGC
This sequence comes from Timema genevievae, assembly GCA_902155825.1. Taxonomy (NCBI): domain Eukaryota; kingdom Metazoa; phylum Arthropoda; class Insecta; order Phasmatodea; family Timematidae; genus Timema; species Timema genevievae. The sequence goes on along the minus strand of CABFWO010000157.1, from coordinate 292,158 downwards.
CGGGCTCATTCCTCATTCAACTGCTTTTTCCTATATTATTCGTTTCTCGTGACATTAATAAGGGCTACTGCCTTAAATTCCTACTCCATCTTGTAACATCAATAACAGTGGCTGTTTTATAGTGAAGTAAAAGATGAGTGCTTCTAAAAAGAGTAAGACTTTTCATTTTCACGAAGAGTGAGAGCTTCATTTCGTCTTTATTATGATAAAAGACAAATATTGTTGCTTGATTTGTAGTGCTACAGTGGCAATATCTAAAAAAAAAGGTAATTTGGAAAGGCACTTCAACACACTTCCCAGCAAGTACCAGTTGGACTTTCCTCCCAATAGTGAGGTTAGAACACTCAAGTTAAAATAACTTAAATCCAGGTTATCGGCACAACAAACTTTGTTCGTAAAGCCAGCTTTATAATCGAAAGCAGTAACAATTGCATCGTTCAAAGTAAGTCTCCTTATTGCAAAGAAATGTAAACCGTTTAGTGATGGTGAATTTATTAAGGGCATGTTTTTAGAAATAGCAGATGAACTTTTTGAAAATTTCTAAAACAAGAATGAGACTAAAACTGCTTTTCAAGACTACAGTTATCCCGAAATACTGTGATGCGGCGATTTGAAAAAATGAGTGAAAATGTGGGTAAACAATAATTGCAAGCAGATATACGTAAATGCCGTGCCGTCTCTCTCCAGTTTAATGAATCCACAGATATCAGTGATGCAGCTCAAGTCATTATTTTTATACGTATGATTTTTAGTGATTTTACCACAAAAGAAGAAATGCTTGGTATGATTTCTCTGAAAGAGAGAACTACAGGTCTGGACATATTCAACGCCTTCAAAAATTTCGTTAATAAGCTTAAATTGCCTCTATTTAAGCTAGTATCAATTACAACGGATGGAGCAAAAGCAATGACAGGTAATGTTAAAGGTGTCATTGCATTATGCCAGATAGATGATGAATTCCCCGATTTTTTGAGTTATCATTGTATCATTCACCAGCAGGTACTGACCAGCAAGCGTTTAAACACAAAATTGTGATGGAAATTTAACGCCGCATCAGACCAGGTGGAATTGCAGCAGATGTTCCAGAAGGTTTGATTGAGGATGTTGCAAAGTTTATAGAGCAATTTCCGAAATATATAGATGATGTTGATGAGCTTTTAACAGAGAACAGAATATGGAAGCAACGCACTGTGGGAATCAGTGAAATATCAGTAGCGCAAGCACTTGATTGGGGCTTTAGCGGACCAATGCTGCGCGCCGTTGGACTTGCTTGGGATTTACGAAAAAGCCAGCCATATGAGATATATGATCAACTAGATTTTGTTATACCTATTGGCCAAAATGACGATTGTTATGACTGTTATTTAGTTAGAATGGCGGAAATTAGACAATCTATTAATTTGGTAAAGCAATGTATAGAGAAACTTACTGAAGGCCCAATAAAAACTGAAGACAGAAACATTTCTCCACCGCCAAGGGAAGAAATGAAGATATCCATGGAAGCTCTCATTCACCATTTTAAATAAGATTGTAAATTCAATCCGAGGACAATCTCGTCAAGATGCAACTGGGTGGAAAAAATAATGATTTAGTACTACATACATATGTAAGGTGGCTCAGTCGGAGTAAGTTTCTCCAAAGATTCCGCAATTTATTGGGTGAGATTAAAAATATTTTTGGAAGAAAATGTAGGCGAATATTGAGAGTTAGAGGATGAGGTCTGGCTGTCTGACTTGGCATTTTTGACAGATTTCACTGGCAAACTAAGTTCTTTGAGTCTAGAACTCCAGGGAAAAGATAAAACTATTAGTGACATGATCGGCTTGATTTCTGCCTATCTAAAGCAGTTCCAACTGATGATCACTGATCTCCAAAAAAACTCTTTCGACCACTTTCCAAACATGCAAGATCACAACCCTAACTACCCAGGTTTTGAGTTTGAAAGTGAGAAATATGTTTTTGAAATTGGAAAAGTTCAACAGGAATTTCAATCCAGATTTAGTGACTTCAAAAAAATCGAAGATATTTGTTTAATATCTTTTTTTCTCACTCAGAGAAGGCTTAGACACAAATAACACCGCAGGAAAAATCATTATGATCTTCTTTATGGATAAAGCGTCTCTTGAAAATGAGATAACTCTACGGTGTGATTTGTTCTTGCAGGCCTGGTCATCAGGAGAAGAATTTTAGAAATATGTTTCCCGGGAGAAGTATACCAACATAAGAAAATGCAGTGAAATGATTCACTCCTGTTTTGGTTCAACGTATTTGTGCGAATTGGCATTTTTCTACTTGAAATTAACGAAGACAAAACATCGCTCCAGTTAATAGATCTACATTTGGAAGGTTCATTTAGACTGGCCCTGTCACAGTATACATCTGATTTTGGAAGACTGGTGGATGATATGAAACAACAATCTTCTCATTAGTAAGAAATCTGTTTTTAAATGTATCCAGTGTCTTAAAATGTCAGAACTTTTGCTTTTTGTAGACAGTATTTTTGCATTATTTTTATATTTATAAAAATATTATTTTAATATATAGATATATTTTTTTTCTATCGGTATTTTGGAGGCGATGTAGGCCCCGGTGGCTCACTGTTGGTCTTAACTAATAAAAGTAGATCTCGAAACAAAACAAGTTGGCCAGACATGCTATATACGATACTTGATATCACTGGCAGCAAGAGAAGAGCTAACATAGATCATTCAGAAGTTACAACGGCGTACCTATATGGAGATCTACAAGAAGACATTTATGTGACGCCACCTGAGGGACTGAAATCAATTCGAGATGAAAGACACAGGAGTAGTTAAGAATTGCCTTGGAATGGAAATTACCAGAGAAAGAAAAGCAGGTAAAATTTGGATCTCATAAGAAGACTACACTAAGAAAATTCTAACACGATTTAACATGACTGAAGCAAAAGCAGTGTCAACTCCAATAGACTCTGCGCTGGACTTTCAAGATAAAACTCAGAAGAGATAGAGGACTTAAATGCTCCATAATTATCAAGAAGCTATAGGTATTCTATTGTATCTTTAACAAATTTCCCGGCCAGACATTTGCTTTGCTGTTAACCTACTGAGCAGGTATAGCCTCTCTTACAAAGAAATTAATTGGTTAAGTGTCAAAAGGATTTTCAGATAACTTAAATAACTTAAAGGAACAGTAGATTTTAAGTTAGAATTTAGTAAACAAGAAAATGAAAACCTAATGGGTTTTAGTGATTCAGACTGGGGTAGTAAAATTAATAACAGTATTCAGTAGTTGGATCTTGTTTCATGCTACAAAATGGCCTCATTTCGTGATGTAGTAAAAAATAGAAAATCATCGCGTTGTCTACTTGTGAAGCAGAATATATGGCATTGTCCTTCACCATCAAGGAATCATTGTGGCTCACAACTTTAATTTCTGAAATAGAGCCAGAAAGAATCACAAAATCTATAGATGTGTTTTGTGATAACATAGGAGCTATAGCCTACATTTGTAATAACTATGTTACTAAATCTAATCCGAGATCCAAACATCTTGATATTAAAATACCATTTCATAAGTGAGCATGTAAACTCAGAAGTAATTAATATCAAATATATTCCCACAGAAAATATGTTAGCAGATGTAATAGCAAAACCTCTTTCAAAGGTTAGACATGAAAGCTGTGTACAGCGCTAGTAATAGTCCATATACAAGCCCTGGCTAACTCCAGCCCCTTCTTACCGCCAACCCAGACCTCAAAATGTTATACAGTTGAAGCGTTGAGAGCTGAAGCGTTAGTTCATCCCATCAACATCAAAATTGATAATATTGATTTCACAAAATACAAGGTTCAGCCACTTATTCATTCATTATACTCGTCTTTGTTTGTAATTATAGTTTAATGAACAAGATTTTATTGTAATTTCAGAGACAATGTTAAAGATTTGATAATGCATTTTACATGCAACTCCAAATTTTATCATATGCTTTTGAATTAAGAAATCAGCTAAGCACAGGGGTGGGTGGCTGAGCAGTCTAAGGTTTTACACTCAAATTTACACTTTGCCATCGTTTGTAATCAGGCCCGGGATCGAATCCTAGTTGAATTCACTGGCATTAGTTAAATACTTTAGCACAGTTGGTAGAGCGTGAGCCAACTGAAATAGGTGTCTGGGTTACATTCCTAAGATGTTCTGAGATTTATCTTTGATAAATTGTCGGATAGGGTACTGGATGTTGTGTTTTCTTAGTATTAGGGTAGTTTGTAAGTCGTGTGTTGATATAGTCAGCGTGTTCGAAAAGTAAATCTACCTAATACAAAATAATTATCTGAGGTTCATTTTAACAAGTTATTTTTCCATAGTTTCAGGAAAATACTGGTATACATACTCTTAGCCACTTTCAGGCCTCATAGCATATTTTGGGTGTCAAAAAGTAGGAAAAGTAGGACATTTTGATGAAAAAGTAGGAAAAGTAGGACTGCCAATTTGATAAAAAGTAGGACATGTTAAAAACACTACATTCACCTCATAGTGCCAAAATAATTTTTTTATCATCATCATCATCACCGCATCTTACTACCCGTTCAGGTTGTATGCACTTACACTAATGTGCAATAGGAGGGTGATTGTGAGATGAAATGGAGGACCTACAGTTTAACATGGGATCCGAACCACGGTGGAGGCCTGGCATTCCACACATTCACAAGTTGTGATTAATACATCTCTTGTCAGAGGTGAAGGAAGGGTTCGGCAATCAGATAAATCTGTGCCGGGACCGAGGATTGAACCCCGGACCCCTAGCACATAAGTCCGACACCTTACTCCTAGACCACCAGGTCGCCAATAAATTATTAAAAACCGATGTTTTTATGTTATTGGGCCTGTAGCAAAAATAGGAAAAAGTATTTTATAAAAGAAGAAAGGAGAAATGCTCAGCCATCATCAACCCCTTGCAATCCTCCTTTTATCTCCACCCCCACTACCCCCAATTTAATTTATTCTCTCTTTATTACAGTATTCATTTTACTTTGTCATTTCATTGCAAATCCAAATTTGGAAATAATGATAAAAATAGTAATAATAATGATAATTATTACAATAATGATGTTCATTATCATCAAAAGATGACATAGGTTAAAATAAACTGTCTTCCACCTAAAAATAAAATATATTTAAAAAAATAATCTGTGAAACATCATAATAAAAAATATTTTTTTTTACCCTCGCGTCTTACTAACCATTTGGGTTCTATGCAAAAAAAAATAAATAAAAAATGAATCACTCATTCAGCTGTTTTTGGGTTTCTTTGATTCATATTGACTTGCATAAAAGTAGTCCAACATTGTTGTCTTTCTCTTTTTAATTTGATTTTGTTTGTTTCTTATTTTCTCAAAAACAGTCACTTTCTACAATTTTTTGCCCAGAGCTTCTAGCGTAGTTTTAGCTATTTGCAAACCTTTCCTATCATTGAGTTTCATTGTATTATTAATCCTTTCATTCGCTTCTGCCACTAATTACTTATAAGATTGAACTTCTTCTTTAGCTTCTGATTCTTGTTTTTCTAACAGGTTCTCTTTTTGCATTGCCTCTTTGATTACCTGCGATTCCTTTTCCAAAACTTTCCTAAATGCTTGATACTCTTTACTTTGGTTTTTTATTTTCTCTTTATTTCTTGCTCTTATTTCTACCGTTCAGCCTCAATTCTCTTCTTCTTCGAGTCCAGCCACATACAACTTATGGGCTCGACATCCTTTCTTGATTAAATTCTTCATGACTGATACTGTGTTGCATTGATAGTTGTAATGTTTAAGATCATCTTTGGTAGACTGCAAGTCTCTGATGGATGCCTCACAGAGACAGGTCCTGTTGTCAGTAAGATAGTTTGATGTTTGTGAGAACCCTCACTCAACATCAGCATTTCCATGGGGTAGCACAAGGAGAGCTTTAACGAGCCTTTTAATTTAGCCCATTCTAGTTGGAAATAATTCATTATAACATTATCTCCAAAAACAATTTTATAACCTTTGAGTTTCAAAGACACTGTACAAGCTTATGGGCATACATCAAATTTATTCAAACAGTATGACACATTATGATACGATATTTTGTTTTGCTGATTTACCAGCAAAAAGGAAAATTCACACTTGAACCTCTACAAATCAAATGGTTTCTTTCTTTTGGTGGTCAAAAAGTAGGAAAAGTAGGAGTTTTTCCTCAAAAGTAGGACTTTTCCTACTTTTCCTACCTTTCAGTAGGAAAAATAGGAAAAGTAGGACAAAAATGAGCCCTGCACTTTACTCCGTTATATTGTTACACCCCTCTCTCCAACCTTTCCTTACGACCATAGATAACTTAAAGGAAGGGGGAGGGTTGCAATCTACGTATTATACAAAGGACATGAAATGCAAGATTTAAAGATTTAAATAACAATACCATAAATGGTTTATTCAAAGCAAAAATAAAGTAAAGCTCTATTACATGGTTTCAATAATCGTACCGAGTTCTGTGGAAAATCATATTAGAAAATAACAGTTATTTAGCGCAGTTCATTAGAGAGAAAATTCCCCCATACTTGACATATCAAACAATCAGATGGGATAGTCTTTAAGAGACAAACAACCCACAGTGTTGAAACGAATACATTAATAGATTAATAAATCAGTTAATAAATTTGTAAGGTTTATATAAGGGCCTTATGGGCCTTATTATATTGTTTCAAAGGCGTCTGTGTTGCATCAACTAAAGCATACTTCAACAATTTAAATAATAAATATAAGGTATATTTATTAGACATTTTTAAAATACGCGAGAGTTTGGCTAACAGACTTTAGTCAAACTCCCGCGGGACTATCTGACCTATACTATCAGTTTAGAAACTTATCATTTACTTGTGAACTCAACGTAAATAAATTACTATAAACAAGGTCAAGCGAAAACATTTAAACAATGTTCAACTTAAAAATTAATCACTAATTAATTTTTATCTGTCATACAATTTTACGTTACAAAGTTAAATTTTATAAGTATTCATTATAACAAAAGAAATCAAAAACATTATTATTAGCAACATTATTTCAAAATGAAATATTAATAAACGTGTCCAACACAAAAATTATCAAAAAGTTATCATTATGTAAAGATCAAAATAAACAGCTGACTTTAGCGCCCAAGTGGCGACAAACATATTAAGTTTAATAATTGGTAAAGAAAATTAATGTAAAAAAATTACAGCGCCTAACACGGCTTATACAAAAAGTTAAAGTTTTCAATTATAGAGTTCAAAATATACGTCGCCATAGTTTACGTTCGTAATCTATCATGGATGATCCTGGCATAGTCCTGGTCCTAGGACTATGTTCCTCCGTCCAGTGTCGGTTGAATAGTCATATTAATAATACAATTTCAGCACTTTAAATAAGGTTTTTCATAGCCGGGTTGCAAGGTGGGGGGAAAGAACAATTCTGTCAGTGGCCTTCTTTCTAGAAGGAATGGAATATCACGTAGCTTGTTGATGTTGTTGTCCCATTCATCATCTAGAGCAGTGATTCTTCAATCGGATGTTATTTCTGTAGTTCTGGAATCTTCCACCAGGGGGCAGGTGGATAGTATTCTGTTGATCGTGGATAGTTTGGTACGGGTCTTCTTCAGTGTCTATTTGAGTTAGTCGGAGTGGACTTCGATTGAAGGGGTCTCTGCTACTACCCTGTGTTGCTCGTCGTTACTCTAACCACAAGATAGATTGGGTGAGTACAGAAACAGAGTATTCTACCATTCTATTTAATTGATATTATTGATTAGAATTTTCTATTACGTTGTGTCAAATTATAGGAACTACAATAGTGAAGTGTACTATTGTAGGGTTTAGAATATTATTGAATATTATTTGGAGCGGGTAGTATGAATCAGCGGCGAGTTGTGTGTGAAGTTTAGAATGGGGGCGAGTTCTAATGTAACACAATGTTACAATATTATTGATTTAAATCAGTGTAAGATGCTGAAGGTCAAAACACAGTCTTCAGGCGTAGCACTCCGTGTAAACATAAATATAATCCTGTTGAGCTTCGCACCAACGAGTCCTACTGATGACAGTCCTCTTGGAACGGTAACAAGAAAAGTTCATAACATAGGCAAAGAACGTCAAATATAAATGAACATTTTCTAAGACAAAGAATGTCACCAAAGCAGCTAGAAAAAAATGTAAAGCCATGAAATTATCCGAAAGAACTATTTAAGCACTAAGAGAGGAACAAAAATGTGGTCCTTTGCGGACTCCTTCAAAAAGAAAACAAAAGAGAAAAAGGATTTTTTTAATAGAACGAACACATACGATGGTATCGTACAAAGTGGTGTTCGTCGTCTTGTCCATTCCTTGTTGTTCGATAACTTTCCCCCTACTTTAAGTATTATTTTAGCGAGGGTAAACGTAGACGACACACTGCCAAATTTTTCACGAACTATCTTATACAGATTTTTGCACGAGATGGGTTTTAAGCACGATCGGAGGGGTAACAAGAGTGCTTTCATTGAAAGGGATGACATTATTATGTGGCGTCATAAGTATTTGAAGGATATTAAGAAGTTCAGAGCTGAAGGCAAAACTATTATTTATACAGATGAATCATGGGTAAATGTTGAACATAGCGTTTCCAAGGAGTGGAAAAATCCTACCATTCCAAGTTCTCAGCAAACGTTTCTAGAGGGGTTAAACACGGGACTGAAGCCAACACGGACTCGCGGACTACGCTTTACGATGGTTCACGCTGGAAATGACAATGGCTTTGTTGAAAGTGCTGAGCTCACGTTTTGGTGCAAGAAAAACACAGCAGATGCCCATGACGAAATGGATGGTGACGTTTATGAAAAGTGGTTTTCAGAACAATTGCTCTCTAATACACCTGAAGGAGCTGTTATCGTAAATGATAATGCAGCCTATCACAGCAGAAGGTGTGAAGCAATCCCGACCACATCATGGCGTAAAGCTCAAATAGCTGAGTGGCTTATCCTTAAGAACATTGATGTTGATGACGAAATGTTGAAACGTTAAATGCTGTATTTGGTTTCGCAACACTAACACAAATTTGAAAAATACAAAGTGGATTAGATGGTGAAGGCGGTGGATCGACAAGTCATTCGTTTGACTCTGTATCACTGTGAACTTAACCCTATAGAGATTGTGTGGGCTCAAGTAAAAACATTTATTAAAATGAACAATGCTAGTTTTAAGGTTAAAGATATTAGCTCCTTAGTAGCCGCCACGTATGAAAATGTTTATGTAGAAAACTAGTTCAATTATGTAAATCACATCAAAGAAATTGAAAATAACATGTGGAAAGCAGACGAGCTGCAAGATGACGCGGAGCAGTTCTTAATAAGATTAACTTCATCATCTTCATCGCCCCCTGTGACATCGCCTTCACCTACTCACTATCAAAACGTTGAGCTATCTGGGCCATCCATTAAACACTACTTCACAATTGATGGAGACATACACTGCCAAATCCTTGTGCGGGGCCAGCGATGAAGCATAAAGGTATTTTTAGGTTTAAACTAATATGTTATATACTTTACAGAGAAGGCTTAAATTTGCCTTGAATGGTTTTTAGAACTCCCCCCTGTCCCCTTCTTATAATTAGGGATAATTTAATTGATAAAACTATTGTTTATTAATATATTATTTATAATGAATTAGGTAATTGTTTATAAAAGTGCATACACATTCACTTGCAAACAGGGAATATTTTTGTATAAACCTATGTACTTGGGAAGACCATCTTTGAAAGGATTCGATCTCCAACGTTTCATTGCAGGCGACAGTGTATAGTATATATCAAAAGTGGCATTAATATGCTAATAAGCAGAATAATACACAATTCTTGACAACCCCAAACTTCAAATTGATTGCCATAGTGTGTATAAAATTTATATAATTTGCTAAGTTTGAATGTAAAAGTTTTCCATCTGTTTCGAGTGGGTGTGATCTAGCAACTGCGCGCTCCATAAGACCTGCACTACAGAATAAGAGTGGGACAGACTATACATATTTTAATTTAGCATGAAAAGTATTATTAGGATCAGGCTTTTTTTGTGCCAAAAAATTAGTTTAGTTTTTTAAATCAGTATAATGTATTTAATTGTAAGCTATTATTTTTTGGTCACTATAAAATGAAAACTCAATTATTAAAAATTCTCACAATATTTAAATATCGCGCGTGCTATTATGTGACAATACAAACGCTTTTTGGCTTTAATCTCTTACCTCTTGATTAAAGAATAGCGATACTCCTCGTGTTGTACCACATTGCCAGGCATCCCGGTTTGGTATCGTGTCGGTCGTGAAGCACGATTCTCCAACCACGATTCTCGATCGATAGCAATTCAATATCGAAAGCATCACATCCATCCACCCCATTGATCTCTATAATATAACTGGATGGACATACACATGCACATTCCAAAGACAAAGGCGTGACGCTCAAGTGTATTGTCTGCTACACTGAGGGGGGG
>CABFWO010000157.1:198690-273122 GCA_902155825.1 Timema genevievae | reverse complement strand
ATATAATCTTGGATATATATATATCAAATCTTGGATATATATATCAAATCTTGGATATGAGTTTTTTTCTCCTCAAATCTGAAATAGGATTCAAAGAACTCAAATATTTGAAGAACACATTCCAATCTTTTAGCGCTTCATGTCTTAGCACCAATATATGTTCTCTACAACTTATTGTGGATTCACACATTTCCCAAAAAACAATAACAGAACTGAAATGTAGTCACACAAGGAGCTCTAAGTCAATCACAAGAAATCAGGGTTAACTGTGTAAATCCATTTGCACAAGTAGAAACAATCTCAGGTTTTGCCATACTTCTCCATAAAACATGTGTGGAAGCACCAATAAAATTTCAAAACCAACCGACCTAATCAGTGTGAACATTAATAAACAAATTGACCCCATGTGTGCTTGTGTCTACAAAACAAAATACACGCACCATCAATTGTTATGAATTGATTTGAAATATTTTGTTAAATGAAAAGCGTGTTTGTTGTTCTTGTTCTTTGTTTTTTGTTCCGCTACATGACATGTTAATTAGAAAAAATTCATTTTAATAATAATCTAAATTATCTGTTAATCCACTAGAAAATTAAATATATTGATAATCAGCTGTTTTAAGTTTGCATTGCAAAGCATTATGGGTCAACATGCACAACAGGCGTCTGAAACAGAAAATAGAATGTGTGATGAAAGAAGACCAATTTGGGTTCATAAAAAGAAAAGGAACCAGAAATGCCATCATATGCTGAGAATAATTTTAAAAATAGTGCTGGAAGTTAAGGAAGAAGTGTACATTTGTTTCATCGACTGGCAAAAGGTGTTCGATAGAGTGAAATGGAAGAAACTGATGGAAATACTCAAGAAGATCGACATCAACTTGAGGTACAGAAGGCTGATTGCAAACCTGTACCTAGGACAGCGAGTAAAGGTGAGGCTGAATGATGGAGAGACCAACAGTGTAGAGATAGGAAGATGAGTGAGGCAGGGATTCTGTTTGTCACACAGTCTGTTCAACTTGTGTGTTGAGTGGCTGGTCAGGAAGGCCCTGGAGGGATATGGAAATTTCAGGATAGGAGGACGCGTCATCAACACAATAAAATATGCAGATGCATTGCTTCCCAAAAATAAAGAAGAGTTGCAAGAAATTATGGACCAGCTGATGGAGATATGGAATGAAGATCAACATTGATAGGTCAAAATTAACGGTAATTTCAAAAAATGAAGAGCCGCTGAAAATCAAAATTGGAAACCAGGAGTTGGAAAACATAGAGCAGTTCAAGTACCTGGGAAGTGTGCTAGCAAAGGATGCCTACTGACCCAAATAAATTAGATTGAGGATTTTCATGGCCAAGGAAGCTTTCAACAAGAAGAAGTTACTGTTGACCATAAAGTTGAGTTTGGAATTGAGGAAGAAACTGGTGAGATACTACATTTGGAGCAACACACTGTATGGAGTATAAACTTGGACTCTTAGGAAACTGGAAAAGAAATACTCTGAAAGCTTTGAAATGTATTGCTTTAGAAGACTTAAGAAAATCAGGTGAACAGACAGGGTGACAAATGAAGTCCTAAAAATAGTGGGTGAGAAGAAAACCATTTTGCATGTGATTCTTCAATGCAAAGCAACCTGGACCGGACACATACTTAGGAGGAGCTTTCTTCTGCGCAACATCATAGAAACAAAGGTTGAGGGAAAGAGGAGCATAGGAAGAAGGAGGATTCAAATATTAGATGACTTGAAGAAAAGAAGAACATTCTGAGAACTGATCGAAGAAGCAGAGGGCAGGAAGTATTGGAGGTCTAAGTTCACTAACAAAAAGAATGGACCTGTCGTGAGACAGAACTCCTAATAGTAATAATAATGTATTTTATAGTGGCCATCTTGGATTACTGACGTCATAAAACACATACAGGACAATTTTAAGGAAAACACTCTGTATCACACATCTAAGCAAGGGTTACCACAGAATATGTTATGCTCCTATACAGTAAAACCTTGGATTGCGAGTAACTTGGTTTTTGAGTGTTTTGTAAGACGAGCAAAAATTTTCAATAAATTTTAACTTGATAAACGAGCGATATCTTGCAATACGAGTAGTACTATGGTTACGCTTTGTCTGCCGAGCAGTGTCATTGGATAGGTTCTTTGTTAAAGTCGCACAAAAAGAAAAATATTCTAGTGATCCAACATATAGCGGTGATTCCGTTAGTGACAGTGAAAGTCGTCCTAAACAATAACACACCTCCTCCTCTCATCTTTCTCGTCCACCTCACACCAGTCACCATTAAATTTAATAAATAAATTTGATTACAGTACAGTTACCTTTAAATAACGAAAATAAAAAAGGTATTAATCATTCTTAGATTAAATATTTTTGGGCTGTGGGACGAATCATCTGAGTTTCCTTATTTCTTATGGGGGAAATTCACTTTGATATACGAGTGCTTTGTATTACGAACACGTTTACGAAACGAATTATGCTCGCAATCCAAGGTTTTACTGTACTAATAATATGAGAAGATTGGATCTAAGGAAATACATCAATACTTACATGGCAGAAGGATGAGAAAACCACAAGTGGATCCAATGCTCCTGGTCATGATTCACTCCTGGCTTCTCATTCGTCATTACATCAACCCTGCAAGGTACCTACTTTTAAGGAGACCAAATACTAACAATTTTTTCTTCTTATTGTGTTTTACTTAGAGTTGGGTCGAATCCATTATTTTACGTATCTGAATCTCCAATTTATCTTCAAATCCCAAATCTAAATTTGAATCTTGGAATAATTATGAAAATAGGAGGAAATATTAAAGTAATTGAATATTCAAAAAACACAAATAGTAACTTAATGTTAACATTTTTTCTTATAAATTATAATCCATTCATTATATCATTGATACATTCACTGTGTTAAATTACTGGTCTAGGGCCTGGTTGATTTAAAAAAATTGATTTTTTTTAAAAGGATTTGAATCTCGAATTCAAAATTTTCTTTGATGCTCGAGTCTCAAATATCCTTAAGGATTCAAGAGCCCATCCCTATCCCTATCTGTTTGTAAGCTACAGTTCCATCATAATAATAGCTTATAATAATATTTATGAAATAATCTGTCCTAAACATGTTATAATTAGGGCTAGACTGATCTTCAACATGAATTTAAAATCTTTATTTTACTGTCTAGCACTATTTTTTCTTATAAGTATATTATTCAAAATATAAATAATAATTGTTAGCTACTCTTAAGGGAAAAGATGAAAACCAATAAACAGAATCTTAGCTTTTGAATAACTTTGTGCCAGCTTTGAAAGAATTATTATAATTCATTAATAAATTATGCTCACAGTTTAAAATTTTGGATTTATATCAAATAGGTCCGAAACACTTATCCACCTTGTACTTCCCCTTCCCCCTTTTTTAAATGTTGTCACAACATATTTGAGCTTTTTTATTATGATTATCTTTGAATGTTTATTAATATTTTTACTAAGAATTTAATGAACAAAACATTCTTTATATTCAAAAATGTTTGTATATCGTTTTGCATATTATCTTTGTAATATTATAAAATAAACCAAATGACTGGCAAAAGGGATGATTGGCTCAGCCCTAGTTATAATAAAGTCTTGAATCAAACATTAAAGAATTTTAGAAAACAAAACAAGAATAAAAATATAAACTACAACATATATTTGCAAACCCTTTAAAAGCCTGATGCTACACCTTTGTTAGATTTAGTAATTTGTCTACATTCCAATTTGTGGAAAAATAATAGTCCCGGAATTAATTCTATAGCTGTTGTCTTAGCCACTGAGCTGTTCAATCTTTTTCCTTTCATTCTTTAATACTTATGTAGGTAAAATACAAGCTCTTTGGACGATTATACTTTTCAGACCAATCTTCAATCACTGCCCCAATGACTTGATATTTTGTATCTTTGTTGCTGATTGTATATTAATTTGTTTATATTATATCCTACACCTTAGCTCAGTATCATGGTATCATGTCTGTCTACTGAGCTAAGAGTGCCAGCATGGCCGAAAAATGTATCATTGTCGGTGTACCTTTTCATAGTTATTAATTAATGGACGGGGACTGGGAGTTGTGCCTGTCCTAGTCTTAAGTTAGAATATAAGGTATATGAAGCTACGGCAGGCCTAGCCAGCCAATAGTGAAAAATATACTGCTTGAATAAAAAAACTGACCCAGGCCACAGGCTGGAAACAGTAATGGATGTAAAAAAACCACATTATTTTATTTATTAATGAATGCATTTTTTAAATTATTAATTTGGATATTTAGTAGGGATGTGCTCTCGAATCCAGGGGAAATTTGAGGATTCGAGCATCAAATCCTCAATATTTTTTCAAGTGAAATTTGTTTTAAAGCTATAATACTGTTAATTGGTGGCTCAGAATCAATTATTATTATTATTACAGGTTAAACTCAACAACCAAGCCCCACACCAGTAATTTAACAATTAATTAAATTAAATTTAGCACCGCGTCTTACTACCCGTTCAGATTATACGCTTAAGTACTATTTACACTAATGGGCTAGGAATTGGGAAGGTTGAATTTAGAGGAAGTGAACCCGTCATTTGCGTGGAGGGAGAGTGGAAAACCATTTAGGAAAAACCACCCCCAGTTCACTCGACCGAGATTCGAACCTCGATCTCCCCGTTCTCAGCAGACGAGCTTAACACAACTAGCGCGTTAGCCAACTACGCCACCGAGGCGGGTAAAAATTAATTGAATGTGTGTGTGTTATAGTGAATGGATTATAAGAAATAATGTCAACATTTAGTCACCGTTTGTATTTTTTATTATTCTATTTTATCTATATTTCCTCCTATGTTCATAATTTTTTCCAAGATTTATATTCGAATTTGTAGAATGATGGATTCAACCCAACTCTAACATTTAGGCTATCCTGAAACTGGAGGAGCATTCAAACGTGTTTGTGGCCGCTCACACATCAGCTGGCAAGACTGTCGTGGCCGAGTATGCTATTGCTCTATCGCAGAGGAACAAGACACGGTACAGTATTACCAACTCTTTAGTGCCTTTTAGTGATTCCTGCTCATTTCCCAATAGACTATTGAGATTAGCATTACAATTGGTTTAAAGTTAACACACAAAATTCTGTTGGAACCAGATACCTCACTCCTACTTTTAAACAAAAGTGTATATTGCTTATATAAAATTAAATAGGTCCAATAACTACTTTTTTTTTTAACTTAAAAGGGTTATTTGAAATAGAGCACTTGGTTAAGGGCCATAATCATATTCTAGTATTAGGAGTCAGCCACTCTCTCTTTACTATGCTTGAAAGATTTTACTGGGCAAAATATGAATTTATGAGAGTAAAATAATTTTAAAACATCTTTATCTTTACCAACCTCAGTTTGTAGAAACCAATATAGGAAGTCATGAAACGATTCTTAATTATTTATTAATATGTTATTTTGAAGTTAACAGATATTAAATTTAGATTAAAGAGAATCAACTTTTTTTTTTGCATTGTGTCTTATTACCCGTTCCGGTTATATGTTTATGTACTAATTACGCTAATGGTATTAGGGATGCCACATTTAGAAGAAGTGTACTTACCCACATTTGTGTGGAGGGAGAGTGGAAAACAATTTTGGAAAAACTATCCTCAGTACACCCGACAGAGATTTGAACCTAGATCTTCCCATCTTCGGCAGTCTAGTCTACTGGGAGAGTAGCACCCTAAACCATGTAGCCATCTAAGCAAATATTAACTTGTTGTTTTACAATGTTGCACAACACAAAGTAGTCAAATGTATGCATATAGAAATAATATACAAAGTTAAAATGAAATATAACAAAAACCATTTAATGTACATTTATATTTCATTTTAACTTTGAAATTTAATTTTAAAATTAAATATAAATGTACATTAAATGGTTTTTATTATATTTCGTTTTAACTTTGTATTACTATTATGTAAAGTCTGTTCACCGTAGGAATTGTTTTCTGAAAGGCCTTTTTCCCTACCAGAAAGTTACTATATAGTAGGATATTGGTAGGAAAAAAGACCTTTCAGAGAGTAATTCTTACCGTGAATGGAGTTTATACCTTATGACTACTTGATTTGGTGCAACATTGCAAAGCAACAAGTTAATTACCTTTAATCTAAATTCAATTGTTCTTGACTTTAAAATTTTTAAAGTTCCTTACTAGGGGTGTGGACAGTCACTTTTTAAATCCGAAAAGAAGTCGAATTGAATGAAATAAAAAATTCTTGAAGCCGAATCAAAGTTTGAATATTTAAAACATTATCTAATATTGGCAAAAAAATATTTTAGTTTGAATATATATGAAACTTTAGGTATTAAATATCATTTACAAAATGTTATACTGCAAATGTAAAATTTCATCCTAAAATTATAAATAAAGTTACTATCCAAAATGTAATTTAATTATTTGATTTATTTTAGATTTTTGTCATGTGAACATTAATTTGTGATTTAAATAGCAAAATATTTAACATGAATGTGTATTTTAACTTTAAATGATTTTATTGGCAAAACTTCATAGCTGTCAAATCTGAAATTTTACTTTCAAATTGAAGTCAAAGGTGAAAAAAATGTTCAAAGCGAAGTTGAAGTTTTCAAAGCTCTGCACTTCCCCACTCCTTTCAAAAATTATGAACATTACCAAAAATATGCTAGTGTTTGAATTTATGTTCAAATAAATTTGAATAAAGCAACTAATCTTTAATTCTCAGAGCGGTGTACACTTCACCCATCAAGGCGCTGTCTAACCAAAAGTACCGAGACTTCAAGAACACTTTTGGTGACGTGGGGTTGATCACTGGTGACTTCCAGATCAATCAGACGGCATCATGCCTCATTATGACAACAGAGATCCTGCGCTCTATGCTGTACCGGGGCAGCGAAGTGTGTAGGGATTTGGAGTATGTCATCTTTGACGAGGTGCACTACATCAATGACTCAGAGGTGTGTGTTTGTCATCTTAACTTTATTTGTCCCTTTGGAACTGACATACGATTATGTTTTCATGATCATCATCACAAACAGTTTCCAGCCACTGGCTAGGTCTGTTTGGAACACAAGCCTGTACAGTATATTCTTTCCTGCCACCACCCCTCCTCCTCCACCACAATGGCCCAGTCCTCTCCTCCACACTTCTCTCTTCTCCCTTCAGCCATCTGTCCCACTTTCATTTCCAACATTTTCTTGGGTATCCTTTTCTCCATTCTCTTCACATGGCCATACTATCTTAGTCACAACTTCCCTATTCTATTATGCATTGTTTCCTGCTTAACTATCTCTCTAACCCTCCTATTTTTCCATCTTTCCATTCTCATCACTCCTATTATGCTTCTTAGAAATGTCATTTCACAAGCTTGTATTCTGCTTCCATCCCGTTCCTTTATTACCCAAGTTTCTGCTGCCTATGTCAGTATTGTATGTCTTGTAAATCACTCCTTTACACTTCTTTGTTCCAAATCAGATTTCTTATACTTTTGAAAAATGCTTCTTCTTGCCTCCCTCTCTCACTGATTTCTCTCCTCTACCACACTCTCCACTTTCCACTACCTTCAACTGTCACACCTGTAATTTAGCTGTCTCTCTTCCATGTCTTAATCACAACCTCTTTCTTCCCTACATTAGACTTCATTACATACTTTACCAGCATTTCTTCCAAATCATCCAGTTGTTACTGGACGTATTTATTATTATTGGCATGCACTATTATGTCATTCTTCACTCCCCAATACTTTCTACCATGCCCTTCATTATTTCATCCTTTACCACAATGAACGGCAGTGGTTAGAGCACTCTCTCCTGCTTCAAACTATTCCTTGAGGCTGAGCCTACCCTTAAATGCACGGTTCTAAACAAAAAAAGTATTTAAAAAAATATTTAATAATTCAACATGGTGGTTTTTTTATTTATTTTGGTAACATATCTGGGCATCTTTCATCATTCTTATGGAATTTTCAAACCACGCTAAAAATAGTTATTGAAATATTTTTATTAAAATATTTCCATTTCAATGCATTTTAAATGGGAAAACAAAAATTATTAATCGATTTATTTATTTTCTTTGTAAAATTAAGCTAGGGTGTTTGTTTATAAAACATCATTTAATGAATAATTTATTCTTTTTTTTTTAATATATTTTTTAATTTGGGTTAGTTTCAATAATGACAATGATATTGAGGTATAACGACTCCCAAGCCGACACTCTAGTAAAAATACATGGTTTTAAATACAACTTCTTCTTCTACAAATAGTTATCTTAGTTGAAAATAGGTGCCATTAATATGATCGTTACCCATTTACAAGCTAGTATTGTTTGGCAAACGTTGGCTAACCTGCTGTATCAGAATCCAGGTGGCAGGGGAAGGTGAAGCTAATCTCAGTGACCTTCTTGAGTCAAGGAAATATTAATACTGTGTGCGTTGGGATAAGAAGGGCCAATGTCCAATTATGAAAATTTTCATAATTAAATATAATATACATCTTAATAAATTAAGTAACTAAAATACTCATAAAGTCTTAACTGCTGTGTGAATAAAGATAGTTGTTCATACTTACTTGTATTGTAGGCCTATATGAGCCTCATTTTAGTTATACATTATTTTCATAGAAAAAACCACATGCTTCTCCGTATAAAAAGTTTTATGACATTAGCCCTTATTTAACAAACATGTAAAAATCAGCACTCGTCGCCTGCATTCTGTCATGGTCTTTACTATTTTTAAGCAGTACATGTTTTAATAATAAGTGTTAAAGTTATATTCAGAGTATAAAAAAATTACTGCACATTGAATTTTTAATCCAATACCGATATTATAATAAATAAAAAGAGGCATTCCTGCTCATATCAAAGATAGTTATTTTAAATAAAATATGGTCTGAACGTAATTTGGGGAGTTCTCATTATGTTTTTTATTTTCTATATTTGTTTTACCGTTTAAGATTTGACTCTCATTGGACTTTGGAATAAGTTATTTTTCAAAAAAATTAATGAGTGAAGTTTTTGGTAGTCAAAGTGTGAGCATGCTTATTTTATTTTATTAGCTTGTTAAATGTGATTAAAATAACTCTTAAGTCTACCTACTACACAGCTTTTATTTACTAATTAGGTCACCTGGTGGTCTAGGGGTAAGGTGTCAGACTTCTGTGCTGAGGGTCCGGGGTTCAATCCTCGGTCCCGGCACAGATTTATCTGATTGCCAAACCCTTCCTTTACCTCTGACAAGATGTGTATTAATCACAACTTGTGAATGTGTGGAATGCCAGGCCTCCACCGTGGTTCGGATTCCACGTTAAACTGTAGGTCCTCCATTTCATCTCACAATCACCCTACCATTTCACATTAGTGTACATATGTACAACCTGAACAGGTAGTAAGACGCGGTGCTAAAAATGATGATGATGATGATGATGATGATGATGATGATGATGATGATGATGATGATTAATTTGAATGTATTAATTTACTGATAAAGTAGTAAACTATACCTTTAAAAGTATATATTGACGTGGGAATACAAAACCAAAGAGGACTATGAATGTGGTCATCGCTGTGGAAGTGTCAACCAGTCAATCCCTTACTAAGTGATGAAAGGAGAAGGCGTGTTTAGGGGATCTTAAACACCTCCCAACAAAAGTATTGTTGTATAAAAAAAATTGTTTCAAGAGGGATTTGATCCTTAAAAAATACCTTGCCAACAGCTGGGATACTTGATATTTAACAGCGAGCTACCAAAAGTAATACAACTCCCAAAATAAATTTCTGTTTATGGCCTTGGATCCAGTTGTTAAGTGTGACACAAATTTCTAACGCTGCAGATATTAAATATGGAAAACACATAGTGGTTTAAATTCATCTAATTTTTTGGAGGGGTGAGGGGCACTTTCCCCAATGCCTCTCCCATTGGTTCAATCCATAATTTTCAATATTTGTCAATTTTTGTTCAATGAGGCCAAAACATAAGCACAAATACAGAGAGCACTAATGCATAAGGATTTTTTTTTCTAACTATGACACTTGAGCAAGATATTGTAGTGATACTAATTTGAACCCCTCTCATATATTTAAAAAGTCATGGATGAAGTGCATTTTTCTTTAAAGTATTGTATGTAAAATATCCTTCCAATACTTCATCCATGGAGAATCTTGCGCTTTTCAGAAATAATGTCGAAGGATTGCACCATTAAAATTTATTTTTTATTTCAAAATTTGACTCTGTAGTATTTACCATACATGCAAGAGACGTTAGCTCCCTACACCCAATAGGAAGCTAGCTTTCATGACACCTGTTGCCATGACGCTTTTGATTTGGGGGTTTTGACACTGGTCGCGAGAGGTCCAAGGGGCAAGGGATAGGTCATATATAAGCTGTTTGTGCGTATGAACACACAGAGTGCCGGCGACATAAACCTAGAGAACATGTAATATCACGACAGTACTACTAACTTAAATATATAGAGTAGTCACATAAATCTACACAGTGCAGGTAATATAAATCTACAGAACGTTGTAATAAACCAGTGCCATGATCTAAATAAATCCTGTGTAATATTAAAGGTTTTATTTATTTAATTAAATAATCTCACAAACATTCTATACCACTTTAATTAGTGCTCGATCATGGGGAAATTATCAGCTGACTAAACGGTATAACTTTAACCAGTGCTCCAAGCAAACGTGGGGCATAATAATAATTCCGTATCATCATAATTGGCGCTTGCTCATGGGGCTATAAATACCAATTATCTCACATTCAATTCAAGAAAGTTGTAATTGGCTCCCAATCGCGGGACAATTATATCTCGATTAAACGCGTATTTCATAATATTGATTACCGACTGCTAACTTTCAACGTCTATAAAACTAAATAAAAAAGATTGCTAGCAAAGCTACAAATACATATGTTTTGTGTCTAGAATAATATTAATTTAAATACTTTTTAAAAATATTATTACTAGGACTTTTATTAAGCCTGTGCGAATCCATCATTATTTTCAATTTCAAATTGAATCCGAATCTTGGCTGACTCGAATCAAATCTTATGTTTAAAAAATTTGAATCGACTAAGAATTGAATCTTATGCTACTTTTATTTGATCAAATCAAATCCTTTGCCTAAATAAAAAATTTGGATTGAATATTTTATTTTAAAAATAGGTTCAAATCTGAATCAAACAATTTATCTTAGGCTTACTATGATAATATTTCAAATATAATTCGTGTTGAATATGTCACTATGCTAAGTTTCCGAGTTCCAATTCAATAATAAAATATTTCAAAATATGATGATAATCATTATAGACACATTTAAGGTTTATTAACAAAAAATGTAGGCTTATGCAATAACACTAATCTCAAAAGGTGAAACATCAAATAAAGATCAAACAATTTTTTTTCAATCAATGTGCAAAGGTTGATTGATATTTTAAAAAGGGTAGGCCTAGCTACTTTTTTTTAAAAAAAGAAAATATTCACTGTCACAAACAACTCTCACCCATGTGATTCCTTTATGACCTGGAACTCAAGTTAATTTCTTTATTCACTCGACCTCGAGACTGGTTTCTGGTCTGATTTTATTTATTTGCAAGTAAAAATTATAAATTCAAATTTTAAGCTAAACTCATCGAATCCGAATCTAGGATCTATTTAGATTCGAGATTTCAAATCAAATTTATATCTTTTCAATACTAATATTTTAAATTTTGGATTACCACGATTCGGATTCGGACTTTAAATTACAAAGATTCGCAACAGCTTACCTATTATTATTATTATTATTACCACCACCACTACTCTTATTATTACTAAAAAAAACTGTTTTTATACTCGATATTGACATTTAATCTATGTAACCTACTTAGGATGTTCAATAAATATGGAACCTACACAAGGAGATTTTTTTATTACTCAACAATGGCTTCCAATTTAATGCTAGTATGAAAAGAAATAATATATTATATTGATGACAATAATTTTTATAGCTCTTCATTTTTTTAATCAAAGTTAGCTTGAATGATATTTATTTGTAATAAGCTCTGTAACCAGCTTACAAGTTAGTACAAGGCAATTATTATTTGGGATGTATCCAAGTCCTTTCACAGGTATGTATGTGAACATAATAATGTAAATTACACCTTGATACGGGTTCTATTCCCACGTATAGGTGTAGTTTTCAACTATATTTAAATTACTTATGGTACATTATTGTTAAATTAAATAATATTTTAAAATGGAATAGGCTCTAGTGCTAAATTAAAATAAATAAATGTATATTTAGTCTATTAATTTCATGACAGCACGTTTGTCTACTGAATTGTGGACTTTGTGTTCGTTCCCTCCATATCTGAAATAATTATATTGTGGTGAAATTAGGTTCCCCCCCCTACGTAGTGATACATTGACAGCTGGGGAACTTGGTGTTCTATATTTTATATGAATATGTTTGGGTGTGTCATGTTCTGGTCTAGAATATTCTCGTTTAAAGTATAAGATCCATCCATGTACATATATTTAAAATTAGAACTAAATAATCTGGCCTAGAGGTATTAAATTGGGTGGGAAACTTGAATTTATTTTTAATAGTCTATGTTCTATCAATAGAATGGGGAACAGGGTAAAGGGGGTTCATAATTATATGTTTACGTTTATGAAACTACAGGTATGGGTGATTGTGTTGCGTATGAATGAGAGCGTTGTGTATCATCCTGAACTAATGTATTTTTCCTCAACACTATGATTTCACACACACGATTTTTAGAGCATAAAGCATTGTTTCTCCAACTCTCTCTCTATCAGGGCGGTATATTTTGATACATCCCATATATTTCATGCCATTTTTGTATGAAACGTCCTTATGTCCATGTGTTTTTAGTTTAGCAAACACTCACTAGATGTAGCAATAAAAGTAAAAATACTCTTTGTAATTAAAAAGGTATTGTAGAAAAATAAAAATTAATATTAACTAAAGCAAGAATATTTTTCTAGTGCAATATTTATATATACTCACTTATTAACTTCCTATATTTTCTCGCCACACCGTAGGGTGCCTTGGCACCCCATTCAGAACGTTTGGCTTAGACTATAGACAAGTGAATCCCAAACTGTGGTACGTGTACCTCCAGAGAACCGCGACATAATGTACCTAGTCACCTCTCATCCTCACCTTCTCAGCTTGTTATCGGTCCACGGCAGTCAGTTTGTTTGGTAGAGCATCTCGGGGTTACTTAATATTATGGTGGGGGTAGAGGACGTCGCCGATTAAATAAATGGAACTTGTGAAGTAGAAGTTTTAAGTTTTATTATTGAGAAACATTTAAGACATTTGCACTAGGTTACTTAAGGTAAAGATGAATCAGAATACTTATTACATGAAGATGAGAAATAATTAATGCAATGGGTCTTTAGCCAGATGGTCTAGTTTTCCTCCCACCCATCTCTACGCACGCTTTTATCCACATGTATTAGAACTTTACAATACACGTCCTCTCGACTCGCGTGCTTAACAGAAAGTCTTTCAGCACGTCCTTTCAACTCTCGTGCTGATCAGGAAGTGCCTTGCGTCTGACGCTTCCCTTCTACTTAGGGTCAAACACAGACGCTTAATCGGGGATGCTGATTGGCTAGCTGTTCGCGCCAAACCTCCCCTTTCCACTGTGAGGCCACACGTGCAAGACACAGGTGCACCTCACAGCTTCCGGGTACAGATAAGATTAAAAAGCAAGTGAAAAGTAAAAGTAATAAATTTAGATGAAGCTAAGATTCCCACAAAGACTTTACAAAAATGAATAATACCAGATTTAAAAGTTAAAGGCTGAAAAATGAAGTTAATGATTTGAAATTTAAAACATATATTGCTTACAACTTTGGTTAAGATTTAGACAACTTATAATTAATATTTAACCCCACAATTTCTTATAATTAAACATTTGATCCTAGCATAGAGCTTAAATTAGGCCTAGACAAATGAAAAACAATAATGTATTATAAATTTAGTTCTTTGGTATGATCCTATTAACATGTAACCAATGGCAAACTAATTTAGTTATTTAAAAGAAATGGTCTAGAGACCTGACCACTTTACAATAACAATGAGTTTTATGGATCATAAAATATAATGTAAATACAACATACAGTACGCCTAAATTTAATTCACCACATTTAAAACAATCAACCATGTATTTTTAAGTCTGATGGACAAATTAATGCAGATGTTGACCCAAAGTGATGGCATTTATTAGACTTTCTTTTCATCTATTAAGGCTTTGTTTAATTTACTGCTAGAGCTTTGTTAACATTTGGATCGACCGTTTATACTTTGAAAGACAACAGATATTTCATAAAGAGCTGCAAGAGATACGTTGGTTAGGGGCCATCCTTAAATTACGTTAAGCCTTTTTTCATGATTTTCAACTCCCTCTCCCTCGCCCCACATCAGGTATCATAAGATTTTCCATGACACCCCCTGATAAAAATCCTTACGTAAGATAAATTCCGACTCCCCACCCCCTTGTAAGAAAATGTAGCAAAATAATGACCTCCCTCCCCACCCCAAAATTTCTACTTAATTTAAGGACGGCCCCTTGGGCCATGTCCCCCAAAATGGTACACAACTGACCAAAGCTTGTGAAATACTGGTATAAATTATTTTTCAGGTTTCACAAGCTAAGAGATAGTAGCACTCCAAATCGTACCTCACATTAATTCACATTTAGTTAGGATTTAGGACTAAGAGAACTCGGCCCGATTGGAATTCAAACTGACCAACTAATCACATGTTATTGGTCAAAACGATTTGGTGTACTTAACACTGCCCGAGGCCTCTAATAGACCAATATGTCATATTTTCCACCCTAGTCTTTTGTCACTATTGATAATCTCCAGACCTAAGGTTCACTTTTTTTTTTGTACATTGTACATTATTCTACATTAAAATTGAAAAGAAATAAGTTTCAAAGCTGTTACGATCTTACATCAATTATTTTCATTGTGTTGAGCCATATTTTATTCAAGACTATTAAGTAAGTGTTTTTCATATAGATCATCTTCAAAATTAGGAGTGTGCAAAGATTTAAAAACTTCAATGACATAAGCTCCATATCCACTCGCTAAGCTAGCCCACATCCAATTTATAATTCCATCTAGTCATTTTTAATGTTTCATCTTTTAGAAAAGTTTCTTTGTTTTTATTAGTATTATCATCATCATCATAAGCATCATCATCTTATAGTATTTGTTTTGTATTTTTGACAAGAATGTGTGTTTTTCCATAATACAACTATCTAAATTCTTGATTATCTGAACCACCTTTATCATTAATTAATTCGGATGGCTGACGTTCTACTTTATCTTTATCTTTATCATCACCACATGTAATTAAAGGGTTCAGCATTCCTTAGACTTGTAATCAAACACAGTAATCACTTGACAACAGGCATGTTGTTCTCATGAAGTTTGTCATCTCAGTAATGAGACGTTGCTGCATGCAAGTGAGAGTACAAGAGCTTTGATAAAGTAACCAAAGGTGATACTGGCCTAAGAAAAGCTAACATCCCTATTGTTTTGTTGCCCCAGCGAGGTCACGTGTGGGAGGAGGTTTTGATACTGCTCCCCAAGCATGTGAGCATTGTAATGCTCAGCGCCACGGTCCCCAACACACTAGAGTTTGCCGGCTGGGTGGGTCGCACTAAGCAGAAGAAGATGTTTGTCATCAGCACCCCTAAGAGACCAGTCCCCCTTCAGCACTACTTGTACACCGGCTCAGGGGGCAAAAGCAAGAGTGAGATGTTTCTCCTTTTGGACCAGGATGGCCGTTTCATCGATCAGGGGTTGGTAGACTTGTCATCCCATGGACGGGGTCAGTGAAAATGTCACAGTTCAGTTAAACTGCAGAGAAAATAATATCGAAACAGGTTAAGGTTGGAACATTTCATTAACTTATAAACTTAGAGTGAAACATAACTATAATAAACTGGTATTGCCATTATTATCACACTCACTTCAACAAGTAGTTATTCTAAAATGTTCTTTAAATAACAGTTTCATATTCATTTAAATGAAAAATTAATTGTACTGATCCTGTGGAAAGCCATCACATTTTGGGGTATATATGAATGAACAATTTCACAGTTCACTTGAAGATGCAATATAGATGGCCGCCATTATCTTGTCTGTTAAAAGCTATCATATACAAGCAGGTACAGGATACTAGTACTATTTGTGTTAACCAGGAATTGACTAACAAATTAATCATTGGGAAGGTTATACTTCATCCCATGATGGCCTACCTTATAAATCAGTGTTTCCCTATCTTTATTTGGTAGTGTACTGCTTTCAGGGCTTATACCTAACTTACATATCCTTTCCAACTCTTGATAAAAAAAAATACCTGCAATCTTGTAAAGTATAAATGGTCATCCAAATTTAATAAATTCTTAATGGTAAACCAAATAAAGCTTTGTAGAGGGGGAAAAAGGCTTATAAAAATCAGTGACAGCACATAAATCTGTGTTAATTTGGGACTATGTGTACCACAGTTTAGTGAAAATTGCTACAAATGAAATAATTATATTTAAGATGGTTACTACTAGAAAGAACAAGTGGTACTCCTGATGCACCACATAAAAAACTAATCTCCAACATCAGTGATTCGAACTAAAGTTGCTCAGAAATTTTGGACAGTGATCTTCCAATGGAATGTCCTTGCACTAACTTCCTACTTCATCCACTAAGAGCCATGTATCACATGCTTGCAGGTATGCAGCAGCGGTGGCCGCCAAGAAGTCCCGCGAAACATCTTTTAAGTCAAGCTACGGTCCAAAGAACCCCAGGAGTCAGCTGAACCCAAAGCAGGAGAAGACGATGTGGGTGGGCCTGATAGACCACCTACACAAGGAGGACAAGTTGCCGGTGGTGGCCTTCACACTGTCTCGCAACCGCTGCGACCAAACCTCGGAGAGTCTCACAACAGTGGACTTGACCACCTCCGATGATAAGCACCGCATTCGCACCTTCTTCCAGCAGTGCATCCAACGGCTCAAGGAGCCAGATAGGCTTCTTCCTCAGGTACCATCGAGTGCATTTTAGTTGAGGAGTGCCCCGTATAGTGTAAGGCAGCAGTCGGAAAGCTAAGACCCATGGGCCGGATTTGTCCCACCGACTGATTTATCTGGCCAGCAAAATATTTATCCAATAAACAATTGTCTAAAAAATAGACTAATAACATTACAATAAAAGAAATAAAGTTGAAATTTGTGCTTGATATTTATTCAAACTGGCCCACCAAATTTATTTTTATAATCCATAAGGTCCGGGATATCAAAAGCTGGCCGACCCTTTGTCTAAGGTCTCATTCTAGTTATAGATTAAATTTTGAAGTTCTGGGAGTTCAAGGTACAAATCCTCGCCAGGTGTACTGAGGGAATTTTCCCTAAATATTCTCCTGCTTTTGATTCCAAGCAATTTCAGCTACACTTTCTCCAAATTTTGCTTTCCACGATTCTTCTCCAATAGTAAAAATATGTAAATAATCCTGACAGGTTTTAACATGTGATGCACATCTAAAAAAAATGTATGTTAAAATGTAACAATCAAATGAATGTATACATACATATTAGAGTTGGGTCAAATCCACTATTTTAGAAATCCGAATCTTCATTATACTCACAAATATTTAATTTTAATTCAAATCTTTAAAAAATATATGAACATAAGAGGAAATTTAAATGCAATAAAAATAGAAATAGTAACTAAATGTTAACATTTTTTTGCTATAACATTAAAATAAAATATTCAGCTAAGGGATAAATTAATATTCTTAAGTACAGTTGTTAAGTTTGTCCTATTGAGGTGCGGCAGAAGGGAGCGCAATTAATTTTACAGTTTTTATACCATTACATTTTTTTGGTCAAAATAAATCAAATATTTCTCCAGTAGCAACAAAGAGTTTAGTTTTCTGCACATGCTAATATCAACAGATCTTGAATATCTGTCAAGGATGTCCTGGAATCTTGTCAAAACTTTTTCTCTTTATTTAAAAAGTTTTGACAAAATTCCAGGACACCCTTGACAGATATTCAAGATCTGTTGATATTAGAATGTGCAGAAAACTAAACTCTATGTTGCTACTGGAGAAATATTTGATTTATTTTTGCCAAAAAATTTACATTCTATAAAAACTAAAAAAAATGGCGCTCTTCCTCAGAGCATATATGTTTGGCTCTGGTAGCTTGGCTATAAGGTAGAGAGTGTTTTACATGAAGATGATGGTTGCTTTGGAAATCATCCTCTAACCAAGCTGCCATAGTCTAGTCTGTGTTTTCTGCTGAAGAAGGGGACTATTGTACATAAGTGTGTTTTGTTGTGTTTTAATTGTGAACTTATAGCCCTTTAGTTTTCTAGTATGTTTGTAGGCCTTGCCCTTCTATCCTCCTTTCAATGTTTATTTTAACTTAATAAACAAGTGACACTTTTTACTTTTTTAAATTTACTTAGAACTAGTATACAAGTATAATATAACAGTGTTGTTATTATAAGGACCCCCCTCCCCCTTTTTTTTTACACAAGCTTTTCATTAATGCAAATCACCCCTTTTGGATTTTTCTATTTTTTATTTAAAAAATCCATTGAGTTTGTTGGGCCAGAATGAAATTTGTCGTGAGTCACGTTTTGGACTACACTGACATAAACCAAAGGCTATACTGTAACATTGATGAGTTCCCTAACCGTGGGTTTGGTTATTTAGGTGGTGAAGATGCAGAACCTATTGATGCAAGGAATAGGAATCCACCACAGCGGTATCCTGCCTATCCTCAAGGAGATAGTGGAGATGCTTTTCCAGGAAGGGAAGGTCAAGGTATGAACAACGAAACACTTTCCCTGGCAACATTTTATGACTCCAGTCTTTTTGGTCTGGATGGCTTAGCACAATCTTGAGGGACACTAGTTTCATACTAGCTAGTGCTGTATAAGGATTCAAATGATGTCTGTATATTTGTTTCGTTTACAAGAAATTACATGTGCTTGGACTAATTTTAGAGGAGAGCTTTGTTTTAAGTAGAGTCATTAATATAAATTGTCTATTATACCTTGATTTCCTTATAAATATAACCTTATCTGACAGATAGGAAAAATTACCAGATCTACTTTCATGTATCCATACGCTGAACCATATGATTTGCAAGCCCATATGATAAGTTTTCACGTAAGGCAATCAAAACTTTCACAACACTTTTTTTTATGTGGCGTCTCTAGTTCACTTCATAAATAAAGATAGCAACCAGAAAACCAGATGAGGATAAAACTGGTTGGTGACAGCTATACAACCCATATTCCTGTGCTTGTGTTTACAAATAATGAAAACATATTTTACATATATCATTAAACAAAAAATACTTTAGAGGTTGAAAAATACAACAAATTAAACATGCAAATATTAATTTTAAAATAAATGTGCTAGGTAATGATTATGTACTGTTCACAAACACAATTGTAATATGATTATAAAAATTACAAATGGGCACTGGCTCGAAATTTAGAATTGTTGCACTAATTCAAAGGTCTCAGGTTCAATTTCCATGTCCAGATGTAGCCTTTATGCAAATATCTTAATAAAATTAAGAGTGTTATTTATGTAATATTGCTTTGAACACTGATTAGCCATGGGATATATAATTTTGAAACATTACTTTTGTAAATTGTTTAACCTTTCTTCTTTGTTGAACAAGAATTTTCAGTGCAAAGTTTATCATTTTTATACTTGATGTAGTTGATAATAAGTAGGTATATTTCTAAGCGTTGATGAAACCAAAGAAAATAATTCACACAAGGAATTACAGTAGAAACAGTTATTAATAAATTGGTATAAATCTGGATCCTTACAAATGTATTTATAGGCTAAACACAGGAAAAGGTTCTTTTTATCACTGCGTCTTACTACCCGTTCAGGTTATATGCTTATGTACTAATTACGCTAACAGTTTTAGAGATAAGGACGGCTATATTTATAGAAAGTGTACCCACATTGGCGTTGAGGTAGAGTGGAAAACTATTTTGAAAAAGAACAATGCTCAATACATCCGACCAAGGTTGGAACCTCGATCTCTCTGTCATCGATAGTCTAGTCTACTGCAAGAATAGCGCCTTATACCATGTGGCCACCGAAGTCGGCTCACAGTAAAAGTTGCTTCTGAGTTTTGTGCTGAAGAAACTTATTTCTGAACTTTTCTATTATTAAAATCTTTATTATTTTATGTTCAATAATCCCAATCCTCAAAACAGTTGTTGATGGCTACCTCTAGTAAGATCATTGAACTAGTTAGCATCTTTATCAAGCCCAACTTAAAAATCAAAGCAATAATTGCATTACAAACGAACAGACAATTTGTATTAAGCACAAATGTACGAAACTGAGTGTTCTGGAATCATGTCAGCTGTTAGTTGAATATCACTCCAAGCACATCCACAAAATTATTATTATTAGCACCGCGTCTTACTACCCGTTCGGGTTATACGCACTTACGCTAATGTGTAATGGTAGGGTGATTGTGAGATGAAATGGAGGACCTACAGTTTAACGTGGAATCCGAACCACGGTGGAGGCCTGGCATTCCTCACATTCACAAGTTGTGATTAATACACGTCTTGTCAGAGGTGAAGGAAGGGTTTGGTAATCAGATAAATCTGTGCCGGGACCGAGGATTGAACCCCGAACCCTCAGCACAGAAGTCTGACACCTTACCTCTAGACCACCAGGTCACCCATCCACAAAATGTTCATCTATTGAATGTTTGCTATATGACCCAAAACATAATGCAATGGAAGCTTGAACCACACAAAATTTCAAACCAAGTAAATTTCATGAGAAACAAACATCCCGCACAGTAAAACAAACTGAACAAAATCAGCAATACTGCACGTGGCTATGTTGTTGACTGGCCTCAATGCAGTGTTGCCGAACTTCAGTATTCTGCCCTCTAACTAAAAATTGTCGTGGCTGGGCAGATTCGATCATTGGCCAGCTATGAGACAGTCACCAACAAAAATTTTCTAATGTTGCTTATTGATTCTTAACACTGGCTATGAAAAAAAAACCAAATGATCGGCATTAAGAATCGGCCTTATAATCAAGATCCACATGATCAACAATATAGATGATCAGCACAGCCGATAATAATGCTAGTCTCATTTCAAAGATTGTTTTTCCTTATTTTAACAAATTACTGACTATTATTTACATTGTTAAGTTATACTGAATATTAAATAAATTAAACTAAATAAATTTTATTCATTAATTTATTTCATTCATCTCGGTGTTTGGGAGGTTTTTAAGAAGCTTGCTTGAGCTCCACTTGAATAGTTAAACCTTGAGCTCACTTATTTCTAGTTGATAGAAATTTTAACAAGATATAACAATAACCATCCCAAGGTTTACAATAATTTGGAATTAAAGTTACTGATTCATGTCCCATTTGTTGGTGCTTCAAATGATGACCGGTGGTCTTCAGATAAAGTGCTCGCCTCAGGACCTGATGTCGATGGATTTTTATTGAGTGATAAAAATCTTTAGTTCAACTTCCTTTGTAGGGGAAGTAAAACCATCAGTCCAATGTCGATTGTAGCCTTTAAAAGAACCCTGGAGTGTCTATGAAAATACCTTCTCTGGTAAAATTGGTAGGACCTTTCGTTCTCACTCATAGAAAATTCTTGTATTCAATAGGTTCAGAAAGTGCACATTAAATACCTCAAATAAACTCAAAATAAAATGAAAATGAAAGGTGCTCTAAATATCCAGCCTTTGTTGTACCATACAAGTCTAATTGCTTCAAGAATGTAATTTAAGGATGTAAGGATATCATTCTTGAATATTACTTTGGAAAATATGTATTCATTCTAGGTTCTAGTTGCTTTGTTGTGTGGTTAAACTTCGGTTACTGGTTTTATTTATATATTGTTTATATTATATGTGTATATGTATGGTTTTCTGACTTTAAATATTGAAAAAGTGGACTTTGCACTTGCCTTGTTTTAGATAATTTTGTTACCATTGTAAAATATTTATATATATATATATATATATATATAATTTTGCTGCCATTGTAATATATATATATATATATATATATATATATATGTTTTAAAATGACAACAAAATTATCTAAAGCAAGGGGAGTGCAAAGTCCACTTTTTCAATATTTAAAGTCAGAAAACAATATAAATATTGTGCATATTTATATAGCTTTAAACACAAATATAAATTACCAAATGATTTATTTCCAAAATGTTCATATTTCGGTCTTAGCTAATAACTCAAATTAATATCACAATATGCATGTCAATTACTACAAATGTTTTTCATATGAACATTAAATTAAAAGATATGGGTACATGGGGACACTAAATGTAAAATATTAAACATAGATGTGCATTTCAGATATCAATACTTTTATAGACAAATCTTTGTAGTTGTCAAAGCTGGATTTTTTTTTCATGAAGTTGAAACGTATGAATACATGAAGTGAAGTCAAAGCTTTCGAAGCTTCACACAACCTTACTTTTAACAATTATTTCAAATCTTCTAAATTGACAAAAAATGAAAATAAATCTTTCAAGGGATATACAAATTTTGACAATCTTTCTCTAAATGTAATCAGACAATGTTTCAATCTGTCTATCAAACGGTGATTCCACTACAGCCGCAAGATTACAAATGATGTCTTTCCTCCAGTTATTGTTTGCAACGGAAACGTTTGCCATGGGCGTGAACATGCCCGCGAGGACAGTGCTTTTTGACTCGGTGCGCAAATTTGACGGTATCGAGATGCGAAACCTGCTCCCTGCAGAATACATCCAAATGGCGGGCCGGGCAGGAAGACGGGGCCTCGACAAGACAGGCACTGTCATTATTATCTGCAAGAGCAATGTCCCGGGGAAACTGGAACTGCGGGAGATGATGCTTGGTAAGGGGGGCTCTGAACCTCTGGTCCTTGAACCTACTTATTATCCTAAACTTTGAATCACTGTCCCCTATTAGCTATTAGTTTAGCAGTCCCCTGGCACCCACAACCATTGAGAGAGCTAAGGTGTGTACGGCATTCACGACCTAATTTTACTTGGATGACAGCTCAAAAAGTTACTAGAAATAGTCCCTAATATATCCCTATGCCAACAGCTGATATGTCACTGTCACTTGGAACCGCTGTAATGAAAAAATATGGTAATGTAGAGTATGAATGTGATAGTTAACCACAGTAATTTAGGCCAATATTATGCCTCTAAGAAATTTTGAAATTGAGATTTTTGAGTCACTAAGCTAAAAGAAAACACTAGAAACCGATTATTATATATTAATATATATATTATAATCTGAAAGAAAACATTTTAAACTGATTTGTATATAATCTAAAAAAAACACTTTAAACTGATATGTATAGTCTGAAAGAAAAACATTTTAAACTGATTAGTATAGCTGAAAGAAAAAAATTTAAACTGATCTGTATAATCTGAAAGCAAAACATTTTAAACTGATTAGTTTAGCTGAAAGAAAAGCACTCTAAACTGATTTGTATAATCTGAAAGAAAAACACTTTAAACTTAACAAAGTTTAATATTTATTTGAGGTCGTCCACAAAGCTTATTTATTCTTTTATTCCAGTTAAAATAATTACTATTCAGAGCACTTTCACAAAAGGTCTAACAAACATGGCTTTAAAATGGCGACCAACGAATATTAACCATGTGGTTTTGATGATGACGCAAACAAGTTGTTTAAAATGGTGCACCCATGCAGTGGATGATTATATTTTAATCAGTTAAATATTTCTAAAAACAATAAACTAATAATAAAATAGTTAATTAAATATAAAGTAAATTACAAGTATTTTATCTTTTCCAAGTAAACACGATGCCTGTATTTAAAGGTATTGATGTATGCACTTTATTACAAATAATCAATAACTTTCCAAAACGAAGAATAAGTATTTTTAATAGATGTTTAAAATATTGTTTCAGATTGGGTGAAAAGAAATTATTAAAAGTAAAAAAATAATGTGAGAAAACTTACGTTTATGTTATTTTAATTGTAAAATATAACATGTAATTAAAAAAACTTTACATTTATAATAAAACAGTGATATTTTACCAGTGTTGGCAACACAAAACCTAAACCTATCACGAACGGATTGTATGTATACTTACTTGCCGAGTGGACTTGAGATTGTTTGTTTTAAAGATGTATGGTTTTATTTTTATTTTCACTTTAATTCGTTTATTTCAAGTTTCCCTCTTCATCCCTATATCTTGGGTTAAGTTTTCAATAAATTTAGTTAAATTTACAAAAATATGTGTTTAAAACTCCCAACTATTTCATCAATGTTTTAAATTAATATCTTGGTGCTCTCGGCCACTGTTAGAACAACTAAGGAATATTTGTCTAATTTAAAATAAAATGAAATCTTGCAATAATAATTTCCCTGTAATTAAAATCTTGCTGTGTATCCTGCTTCAAGGCCAACCTACCCTACTCCAGTCCAAGTTCAGGTTGACGTACTCCATGATCTTGAACCTGCTGCGGGTGCAGAAAATCTCTGTGGAGGGGATGATGTCCCGGTCCTTCAAAGAACTGAACCATCAGAGTAGTCAGGGTCGCTACAAGAAGGAGCTCAAGGCTGTGGAGGAGGAGATGGAGCGCATTAACAGTGCAGGACACCCTGTACCCAATTTCGACCAGTTGGCCGAGTTTTACACGTCCGCCTCAGAGTTCCTCCACCTCTGGTCAGAAGTCAGGGTGAGCTACTTAGTTACTAACATATCCTCCTCCTCTGGACAGAAATAAGGATGTGATTTTTTGCTCTCATTTATTAAAAACAACATGTTTCACACTTAACTTTGCTACCACTGTACAAAGATAAAAGATCGTGACTATTTTAAACTGCCCGCTACCATTAATTAAATAAACTATATCTAAATAAAGGCTAAGTTGACATACTCGCCTAAGGTTGGCTTTTAAATAATAATAGAACACTATAGACACCAATAAACTGTCTCTGGCCATTGCTACAAGCTCTACATTGTTACTGTTTGTTGTCAGGGTATAGTACTCACCCAGCCCAGAGCAGTGAGAGAGATGATCCCGGGAAGAATACTGCTTATATACCACCGCACCCATGCCAACAAACTGGCCCTCCTACTTAAGTCCGAGGTGTTCCGGCGTGAGCCCGTTTACAAAGTCTTAGTACTATGTAATGCTACCTCCATGCCATCTGGAGGTGATATCCAGCTGGAGGTGGTGAGGAAGGAGCCACTCACTCCACACTCATCGCCCCGAGAGGAAGAGCCCTCAGAGTCCTGGTACAAGATGGTGGGGTTTGCAGCGGGGAAGGAGGTGTTTGTGCCTGCCGGTGTTCCCGGCCACGAAGTGCTGACCATCACAGCATTCGATGTGTTTGAGATCACACACTTCCTGGTGAAGGTGAATTCAGCGCTGATATTGGACGATTGGATCAAAAGGCAGAATCCGCGCTTCAAGTGAGTTGCACCACAGCTTGGAAGTAGAAGGCCTGTAAACCAGGAAGAAGAGCGCTCAAAAAGTATTTAATACTTCTAACTTCCTTGAAGTGACTATCAGGAAACAACAAGGACACATCTGGGCGTCTAGTCTAGGATGTTTGTCTTGTAAGAGATTAAATTACTGGT
Organism: Timema genevievae; assembly: GCA_902155825.1. Lineage (NCBI taxonomy): Eukaryota > Metazoa > Arthropoda > Insecta > Phasmatodea > Timematidae > Timema > Timema genevievae. The sequence goes on along the minus strand of CABFWO010000157.1, from coordinate 247,392 downwards.
GTCAGGTAGTTACAGGTTTGAGTCTCAACCGGGTGTACCGGGGTAATTCTACTCTTTGATTTATCATTGTGCTCGTCTCATGCTAATGTGGGTAAACTTTCTCTAAACAACCCTCATCATCCTTATTTCTTGGGTTAAGTCTTTAATAACACTTATCTTTTTAAATATAGTAATAAAATCATTGGTAATAAATAATAATAGATAATCTTATAGCTTCTATCTCATTGATTTCTATGTTTTTTTTAAATTACAGTTTTATTATTAACAAGTATCGCAGGTGTATAACAAACTGGTCGTTTACCCCCATGTTTATAAATTCCCTAGGGACGCTCCTATTGGCCAGTCCTGTCTCCAGGCTGTCCAGGAACTGACGGAATTGACCCACAACATTGGCTCCAAGACCAAGAAGATGGAGTTTGTTAATGTGACCAAGGAAATGCAGATCAAGGATGCCAGCCTCCTCACCAAGCTAGCCCGCGTCAACGAGCTTAAGGCGCGGCTGTATGACTTTGAGTGCACCCGGATCGCCAACTTTGAGCAACAGGTGACACCACTCACTCGACATTAGAGGGCCGGGTATTCAATCTTGGCAGGGTGCACTACACACACAATATCTAGTTTTCCACTCACTTCTTCTGCCTCATCATCCTAATACCTGAGATTAGATCAGCTTTTTTTCCAAACTGTGGTAAGAGTACCCTCAAGGGTAGGTGAAGGCTATCATGTGGTGCACGACATACTATTTATAAGGATTTCTTTTCTTCTGTCACGGGTTTGTTAGCTTATCACCGAAAATTTATTAAAATTGGATTTTACAAGATTGTAGGTATTTGTTTTATTTTTTCCTTTGGAGGGTCAGAAGGGGTAGCTATGTTTATTAGGCCATGCTCTTGAGAGGGATACACGACTGGCTATAGTTTAGGAAAAATTGGGTTTGATATTTTATGGTCATGGTCATGATTGGAAATATTAACTACCTTTGAGAGCTACTATGTATTGATCTGTGGTGTATTTGTTGCTGTCAAGTTTGAGGAGGTGTTCAGAAGCAAGCAACTGGAGGAGAAGCGGGAGTACCTCAAGATGATGCAGTCAGACAAGAGTCTATCTCTGTATCCCGAGTACATGAACAGGGTGAATGTGCTGCAAGCCCTCAAGTATGTCGACCGAAATAACGCAGGTACTGGAACATTCTAGGCATTTGTGAACACTTAAACTGCTTCCTAGATGGTATCCTGTTGTGAATAGTTCTAGGTCCTCTCGACACTGTTTTCAAGATAGTGTCCATTTGTGGGCTAGCTGGTAAGAAGCCTACAGAAAATTTAAAAGCTAAATCAGATTGATTTGCTTTGCTTTTAGCTTCTTTAGATAGATACATGTGTGCATGCTGGAAAGTATTATATCATATTTACTAAGTACCATATAAACATACTTATATCCGACACCTTAGCTCAGTCAGTAGCGTGTCTGTGTCCTAATATTCATTCAGGTTATACGCCTATTACCGCTTTATTCTTCATAATGTCACTGATTTGGGTTTTCCTTACGCCAAATCACTAACACTTAACTTTTCTTTCTCACTCACTTTCACAATTTCTATACTTTGTCTTTCAAAGTTAAATGCTTATATTTTTGAGACATTTTAAAAACTGATCAAACATACCACTTTGGTAAAATTACAATTTAGAAGAAACACATGCTCACCAAGAGTGCACGAGTTCAGATTAAACATTTTGAGCAGCCTCTGCTGTTGACTTGGAAGGGGTGGGAGGTATGACGTTGAAGTACTGTTGTCATTACTGTCACTTTGACTTCACTTTGAATATTCATTCGCTGTGACTTTGATTCAAGAGTAAGATTCCAGATTCTACTGTTAATAAGCTTCGCCCAAAAAAAATTTAAAGTCATATCACACATTTATGTTTTTGTTTTTTTAATTTTCTGCTGTTATTTCCATCACAAATTAATGTTAATGTAAAAAAATCTGAAATAATTATATTACATTGTGTGATAATATCTTAATTCATAATTTTAAGTCAAAATATATTAATTATGTTTGGAATATAGCATTTTGTAAGTTATATTTAATACCTAAACCTACATAGTTATGCAAAGCATAAAATTCGTATCCAACACTTGAATCCTCGCTTCTCCTATCAAGTAGAAGAAGTGACGATTACTATTACAATATTATAACACGAAGGTTCAGGAAGGATAAGACACAAGAGAAATATACAAGTATAACAAATTAGTTTATTATAAGTTTGAAAAGGTCAATAGAATTACATACATTTTAAATAGATTTTAGATCAAACAGTCCATTGTGATTTAAGATAACTTTATTCAGTTATTATAGTTGTATACTTCCCGACAGGCAGGAATAGCAATAAACTCCTAGCTGATTAGGAACTAACAGAAGTAAGATTGAACATATAATTTAGTTTAGTAACTCTAGAAATAAGAATCAACACTCATTCTCCTACAAAGGAGCGTCTGCCTCAACACAGCGGCAGTCAAAAATAGGCAACAAATATTAATTTAAGGTTAAGCCACAATACATAGAGACAATCCAGCCTAGCTAATACCAGACTAAGACCTGAAAGGTCTATTCATGAATAATAGTGAAAATATAGTGAATGAAAACTAAGGATATTAAGTCCTAATTTTATAGAGTTACTATGAAGGCAATTATATAAGCTAGCTAGCTTGAGTTAACTCCATAGAGAGTTATGGAAACCTAAGAATAATCTCCTTGAAGAGGAACCAGCATATTACAAATAGTAAATGGTGAACTATCAGGCATCTATGAGGTTAAATTACTCTGGCCGGTCAATTCCTAATAAGAACTGCCTGGACATTCAATAGGATATTTATACTTCCACCCTAACTTGGGCACACAATAATTAGTACCAACAATATATGTATCAACATATACAAACGGCGCCTGAAGGGGGCCGGAAACTAAGCACTATCCTCGCGGGCCACTATTATGAACTTATTGTGCTCCCACAGGTTGCGCACCGTAAAAACTACACTAAAAAGAAACAATAGTGACTGCTATCTGTCACAGACCTAATTAGGTCATTGATCAAAGCGTTAGATAACCTGATTTCCGCCATAAAAAGATCCTAAACATGGTCATAATGTTTAGGGAGTCATTATTACTCCCTTATATATAAAACTATGTCTTAAGGACTTAGAAAAAGAAGTCGGACACACTGACATAGTAAATGAAGTTGTATGGACCAAGATAAATTGAGCATTAAACCCATCATTCTAAACTACGCCATATGGGTGTAGGAAAACATGTCAGAACTTTGACAAACAACTCTATGTCTGATGAAGAACATAGAAAAGAGTGTTAATACTAAAATTCAAAACTATGCCTTATGGGCATAGAAAATAAAGTCAGACACTTCGACACAAAAAAAGCTATGTCTTATGGACATAGAAAATAAAGTCAGACACTCTGACACAAAAAACACTGTCTGATGAACATAGTTAAAGAGGTGTTACGAATATAACCCAGATTCTAACCTTCAAATCCTTAAAGTCTCAAACGAGGCTTCATCTGTGACGAGGTGGAGAGACCGACGCCTGACACATCATAGTCACCAGTAGTTTCTTCGCCGACGTAGATTTACGTCCTAGTTCTTCCTCCGTCGAATTTATACAATAGAATACAAAAAGGGAAGCAAGGAATGACTGTTATATATTAACAGAACTGACATACTCTGGGAGGGTTTCCACCCGCACATTAAAGTGGGGGAGGTAAGTTGCGGAATTGTGCAGAATGACAACTAGCACTCGAAGACTGCGTGGAGAGCTGGGAAAAATAGCTCTGCCATTTCATCAAAGTGGGGCCTGCTGGTTAGATGTCGTTTTGCTGATGTTCCAGGTATAGTCAGCTGGGGCAGTTTTCCTGAAGTTTGGGTGTTTCCCGGTAACATGAATTCACCGTGAGTTAATACCTGCCACACATTATTAGAATATATTAGTTCTTGTATTCATCGTGTTAATTATATTTATGGTATTTTGATTATAAGTGTTAAAGAACAGGTTTAACACGCTACACACTAAACATTTTAATATTTTAATATTCGAACTTCGATTTAGCTTTGGGAATATTTCATATTATTCGATTTGACTTTGCTTCATACTGAAAACATGGACTACATACACTCCTACTGTGTAGGCTCTTTGATAAACTTTTTCTAGAGGTGGAAGGCAGGAGTTCTCACACTTCATTCAAGACAGTGATGAAATCCCTGACATTCCCGCAGTAAAAATATCGACTGTTACTTTCAATTTTTATCATTTTGAGATTGTTAAATATCATTTGTTTACACCCCCTTAATCTCTATGCCCTGTCTTGAGCTACGCACTCATAAATGGTTTACTGGGCTACTTCCTCCCTCCCTAATTTCCACGGCCCAAAATATGGTAGAGTAGAATATCTCTTTGTCCTTCTCTAAATCTTTCAAGCTCTCCCACTTTATGAACTTAACAAATAACTGTTAATAGACAGAGCACAGTGAGTCATGCGCCTCCCAACTTGTTTGTTTCTTTACGCGTAAACATATCCCCCTTCTCCCTCAAGCTTGCTACGGAACAAAGAAGAAAACTGTCTACAAAAGAGATTAACAGTGATGAGTCAGTTATATCTGCTGGAACATGAAGCACCCTTTGTTTCCTGCCCAAAATAAGGGGATGGATATATTCCTGAGTGTTCAGGATCTCATTCATCCCTATACTTAAGAGAAAATTAAAACAAATTGAACAAATATTTGCAATTTGATGTCAGTATTTTTATTAGTGAAGCTTCATAACTGTCCAAGCCTATATTATTTTATGACCCGCCTTGATGGCGTAGTTGGCTAACGCGCTAGCCGTGTTTAGCTCGACTGAAGAGGACGGGGAGATCGAGGTTCGAATCTCGGTCGGGTGAACTGAGGGTGGTTTTTCCTAAATGGTTTTCCACTCTCCCTCCATGTAAATGTGGGTTCACTTACTCTAAATTCAACCTTCCCAATTCCTAATCCATTAGCATAATTAGTACTTATGCGTATAACCCGAACGGGTAGTAAGACGCGGTGCTAAATAATAAATAAATATATTATTTTATGAAGTTAAGCTGTTGTTCTCAAATCTTCACACATCCTAACTAAAAACCCAGGTACCTCAAGTGCTGGAAGAAATATAAATTAAATCGGTCTCCTTGAGAGTTATGGTCATACATATAGTTAATTGTTCCAGTTCAGCTAAAGGGCAAGGTTGCCTGTGATATCGGCAACCACGAGCTGATGATCACTGACCTGGTCTACCACAATATCCTAATGGACATCCAACCCGCTGAGATAGCAGCACTGTTGTCCTGCCTGGTCTTCCAACAGAGGACCAACATCAAGCCCAAACTTATAGACTCGCTAAAGAAGGTATTTGTACACTCACTCACATTAACGCAAACTAGATTTCAATGCTACCGCTCCTTGCGTGGAGAAATGTTAATCCACTCTTTTGTCATAGCTAATGTACACACATGCTCGGATAAAATTTCGGGCCCCTTAAAATGATAATAGTGCGTGCATCACTCTTTATTTTATTCCAAATAGTTTTGTGTATTGTCATACAAAAATTATAAGGTATCATTAAGGCATGCAAAATTCACTTTTTCAATTCAAAGCCAAATAATATGGTAAACATTCCTGAAGCTGAATTGAAGTCTGAATATCTTTTTCTTTTTTAATGTTTTATGTTGGAAAAAAATTAAACATGTTTCATATTGATATAGCTTTAGTTTTTAGACACTAAATATAGCTCTTTCCATGGTCGCCAAAAGATTCTGCCGGTTAGTTTGCCAATTGGCCTTTGGTGGTGACGGTGCAAAAAGTTTTTGACATGCATTGTGCTAGATAGCCTTTTATAAGATGGGTACGGTTTCACAATCCACTCGGAGGGAATCCTTAAATTCTGGCTTATCGAGGGTAGTTTTTCCTAAATGGTTTCCTAATTTCCCTCCACACAAATGCAGGTACATTTACTTGAAAATTCTACCATCCTCATTTAACTAATACTATCATAATTATTGTATGTGTATAACCTGAACAGGGACTAAGACACAAAAAATAGATAATATCACAGGATGTGATTCAGTTACTTCAAATTTTTTCTTATGTAAACACTAGCTTGTAAGTTACATCTTACATGATATCACAGAATGACAATGAATAAATATAAACATACCTTCAATATCTTTCATTGGCAAACTCTAGGTTGTCTGTGGTCTAATGGCCAGAATTCCTGGCTACAGATTCAGAGGTCCCGGGCTCAATCCCCAGCTCTTCCAGAATTTTTCTGTGAAGCAATGGGTCTGGAACGAGGTCACTCGTAAGCGCCTCGTAAGGACAAATGAGGATCTACTTGAATAAAGATGTCGCGAATCCAGTCTAGAAAACTGAGATTAATGGCCGGAGAACACACTATGCCCACATGACACCCTCTATCCTCAAATGTTAGCACTATCACCGCTAACAGTGGCGGTCGGTCAGTATAGCTCAGGGATGAAAGTACTGATTTAGCATCAAATAAGTGATAAAATTGACCACAACCAGTAAATAAGTTATTAAGAGTGATCATAGTGTGATAAAAATTAACAATAATGTGTGCAGATATTTGCACTTTTTTTAGACCTCTATCAAATCAGATCAATCATCAATCCAACTTTTTTTTAATATCTACAAAATTGTATTGTATTATATTATAGGTTTTTAAATCAAAGAGTGAAACCATTAAATATTTTTTAGTTTTAAAATGTATCTTGTACGCCAACTAGGCAAACACTTTCCTGCAACTTATTCTTTTGCAAAGCGCTATGTTCCATTAATCATTCATTTTAATCTGTAAACAATTTATTTTCTGTTCTTCAATGTGCTTCATTAATTTTTCACTCCTACTTTTGTTCAACTTTTTTCAAGATTTCTTCCCTCCATTTTGAAATTTATCATCAATTTCCTCCATTTATGTTTAAATTTATTCATTTTCTTTCCTCTTTTTATTATATTTGGAAGAAGGTACAGGAAAGGTGGATAGAAACATATAAAAGAGACGAACAAAATATGGCTTTTACAATGAAAAGAACAACACAGTCCACACTTTACATTGCTGCCAATGGACAAAGAGGTAATGGTTGCCTCTTGAAGAAAATTGATCGTCACCACCCCAATCCCCCGACCCAGGTTTCATTCTATCGGAACTCATCAGGGAGGAGTGTGAAACGCGCAACGCAACTTCCTAAAAGAGGAGACCAAAAAACACAAAAGGGAGAAAATGGAAAAATTGTATAAGCCATTTGTGTTCATTCCTTTTATATGTTTCTATCCACCTTTCCTGTACCTTATTCCAAATATAATGCAATTGCCTCATATAGCGAAAAGAGGTTTTCCTTATTGAGATACTTTCCTCTTTTTATAATTTATTTTCTTCCAAGTACCGTAGTTTTGATGTCTCCTGTGTGCACCTTGGACAAAGATAATATAAGTAATGCACACTAGCTCTTGATGATTACTGTACACTTGTAAAGCAACTTATGTTGTCTTTTGAGGAACTTTAATTAAAGAGGTGAGCCTCTCTTCAAAATTGAAATACCTAGTTTCCAAATACAGCTCTAATATTTGTCTACTTGATTCAGATTCATTGTTTTGAAACTGCAAAAGCTCCCACTCATTGAATAACTTACCTTTAGAAACATGAATGATTAGGCTAAGAAAAATGTTCAAGCATAAAAGGTAGAAGTAGTATAATGTAGAAATAAAAAACTGGAAGTGTTTGACCTGTAATGATAAAAGGGTCTTCAATGGGGTCAAGCTCAAATTGAAGTTATTAGAACAGTAAGTCATCTTTGACCAAAATGAAAATTGATTAACTGTTGAAATAAGACAGAACAATGAACAATTAATCACTCGCCAAAGACTTGTGTGAACCTTATTCTGATATGTTAATCCTAGATCTTGTAACCAACTCAGTTTAAGGAGATACTAGATCCGGTCATCATTGTTTTGTTTTATGTTGTTGACCAAAATATTCTCCTTTACTATGCTTGAAATGTATCAATACAATAATAAACTTCATTATATTTTCTACAGGGTGTTTACTAAATTGTGTAAACCAAATTTCATGACTATTGCATTACTTTTTCATGACCTATACATAAATATTCATGCCAAAAGAAAATCTCTCTCATTAAATTAAGTAAAATTGAAAATTTCTTTATTATGTTAATTGGAATAATTTAATGACTTTTATGTGACTGGTGATACCTGTATTATATCTTCATTATTTAAATATGAATTAATAACCCTAATTTTTTTAATGAACTCAATTCAATAAAATGATATGATTTAATATAATATTATATTTACATTTGATAATATTTAGCTATAAAATATTTTATGCAAACTTTCTTCAAAACATTTTTCCTTTTAAATTATTAGATTCAGATTCAATTTGAAATTGAAAATCTTTGATTCTAACTAGCTTATTCATTATGGATTCACTTGTTTATTGGTCATGTTGTGCAGGGCACGGAAATTGTCACGTCTATAGCCAGGGAGATTATGGAGCAGGAAAAGATACATGGCCTTCAGCAGGATTCTTCAGGGGAGTTTGAAAAGCTCAACTTTGGTCTCACCGAGGTGGTGTACGAGTGGGCGCAGGGGAAGGTAAAAAACAGATTATAACAAAACATCTTCTTATAAATGTAGATAATCTTGCTTACCAGAGTAAAAAGATAGATAAATAGATGAATAATTTAAATGAAGATTGTAATCCTAAACAGCTGTCAGCTGTTGAAATCTGTGTTTCTGATACCGGTACTAATACTTGTGTACACTCTAGTGTCTTCAGACCAACCATTTCACAATATATAATTTAAATGTAAATTTTGAGAAATTGTGTTTTTAAACTGTCAAGGTCCTGGTCGCTAATAATGAACAAAGAACATTTAAAAAATATAGTTTCAAGTAGGGGTATGCGAGATTGAGTTTTTTCATTCGAGCTGAAAATGAGACTCAACAATCGAGACAAAATCAGGGACGAGAATTTTAAAATCTCTTAGTTTGCGACAAGAACGAGAATTAAAAATTTATAATTAACTATTAATAAATTTGCTACTAGTATCTTAAAACACTGAGCAATAGGCCTATTTAATTTGTTAAATGAATGCATAGGCCCTAATAGTGGAAATTTAAACAAATAGATTAAGTTTAAAACTGAATACAAATCAGACACCAACATATGAAATATTAATAGCACCAAAGAAGCTAGAATATGAACCATACTTCACCTCTAGACTTTGCTTGACTATTGCTTGTTGGTTATAACCAGCATTACATGTGTCTTGCTAACTATAAATTTGATGCTTAGTCTAAGAGTAGTAACTCTTTAGAGAGTGCACAATATTTCAACATGGTGGGTGACTCGGGGAAGTTGATTTAAGATATCCCATTTGTTTTAAATGAGATAAAAAATAAATCGACTAACCAAAATAACTTAAATAAATGTGACACATCAAATAATAATATCAAATATAAAAATGTGTTGAATCAGCCAATGATTTAGATATTCAGGAAATATTTTTTCCTGTGGAAATCCCACACATGCATAGTTTCTAGTAGTAAAATTATCACTTTACTGAAGTGAAAATCGTAACTTTAAAACATTTGGTGGGAAACTTCTATTCCATGTGTAAACCTATATCATCATTGTCCTGGTTAGCCATGGCCAGGTTAGTGGTGATATGGCAAGGCAAATATATTTAATATATTTTCTATACTACACTATTGAGCCCTCTCTCTTATTTTCTCACTTGTTCTCTATCTCTATCTCTATCACTTTATTACCTGCATCATTGTCCTGGCAGTATTGTCATTGCCTTTTTATGTTATAATGAACTTTTTTTTAGACCTATTAACAAAAGAAATTGTACTGCTAATATGTTTATTATACTTTTAGAGTGTGTATAATTCAAATTAAATTTCAGATTATTAAAAAAACTTTACATTTAGGCCTATATATATAAAGATTTCTGGAACTTAATTTGGCCTGTTTTGCAATAATGACCCAAACACATAGGGTGGTATGCAAGAACAATGCCAATTATTGCTGAAATACCAGTCAAGCATAAGTAAAGTTGAAGAAAAGTTAAAGTCAAGTCCTGCCTTACTAGAATGTCTGACTAGCAGTCACATGATGAAATCTATCACAAAGGTACAACACCTGAGTAGAAAATAATTTTCTATATCCATTGCGTTGTGTAGTGACATTTTTTCTCTTAAAGTTAACAAAACTAATTATAAATGAACAAAAGTTTGTTAAAATAGCAGATAAGATGAAAAACACGGTTTTCAGTGTAGAAGAGTGAATCTATTTATTAAAATAAATCAAGAATATGACAATAAAAAATATAGAAAATTAATTTTGGACTACGGCGGCAAAGAAAAGAGAGTGGGAATAAATAACCAGGAGTGTTGACTCAACTGGTAATTTCTAAAAGATTAGTGTGGTTTGACCGGTATATAATTTCATAGGCCTTTTATTTAAATCTGTTATATCAGACTGATGTATAATAATGTATATTAATATGAGTAGTTGGCTTATCGAAATCTAGGCCTGCCATATTATTTTGCGAAAACAAAGCAATATCAAAATACATTCCATCTCGATAATCCATGTGGGCTGCACTATCTTGTGGAAATACCATAGAAGTATGAGCCAAGAACAGCCAAAGACTGCTCGGGACCAAACTTCTGCACGACTTCTCCGTAACTAACTTTATTTCGTAATTTCTTGGAATTTAATCACTCACTTGTCCTATTAGGCAAATCTTAGGATCTTTTATTTTACTTGTACTTCGGCCGTGCTCAGCATTGTTCTTGCAGATGACCCTTAGTCATTTATGACCAAGCACACAATGCAAGGTAAAGAAATAACTTTTCTTTCAAGAAGATCGAAATTGCAAGCCCATAAATCTTTGAGCCCAAGCATAAAATTATATTTTAAACTAGACTTACTTCAATAGCCAAATGGTCTAAGGCGTCACTCTTGTGCTAGACTGACCTGCTGATGATGGGGAGATCGAGGTTTGAATACCGGTCGGGTCTTCTGAGGGCGGTTTTTTTCTAAATGGTTTCCCACTCTCCTTCCATGTAAATGCGGGTAAATTACCTATAAAATACTTCCTTCTTCATCCTTACCCCATTAGAGTAATTATTATACATGCATATAACCTGATAAAAAAAATTATTTAAAGCTCGGCTTGAAGCTCATAATCCGAGTACTCGCAGAGCTCTAGTGTCTACTAGTTTTTCCTCTCAAATCTTTCACTTTATCTTCCTACGTACAATATTGTCTAGCAGTCTTAAGATGTGTCTCCTGTGTGTTGCATATCAATTTGTCCAATGTATTGTCTTGTCAGTTTACCTGCACCCTCTCAGAAAAACTAAGAATTCTTATGACACAATGGAAGACTGAGACATCAATTTATATGATCTTGTGGTAATAGTGTAGAATAGTAAATTTGATCAATGTCCCAAATTGTTACCTGATTTGATCATACTCTAAAGGAAGAAGGCAGTTGTGTAACGTTGTATTCTTGTTGATGACCCCCTTCCAAGTGAAGCTAAAGAGTTGCCATCTATCCCTCTCATTGTCAGAGAGAATTATTTTCAAGGATCTTAAAAAGTAAAGAAATAAAAAATGGCCAGTTCAAGTTTTTCTTACACGAATTGGTAGATATTTGAACGGTGTTGTGTCAATCATAGAATGAAGCTATAACAAGTTAGTAGGGCAAGGCCCTGAATGGTGCAGCATTTCCTTTCTTAACTACATGTTTACTAAATGTAGTTAAAGAACTTATTTTTTAATTTTATCAATAAAATTAACATAGATTTACAGTGGGTGTTTACTAATTTCTCAAAAATGGATATGTATGAAATAAAGGTCATTGAGCGAAAACAATTGGTTATAAATAAGATGATAGAATATTAGGAAAATGGTAGAGCACAAATAAAAGTAAAAACACTAATACATATTTACAATGGATAGCAATAATTTAAATAATAAATGCTCATAAAATTAAATTGATAGATTACGACTATCAAATATAATCATATCATGATACAAAAGTGAGATTTTGTTTGGGTGTTTGTAGCCATTTGCGCAGATCATGGAGCTAACAGATGTCCAAGAAGGGATCATTGTACGCTGCATCCAGCAGTTGAATGAGACTCTCAGAGATGTCCGAGACGCAGCCCACATCATAGGCTGCCCCATTCTCAAACAGAAGATGGAGGAGGCGTCTAATGCCATCAAGAGGGACATTGTTTTTGCCGCCAGCTTGTATACTTAAGTGTTCTTTCTGTTAAGGTTCACCACTGTGAGACTTATCACAGAGCGCCATGCTCTCGCAGACGTGCCTCTTGGTTTGGTTGTGCTAACAGGGCTTGACGAGCGTTATCAGAAATATTTTTCCATGGGTGCATTTGAATATTAACTTGTCAAAATTAAAGAAAAATATCCACTTTCCATACCTAAAGGTGTCTATACTGATAGTATAAACAGAATTAAATAATGTCATCCATGAAACAGCAATATGTCTAAACCCACACTGACTCAATTTCCACCTTTCCTATACTTTCTTCTAAATAGAAAACAATTAGTTCATAAAGAGAAAAGAGGTTTTTTTTTCATCAGTTAATAAAAATAGAGCAAAAAAAGTTATATTTATTTAATTCAATGGATTATGGATATATTGGTGCCAAAACTTCATCACTAATTTCTGGTGAGCTAACGCCCGTAGGATCAGTTAGGGCGGACGGATGACTTAAAATTTTTGTAATGTGTGACATGTGTTCTTTCCTTTATAAAATCTGTAATTTATTTATTAATTTTGAGTTTATTTGAATTTTTGTTTTGATGACTTTTGGTATGTTTAATAAATATTAATAAATATCTATATAATTGTGAGATTAAAGTTTCAAGTGACCATGTGTAATGGTCGAGTTCAAGTTTCGCATTGAGGGGTGAGTAGGGTATCAGGCATTTTAGATTTTCTATACAATAATGCTTGGAAAAATAATAATAATAATAAAAGGAAACATTCATGAATCGGAATTGAAAAATCGAGGTTGAACTTAAGAGTCACTTTTGATAGATAATATTAATAAACCTGCTTCGGTGGCCCATAATGCATATAACCTCATCAGGTAGTAAGATGCGGTGCTAAAAAAGTCATAAATATAATTACCTATAAAAAAACACACCAATAAAATAGTAAAGTGTAATCTTTGTATACTGCAAAAAAAAAGTTTTTATCTTTTAAAAGGCAGTTCTTATGAAAATTAGATTGCATTATTCTTTCAGGTTATCATTCTTGCCTATTTCTTAAATTACACTACTTTACATTGTTTCCAGGCTGTTTTAGTACACCTTTAAATAATTAGGAAATAATTATATGATGCTGTTAACCCATTCCCTGGTGCGGGCATGGAACGTCTTTGTTTGCCCGAAAGTTTGTTGGCGCGAATCAACATTTCATCACATTAAGTTATTGTAATGCCATCTATCAATGAACCAATGTACTTTTAGCCAGTCTGAATACTTAATATTGAAGCTAATAGCTAGGGCTACCAGTTAAATACAATAATATTACCATGAATAAAGCAATAAATGAGAAAATGAGTAGAAAGATATGTTTCAGATACAAGCATATCAATAGAAAAATGGCTGCCGAGCCTACATAGATCACTGTACTAAACACACGCCAGGGAATGGGTTAAGATAGTTTGTTATTTTTCTTTCAAACTTATAAAATTATTTTAGTGAAAAAGTGTGCGGGAAATACTGTTGCTTCTTTTTATTAAAAAAATTAATTAATTAATGTGCCCCTGTGTCCCAACTAAGACTAATAGGAACCCTCCTAGAAGGCAAAACCTAAATTTATTTACATTATTTTACTTACCAATCATTTATTTTTATAGTTTTAAAATGTTTCTATCCAAACAATGAGCGATATTTGTGAAAAAGCCTTATAAAGGTTTAACCACACACAAACATTTGGTAATAAAGAGTCATATAAACCAGTGACGTGTTCCTCAATGCTAGGATTGACAACTCTAACCAAGGTACACTTACCTTGCTTCACTTGAAGACACTTCTATTGTTTGATACAATCCTTGATCACATTTACCCAAAGTTGACCGATATTAACTGAGAATTGGTCACAATAAGTAGAGCTGATTGGGAAATCACGCTTTTCAGATTGCAAGGGACACCAAAAATATTTCAGGTGGAAAAACAAGTCAGCTATTTTGCATATATGTGCTCATAGTTGATGAGTTGTGCCTTTAGCTCATTGGTAAATGGTTAACATCCCTTTTCAACTTCCACAATGCCTCCTACCCCTTGAATACGGCTATTGAACATAAAAATTTTAATTTCTAGTATAGGATTAAGTCAAAATGAGCCTAAAAAATTTTCTCATTAAATTTACAATCTCTGATTTTTTTTTATGGGTAATCTTTTTCCTTGTCCATCCCTAGTTACAGTGGCATGTAACTAAATGTTTTATTTGTAGCAATCTCAGCATATTATAGATCACAGTGCTAAACATCAAATTTGTTTTATACATTGACATAACATGATTATTTTCATATTAGATTTATACTACCCAAATAAAGCAACACTTAGTCAAAATTTTCACACTTCAGATAAGTCTGCTTCACGACTAAAACTAAGGATGGAAGTTGCCCCTGCACGGTTTCAAGTGTTTTTCATGATTTAACCTAAATATTTCAATTGTTTTATCACATTTCTGATCACTAGCTTATTTTAAAAAAATGCCAACTACTCCACATTAAAAGCTTGTTTATTTAAAGTTTCTCATACCCATTATTTAGTTCAGGGTCTTTTTCTTCTTTATTTGATACACTGCAGTGAATAATGTGAAAATCAGAGCTTGAACATATTAAAAATCCATCATTATGATGGGCTGTTTTTTTAAGCCACAAGTTTTAAATCTACTTGACTTTGAAATTACATTCAAATGTTCAATATAAGGTAAAAAAAAAATAGTCTCTTTTGTCCAAATGAATTGCAAATAACATTTTTATGGCGATACAAAACTTTTAAGAGCTCAAAATAAAGTTAGCTGAATGTTGTTTAACTGAAGCTTGCTATGTGCCAATGCTTTTTATAGTTATATTATCTCAGTTTATAATCATGTTATAATACACCATAATTCATGTACCTATGTGGGATTTTTTTAATAATGTAGTTGAAATTGTTAGTGTGATTCCAGAAAGGTTTTTTTTTAAAAAAAAACTATAATCCTTTCATTGGTAAAAGTTTCAGAAAAATAATTCTTTATAAGAAAAACTTATTTTAATCTATAATTAGAGACTCTGATTTGTGGAACTATAAAATGATTTGATTTTGTTGAACAAAAACTTGAATTTATGTATTAAGTCTATAAATAAAATATTTATTTTTAAAAAGAGTAAAAAATCAATTATCTAACAGTTTTAATGCAACACCTGATTCATGTGCAAAGAGTGCAACAGCTATTTAATAATGTTTGTAAGATTTTATGAGGAAAATCAACAAACTGTTGGATTGTTCTATCATTTTTATCTGCTAATACTGTTCTATAATAGAGAGAAATGTTCTAGTTTTAGTGAAATACCTAATACACTCTATCAGAGCGCCAGAGCTAGCACAAATCTGGAAAGCCGATCTGATTGGCTTGTGGCACTTTTAACAGTAGAACGCGGTGCCAATCAGATCACTCATGGCATTAAAAGGGTTGAGTGCATCAGAAAAACTAGAGCTAAAATTTGTATGTATCAAACAAACCAAAAATAGGAGGTTAAAAAGATATTAATTTTGATTAAATATTGTTTATTTGTATTCTTCTATATCATCTATTTGCCTTTGGTCACAAATTAGCTGCTAAGCCTTGTCCAGACTAGAACGGAACAACAATGTTCGTTGTTCTGTTTGCTTTGGCCGAGTGTCCACGAGAACAAAAAATGTTCGCAACGTGTTCCCATAGTTGTCAATTTTACTAATGAATAAAACACAGGTCGGAGTTGGATCCCAGTCGGGTGCAGTGAAGTAGTTTTTCCTAAATAATTTCTCTCGCTCTTTCCATGCGAGTGTGGGTGCACTTCATCTAAATTACACCTATTAGTACAATTAGTACATAGGCGTATAACCTGAACAGTTAGTAAGAGGCGGTGCTAAAAAAAATCCTCCCCTAACTGTCCCTAGGTACTTAGGGTGTATTTTGCTCACTGAGGTCAAGCAAATACTTAATCTACAAAAAATGTTTTATAAATATATAAATAATTGGTTGTGCATAATTTCTTAACTTTTCCTGTACCAATGGTCTATTTTATTTTATTTTTTTCCTTTCTAAGGGCGGTTAACAAACTTTCCATTTTTTCCCCTACAATACCTCCTCCCACACATCCTGTTTTTTTGTTTTAGTATAGTTATCTGGATCCTTAGGATTACCGATTACCTGGTGTAGCTTATAGAGCTGTATAAGCTTCAATTTTGTGAAAAGATTTAATTTAGTTTTATTTTGAGCTTGTATTATAAATTCCAAAATGCTACAATGAGTTAGCCTATCTGTTTTGATAATAGTAACCATTTTAATGCTCCAAGTAAAGGTTTGTAAAAATGTGTCTTGCAAAATTTGTCTCTCTTTAAATTATCAACAGATGAAAGAAGTAGGAAGATAAAATATAGAATGGGTTAGAAAGCTTTGACAGAAACAGGAGCCATTTAAAACAAAGCAGAATGGGAGGGGGTAAGCGATTTTAATGAACCAGTAGTGTTCTGGAAAGTGTGTAAAAACCACTGATGGAAACAATCACCCCAGTGCACACACAATTCTCTTTGGTGCAGTCTGCCAAAGGTAGTGTCGTCGTTGCAGACCTGATTGTGCAAGAGACCAGATTCTTACCTTCACTTGGTCCACAAAGCTGAGTTCCCCAGGGCTTCGGTGGCCACATGACCTAAGGTGTCACTCTCGCAATAGGCTCTAGACTGCCAATGACAGGAATATTAGGGTTTGAATCTCAGTCGGGTGTATTGAGGGTGGTTTTCCCCTCTCCCTCCAAACAAATGTGAGTGCACTTCCTCTAAATTCAACCTTCCTCACCCCTAACTTATTAGCGTAACTAGTACATATATGGATATAACTTGAACAGGTAGTAAGACGCGGTGTTCAGAAAAAGCGTGGTGGGAACATCAAATAAACATTGTTAAAGTAGTTTTACTCTTGTTCCACTAATTGTTGAACATGGATACAAAAACTCAAGTTTTATTTTTTGCACCCTGTCTTACTAGGCCTACCATTATGGGCTATTTACATTTAACTATGCTTATCAGCTAGTGGCGAGGAAGAATAATTGTGGAAAACCAACCTCAGTACACCCGACTGGGATGTGAACCTTGACCTCTGGCAAACTAGACTAGACTAGGCCAGCTTAATACCTTAAACTGTGTGCACATCTTTGGAGGTAGGAGCCTACAGGTAAGTGTTACAATATTGATCAATTAAACTTGCAAGGGACCAACTAATCATTGGTGAGAAATGAGCAGGGAGGAGTTGAAAGCAAATGTGTGTACACACAGCAGTAAGAAAATGGAAGGGATTCAAGTATTGTTTTGTTTGGAATTAAATTCTTATAAACAAACTCTTAGAGCATATTTAACACAGGGCCACTTTTAGTGGCAGACGTAAATTACAGCCACTGACCACTTTTACTTATACATAGGATCAAAGTGGTGCATTCAACCACTTCAATGGTGAGGAAAGGAAAAAGCTTGCCCACGCTATCAGTGGCTCCGTGAAGCGATTGAACCACTACTAGTGCACCATTTTTTTAATTGACCTGCATTTAGACGGAGCCACAGCCAACAGTCACTGATGCCAGCCATCTTATTTTAAATCAGTATGTCATGCATTGGGGAGTTGTGATCATGTTGAGAGTAAATAGTGCAGGTAGTGTAATTCTGCACAACATCTTCAAAGTGTTCTTCAAACAAGTTTTTGGACATTATTTTTATGTACCGAAAAAAATATCATCTTGTCTCAAATCTTTGTATAGAATATGATAAAGAATTAAAATGCACTGTTTGGTTTTACCTGCGCTTTTTATTTATAAAAGAAGAAGCAACAACAGTTAATTATCCTCGTGTGCGGCCATCGAGCTTCGACTGGCACAAAAATCTTGCTGTGGCTAACACACCCCACTACAATGGCCAGTAACGGTGGAGCACGTCTGCCACTACAGTGGCCCCATGTAAATACACTTATTCATGATAGTCTTCAAAATTTGTACAACACTTCATGGATATGTTTTTATGAATCAAACATTATTATTTTAACAGGCCTACTTCTAAAAATAGTAATACAACACAAATTTTTATGTCTTTTAATTAATGTAAACTTAATATTTTCTTTCATGTCACCATCAATAAGTGACTTTGCCCAAAGTTTATAAAATTAAAATTCCATTATCTTCCTATAGAGCACAGGCAATGACAAAACCTAGGATCAGAGAGCTCTCTGTTCATTGCCGCCCATAGGTCCCAGGCCCTTAGTTACCTCGCTGATACACACCCACTGTCCATCATTGTTCTCCCGCCATAAGCTGACCTTGTTGTCACCCCCCGACACTGCCAAGATATTTCCAGTCAGCGACCAACTCACGTTCCAAACCACATCATCGAATGTGTGCAGGGTGGTTGGTGTCCATGTGGTGTTATCATCACTTGACCAAATAATGATGCGCCTGTCCTGCGAACAGCTAGCGATGATACTACGAGGGAGCCCGATTGATGGTGCCCAAGCAACATCGCGGACCCAATCAGAGTGGAACTCTAGCTTTACCTCCTCAACCCATCGGTCACCTTCCTCTTTCCATATCTTAACAAGATTGTCGCATCCTCCAGTGACAAGCCGCTTCTGTGGCACTGGGGAACGGTTTCCTGCGTTGGCGTCAAATGCAGGGTTGGGTGACGTGGCGGGGCACCAGCTCACAGAATTGCAGCCGATTGTGTGGGCATTTGGGATTTTTTTGGATTCCCAATTGCCGGTGTCTGGGTTGCACAAGAGTATGGAAAGGGACCCGTCGGAACTACCGCATGCTAACATAAGCCCAAACTCGTGCGGAGCCCACGATACGGAGTTAACGGAGGAATCGTGGCTGATGTGTTCATAAAACTTAATCCATTCACCTACCTCCTTCCATACAATGACTTTTCTATCATAAGAGCATGAAGCTAGTAAGTTACCATATTTTGGATGTGCCCATGCAACCTGCCAGACGGGACCGTAATGCCCTTTTAGATCCGCTGTCAAGGTTTGGGTCCCGTTTTTAATGTCAAAAATTTTGACAGAATAGTCCGAAGAGCAAGTGGCAAGGCGTAGACCGTAGTAATCCATCTCCGCATCATGGATCATGTCTTCATGGCCGGTGTCCACGGTGTTGAGAACGGAAACCATTTTGAATGTTTTTTATTTATTTTTTAAACTTTTATGTGATAGAAAACAAAATATTAATGCTAACGTCTAACCTTTTAATACCATAAGTATATATATATACGGTTTTCTATTCAACTGTTAGTTTACTAAAACGTGGAAACAGGCTGGCAACACATCTAGAAAAAAATATCTTTTTGGAAATAAGAAGCTAGTTTCAATATTCTCCACTTAATGCACCAAATTCAAAATAGAAGTTAATTATAAAAATCATACATTTAAAATACATATACTTTTATTTCTAAATTAAACTTAATAAGGCTAAAGGCGACTTCGTGTCACAACTCTATTATAATGCTTGACACTTAATTAGATTTTTAATATTTGTCATTAGATTAATTTCAATTCATTTAAATGTTTAAGTATTCATATACATGTTAATGAATTACCTAATTTGTTTATGATAATTTTATTTTACTACTAATATCTCCCCATACATTGTCTCGTGCATGCATCTCATTGAATTTACGATCTTTTAAATCGTATAGACTTGAATGTTGGGATATCAAATCACACAATATCAAATCATCCTGCAAGTGGATCATTAGCACCTCCAGTTTTCATAGTTTAAATATTTTAAATATTCCTGAATAGCTCAGTGACGTGGTAAAACAAATGTCCCAGGTTGCAGGAATTTACTAATTTGTGTATGGTTGACAACGCTATCTATTTTGAAAGATAAACTCTTGTTGGAGGTTCCTTTAAACGCCCCCCTACTCTGGCGATAAAAATCCAATTTACTCTCATATTTAAAAAGTAACTTCATTAGTTCATTGTAGTTTCCCCATTTAAGGGAATCTTCCCGTTCACCGTGACCTCTGAATGGCAGCTCTTATTTTCAGCTCACGTCGATTAATCTTTTCATTAGTTGCCGGTTTGAATCAACCTCAGCACTATGTTTTAAAAGTCTAACCTTTTTTGCTCACTTAGTTGAAAATCTATTCTGGTTTTCCTGAAAGTTTTTAATTTAGTTATTCTTGAAGAAGACTGCACCAGAATTCAACCAGAGGAACTTCACTGAATTTCTGTTTCAAACTTGTATCAGATGTAATATTTATCAAAACACTCGTAATTTTGCAAAAACATAGCATCCGGTTTTTCTGTAGCACAATATGGCCTCGTACCCAATCATCATCAACTGTAGAAGATGGAAAGTATTTCTTAAACACTTGTTGCAAACCATTTAATGTTGGACGATGCTACTATGAATAGTTTCTTCTAGGCTGGATTGTGTTTATATCAAGAAGTGATTCAAAGTTTGAAAGCATTCATACTGTCTTTTTTCAAACCATCTCTTTCAAAATTCAAGTTTACGATCAAAAGAAGCTATTCTGTCCCTTGTTTTAAATACCGATATATTCTTTCCTAAACATGACAGATTTAGTTCATAAATTCTTTTTAAAATGTCTGCTTAAGCCAATTTATGAAGCCAAGAGGTATTCACCAAATAGGGAGAAAGCTCAAAGGTGGTCAATAAAAAAATGAATAAATTTTAAGGTGAATTTCAAAAACACCTAACAAGAATCTTTCCCCTAGACAGCCATTTATTTATTTAAAGAAAAACTAACCAATTTCAAACTTTGTTATGTTCTTCAAAGCTTTTACTAACATATTTATTTCATTTAACTAAACACAAATTGATTTATCTCATATATTCAATCAAATTAATGAACGATTTCAAAATGCCACATTGCCTTGAATGGGTTTAAGAGAAAAGAGATACCCGAAAGTTTCCTTCTCTCTTAGACAATTGTATGCAGATGATAGCTCGAAAATTTCAGCAACAGATATACATCCATTTATATTATAAAGCTCAATGGATGTTTCATAAATATTTGCACTAGAAACTAGTACCAAATTAGCAGCGTGTGAATACTCTAGTCCCGTTTCTATTGTACTAACTAGTATTCATATATCTAGGTGCTAGCCAGCACACTTGATTTCTAGTACAAGCAAGTGTCGTGTGATAGTAGCTTAATGTGATCTGTGACTGTGTAAATTAATTTGTGCGTGGGACTCATTCTACTTGAGGGTTGAGGCTGAGTAATGTGTTCTGTGGTTAATACTAAAAATATGGCGTTATGAAACGGTTTTAAAATATATAATAATTTCTTAAAATAAATTTAGTCAAGATTACCTAAATACATTTCAAGTAACTTGATGGTAAGTGTTTTTAATTTTTGTCTCATAAAGATCAATAGAAAGAATCATATTGATACAGAGATACCAAACAATGTTTGGTGTATTTGGCGGTTTTTGAAACTACCCATCTACAGACATGGGCTGTATCCTAATAGTCAAGTACACTTGACTTGATGCAGACTTTGGCTGTATCCGAATAGTCTACTTCACGCGCCGTCGATCCTTGACATTCACTCGATAGTTGCATTGGCAATCACGTGATCAAGTGTAGAACCGTCCAAATAGTCACGAAGTGTGCCTATGCACCCCTCACAAGCCCTTGAGACCAAGGGTGACAGCAAGTTACCCTTTACACGCCGTTGTTGCGGAGTTTGACTGGCAATTGTTTAATTTTTCGTCTGCTAGAGGAATGTGATCTGTGATGTGTGATCTGTTATCTGTGATAAAGTATTTTTACTATTCCGGTACTGCTTTTGTGTAGTGTTTTTGTGTTGTGTTGGAAATGTCAAGTGAAAAGAAGCGGGAATGGATATTAAAACGTTGTATTCGTTTTAATTCCCTGCTGATAGATGGCATTTAAAATAGTTTGTAAGATCACTAGTAGGAAGCAGCACTGCAGACTCAAGGGCGTGTAAAGGGTAGTTTGTCGTTTGAAAAGTCTGTTGCAGTCATCAATCTCAAGTGTGTGTAAAGTGTAAATTTATCAAGTCTGCATTATTACAAGTGTACTTGACTGTTCGGATATAGCCTATGTAGTCGCGAATAAAATTTCTTGTGGACCACGGACTATGGATATGGAGTCTATGTCAGGGCCTTTATCCTTAATTCCTTAGTCCTTATCACTCCTTAGAAGTTGATTCAACTTTAACTTTTTAAATTCCTATCTACAGAGTTCTTATGTTCTGCATCCTTATAATCTCTAAGTCCTTGGAAATGGAAATTATGTCTACACAGTCTGTATCCACACTGTAATCACGTGACCATGTCAACCAATAAGAAAGTTGGAAACAACGTCCATTTAAACTCTGAAAGAACATTTTCTAGCACTAGGTGCATCTGTGAAGTAGCCGATATTACAGCTGAACAATTATTAACACAAGCAACTACACAGCATATTTTGATAAAACGTCCAAGATAGGCTACATTTAAAAGGTGGGTTAAGTGCAGTCACAATTTATATATTTAAAACATGAGCTAGTTAGTGTAATTGCGATGATAATAATAATATTTAGCACCGTGTCTTACTACCCGTTCGGGTTATACGCTTAAGTACTAATTACGCTAATGGATTAGGAATTTGGAGGGTTGAATTAAGAGGAAGTGAACCCGCATTTGCGTGGAGGGAGAGTGGAAAACCATTTAGGAAAAACCACTCCTAGTTCACCCGACCGAGATTCGAACCTCGATCTCCCCGTCCTCGGCGGCCGAGCTTAACACGACTAGAGCGTTAGCCAACTACGCCACCGAGGCGGGTAACGCGATGATAATGCCATTGGTGATTTCATTTCGATGCGCGTGCACACGTAGGCCTACTTTGGTGTGATTGGTGGTCCTTAGCAGTCCGCATTGACTAGTCTTTAGACATTTAAAGTTAAGTCAACTTCTATAAAGTGATAAGGATTAAGAAATTAAAGATAGGGATTCTGTATACAGTGAAATTTGTTAGTGTGAAGTCAATCTCTTACGGAGTACTACACACCTTATGGATAAAGAGTCAGTCGACGGGGATTTAAATCAAAACTGAATGTTTGGTGTATTTGACCATTTGAAACTTAATGGGGGGGCTTGTGATTAATACACATCTTGTCAGAGGTGAAGGAAGCCTATATATAAAAATATTATTTTGGCAGAAAATAAATATAGGCCTATTAATTATAGAGTTTCACTTAAACTCCATTTACTTATAATGATAGTGTTACACCTAATTTGACTGCAATTAAAGTATTCTAAAATTTTATATCACTTGTTTTATTACAAATCCTAAAGCTATGTCTAAAAACAATTATAAATAATTTGTGAAATTGTAATAAAACTATATAAGCTAGTGATAGGGGGGAGTATGGAAAATTATACGACCCCTCAGGGGGCCTCAGAAATGGTGAGAAAAAGCCTTACATAATTTAGTTATGTCCCCTTATTCATTTTCCCCTCGATAATTACCCTTGTCAATTGCATCAATAATAACATGACCCAGTGTAGTACCCCTCACTCACCCTTGAGTTCAAAGACGAAAGCAATAGGGGCCTACTTTCTCAACACATCATTGGTTATAGCTCAGAACTTTTATGTTGCTCGCCATTTTAAATTATACAGGTTGATTAAGCAGACATGTTTCATAATAATAAAATGTTGGTTATTTCAAAAAGTTTAGGTCTATTACTTTATCTACGCCTACCATTTATTAACACCAAAAGTAACAAATTGCTTATTAGCATTGGCCCCTACTTTAATTTTTGTAAAACAATGGTAAAATAGGTGACCTGGTGATCTAGAGGTAAGGTGTCTGACTTCAGTGCTGGGGGTCAGGGGATCAATCCTCGGTCCCGGCAGAGATTTGTCTGATTACCAAACCCTTCCTTCACCTCTGACAAGATGTGTATTAATCACAACTTGTGAATGTGAGGAAGGCCAGGCCTCCACCATGGTTCGGATTCCACGTTAAACTGTAGGTCCTCCATTTCATCTCACAATCACCCTACCATTGCACATTAGCGTAAGTGCGTATAAACCGAACGGGTAGTAAGACGCGGTGCTAGTAATAATTATAATAATTAAAATAATAATAATAACAACAACAAACTTCAATTTCCTTTATTATAGTGCTGGCCGACAGTCGTAAGACCTATAACAGGCCAGCACTGAAAAGTACACAAGTACCTTACAAATACATATATTTACATGAGAAAATAAGATAAACAAAAATGGTTAAATAATGTTATATACTGATGAATAGTTGGGAAAAAAAAATATATATATATAGTAATTAATAATGATAAGAATAAAAAATAGAATTAATAACAAATAACTAGAGCGTGGTTAAAAGCAGTAACAATATGCAAAAAATAGATCAGAATATTGTAAATTTAAATATTATAGGCAGAACCTCTACATGATAAATTATTGATATGGGATTTCCTTAAATAACTCTCTGAGTTTAGCTTTTCTTTTATGATAGAAGTCGAATTTGACAAATCTAGAATTGGAGCTATGGATACAACGACCTATAGGACTCACCTTATAAGAGCTATTGAGAAAAAATAATTTTGTATTACGAGAAGCCCGAGAAGGGATATGAACGCCTACATGATCAAGGGCAAATTTGAAAGAAATATTGTTATTGAAAATATTAAAAACAAAAAGGGCATCACAATAAAGTCTACGCGAGAAGAGAGTTTGGAGCCCTAATAGGTTTCGAATTCTATCATAATCATAATAAATCCGGTTACTAAAGTATTTATCATAGCATGCAGCAACAAATTTTCTTTGAACGTTTTCTAACCTAAGAGAGTCAGTTAAGGTAATGGAATTCCAAGCAACAGTAGCATATTCTAACTTAGATCTAACCAGGGCATAATACAGACATAAAAAACAGTCAACTTTCTTAAATGATGAAGTAATAAATTTAATAAGCCCAAGTAGTTTCAATGACTGGGAAATGACATGGTCAACATGATAGTGGAAATAAAGTTTGTTATCCAGGAGGACACCAAGATCATTAATACAAAGGGTGCGAACTATGTTATCACTGCCCAATTTATAAGTAAAAAAGAAAGGATTAGTTTTCCTAGTGAAAGATATAGATTTGGTCTTAGATTTATTGATAGACATTCCATTTTCCAAAGACCATTGTAGAATACCATTTACATCATTTTGTAAATCTATACAATCTGCAATTGATTTGATAGTTTTAAATAATTTTACATCATCAGCAAAGAGTAAATAACTAGAAGAGTTCAAATATTTACCAATGTCATCAATAAACACATTAAAGAGAAGAGGACCTAAATTAGACCCCTGTGGTATGCCACAGGGTGCTAAAAATGTATTTGAGCTGTGTGAATCAATTTTAATAATGAATGATCTTTCATGCAAATAACTGCTGAACCAATTTACATATGAGTGAGAAAGTCCAAAATTACCAAGTTTAGCGAGAATAATATTATGCTGACATAAGTCAAATGCCTTACTTTGGTCAAAATAAATAGCATCAACCTGACCTTGGGCAGAGACTTGAGGGGCAACATGCCCAAGGAATTCTACTAAATTAGTTACAGTAGATTTATTTTTTATAAAGCCATGTTGATTATCTGAAAATTTATTTTTAAGGTGGTGAAAAGTATGCTCATGTATGATTTTCTCGAATACTTTGGAGAAAGTGTTTAAGAGAGAAATTGGTCTATAATTACAAACATTTGTTTTTACCCCCTTTTTATAGATAGGTATGACAACAGATTGTTTCCATGTACGAGGAAAAGTTTCATTTGACAGGCTAATGTTAAAGATATAGGCTAACAAAGGGCTGAAAATGCTGGCACAGCCTTTAACAATAAAACTTGGAATTCCATCTGTCCCGGCACATCTAGAAGAACTCAATTTTTTAATAGCATTAGCAACATCCAAGGGTGTAATGTGGCATGGATACAAGGGCGCGCTAGTTTCAATAACGGGGTAGGGTAAAACAGGAATAGCTGAATTATAAACGGAATGAAAGTAGGTCCCAAACTCATTAGCAATTAATAAAGGATCTGCTATAATCTTGCCATTAATTTCTAGGTTAGATGGGAATACTTTATTCACATGATTATTTTTAACAAATTTCCAAAATTCTTTAGGTTTGTATTTAATACTATTTTCTATTGAGTTCATCCAATTAGCTCTGTATATAATCAAAGTAGTTTTAACTAATCTACGAAAGTGAGAAAAATGTGAATAGAATACACTATTATTTGTTTGTTTAAACTTATTGAAAAAAAATTTTTTTTTTTCCTAATATAGTATTTGCTGCGTATAACCCAAACGGGTAGTAAGACGCGGTCCTAATAATAATAATGATGATGATGATGATGATAATGATAATAATAATGATAATAATAATATTTAAGAGTAGAAGAAAACCAATTAGGATATTTGGATGAATTAAGAATAGTAATTTGAGGAATATGCGTTTTGATTTTCCTTTGGACTAAGTTGGTAAAATTATCTACAGCCAAATTAACATCCATAGTAGAATAAACATAAGACCAATCAGCAGTAGCCAGGTCATTGTAAAGATTAAGGTAATCACCACGTGCATAGTCAATATATGTATTAGGGGTGTCATTAATTTTAGTAGCAGTAGGTACATCAAGTAAAATCAATAAGGGTGGATGAGCTAATAAATATTCACTAATGAATGAGAGCTTTGAGTTACTAAGGGTTGGTGAAAATTAGCAAAAACAAGTTCAAAGAGGTTAGTGTCATTATCAGCTTCATTAAGTTGTTCTAATCCTAATATGTTAGTCGAAGCAAGAAGTTGAGTAGATTTTAATTTAATGTAGGAATGTGAAATACTGTGAGCATGATGATATTTCCAATCAATTTTGGGGCAGTTAAAATCACTGAATAGTATTATTCTATAAGGGTAGTTAGCCAAAACACCTTCAAGAAATTTAAATAAATGTAAATAATAATAATAATAACAACATTATTAATAGCGGTGTTTATTTTCATTAGGCCTAAGATATGGCGTTTGGCATGGTTTCTAAAATAATTGGTAGGTGGTAATACTGTGTCCCACTTGGATGTAGTAAGACTCGTTCAAATTGGTTGATTCAGTCTTTGGTAGGAAGTGCAAGGGGAGTGTGAATTCATCAAGTTTAAAACTAAAGAATCCTCAGTTCTATTCGGATAAAGGCATTATTCTGACTCCTTCCTTAATTAACCCTCTAGAGTAAAGAGTTGAGGGTTGAAAAAATACAGCTTGTTTAATCACTTTCAAATGATCAGCTTCTCATGTTGAACATTTGAAATTGTATTTAAAAAGCCTTGTCTACAGAGTCTCTAAGCTCCACATCTATATAATTCTTATCCTTAATCATATGATCCTGCTAATAAATGACAAAGTTGAAGACTGTGTCCAACTAAACTATTTGAAAAAAAATTGTCTTGAGGAAGGTGCAAGCAGACTTGAGCTGTCAAAGTAGAAATTATTAAAAATTTGATGTTTAACTGGGCCTAAGAACTGTACCTTTTAGGCAATTTTTTTTCTTTAAAAGCTTTAAAATCACAATATTAAACTAGCTTTGAACTCTCACAAGAATTAGGATATCTGACTCTATAGTCAAGTTTACTCAAAACTTTGTTATAGTAAACAATTCAAAACCAAACTTACCTAAGTGATGCAGGAACAAATATCATTGAAAAATCTGTAAAATTGCACAATTGAAACTGTACCTATATTACAGAGCTTATTAATTCACAATCTTCTGCAGTTACCACACTTCACTCTCTTTCTCAACTGACAAATTTCTTGAAATTGGTTAATTATTTTAAAAACAAAGTTTACATTTCAATTAACTGTTACTGTCCGAAAGAATTTCTTATTAATTCACAGGCAAGGTGCCATTAACTTTAATAGATATGTACACTTTTTTTTTTCTTTCAGGATGGCAGCAACATACCATTCCCTCCCATGCCACCTGGGCAAGGGGGGCCCTCTGGCTATGGTGGCATTCCACCCCCCATGATGGGCCCCCGCCTTGGTGGATTCATACCAGGGCCCCCTATGGGGTCCCCAGGAGACATTCGTTTGCCCCCGCCACCTATGATACCACCATTCAATGTGCCACCACCAGGATTTGGCTTTGGTGGGCCCCCTGCCAACGCTCCATCGGGTTTGTGTATTTATTGTCAGTTTTTTTAAGTAGTGCATTTAAATTATAGTAGGATGTTGGAGTAGATGAGACAGTAGGGAAAGCAAGATTGAGATGGTATGGTGCATGTAATGAGGATGTTGGAGTAGATGAGACAGTAGGGAAAGCAAGATTGAGATGGTATGGGCATGTAATGAGGATGTTGGAGTAAATGAGACAGTAGGGAAAGCAGGATTGAGATGATTTGGGCATGTAATGAGGATACAAAAGGAGAGGATGACAGAACTA
The DNA here is from genome assembly GCA_902155825.1 of Timema genevievae. Taxonomy (NCBI): domain Eukaryota; kingdom Metazoa; phylum Arthropoda; class Insecta; order Phasmatodea; family Timematidae; genus Timema; species Timema genevievae. The sequence continues at coordinate 218,505 of CABFWO010000157.1, read as the reverse complement.
TGGAGGTGGAGTATGTAGGAAAAATACTGAAAAAATGGGAAGAGCAGATAACAAAGTGTGCAAGTGAAAGGATAAGAATGGAAGCAATTAAAAGGAAGAATGGTGGAAGGATGGAGGAAGAAAGAGGTATTTTATTTTACTAAACTGACTCGGCCACAGGCTGGAAACAGTCGATGATGATGATTAAAATTAAAGAGATTAAATTTTTTGTAGAAAATCACTGTCAAAGAGAATATATACTACATATAAAGATGAAATATAAGTTTAGGCTACTAACCTGTAAATAAGCACAGGTAGGGTACATCATGTCCATGTTCCTCTTCTGCGGACTTGGAGCTAATCCCACAAACCACACAGTCACAAGTGGCATAGAAGACATTATATACAGAACAGTACTCTATTTATGAGTAGACACTATTCCCTCCACCCCATCTTAGTACACATTTAAGCTATATGCACGCTCTCTATAATGTTTCAGGTGATGGGGCAGTTATAGCAGCGGGGCCTCAGTTAAACGCTGGAAGCGCCATCAATCAGGAAACTTTGCAAGGACCAGGCCTGTACGTTCACTTATAACTAGGCCAGGGTGGGATCCTGAACTTCGGGAAAAAAATTCAGGAAATTGTGTGCTCTTAAAACTTGAGTGGGAAAAATTATTTCCTGGAATTTTTTGGTTAAAAATTAACATAAAGACCCTTTATCGATGTCATGTTTGTATTTAATGTTCATTAAGAATATTATTAATATTGTAACGCAGGGCGAGGGTCGAGGACTGTTCACACGTCGTAGTATTGTAAATCGCGAGTTCGTTAAGGACACTGGAGTGGGTTGCTGATTAAACACAAATGAAAATGCACATGGAATATTCAAGGTTTTGATTATTAAAAGTAAAACAATACACTGATTAAGATAATATTTATTTAATAACTAAACAAGTCATTGAATTTAATAATAATATAGTTGTGTCTATAAAAATGGAAGTAAATGAAATAAACAAATTAACAAAAAACACATAACTATTCAAATATTTAAGTCACAAAAAATGTACATTATTAACACAGTTTACAATAACGATAAATGTCTACGTCACCCTTATATAGTCTACTTAAATCACCACTGGTCCCCACACACGAGACACTGTGATGACCTGCGATACACAAACGCTAGATTTGCTAACACACCAACTCACTCGCTGGTCACACTGCCCACTCCCGGGCATGCTAGCCCGGATGCGCCGGCTCGCCCACTTTGCTAGCCTCGACTCGGACTAAGAGCTCCTCTGGCTATTGCCTACCGTGTATATATAGGCACTGTGCAAAGTGCAGATGATATTTGAATTCACGTCACGAGAGCGCTAGACGGCCACATTTTTAAGTTCTTGCAGGGTAAATCCGGGAGGTATCTTGTTTACCGTGCTCAAATACTCGAAAATACTAAAACATAACTCACCGTTTCTCGTAAACTACTTGGACAATCACAGTAGTTTTTCCAGAATTATTTATAAATTAGTTCCAATTAGTTTGCTTTGAAAAAATGGTTATCTAGTAAAAAGAACTATAATGAGGATTTAGTGCGGACATATTTTCACTCTGTGTAAAAGTTTTTTCCTGTTTGAAATAGATGGGTAGTATAAGTGTACGAAATGATCATCATGAACTGAGGTTTATTTTGATATAAGATTCATTCCTCTAACACCAATACTTTTCACAGTTTGATGTGTTTAGTTACGAACTCTTCACGCGCGCCAGTTTTAGATAAACTGAAGATTGTTAGATAGATCGGTCAGTCTGCTCAGATTTCCCCTGCAAGAACTTACCAACTCATCACGAGTCGTGCCACCAGTACGAGCGCACATAGCCTATAAGGGTGCTCGCTCACAGCTAAGGGTCTGGAATCCTCCATTTCTAGAATACTGAGCTAGAATAAAAAGAACCCAGACCTTTTCCTCCTCACTGTCTCCTCTAATCCCCCAGCCAAGTGAAACTGTCACTGCATACCTGCTAAACGAGGAAGGAGATAGAACCGAGAGCACAGTTAGGGTAGACGAGATGCTCGCCAGTCCCACTGTCAGACACTAATCTCGTTACAATATATTAAAAGTTAAATTAACCTTGTCTTCCGTTAAGAATACGGATACCCAAAACTTCAGTCGCTTTTGTTTTATAATTACCCAATCAACACAACCTAGCTGGGTATTAAATAACCTAATCACACTAGGCTACATATAATTGATGGTAATATCTATCCCTGAATTGATTTATGGCCATAAAATATATGCTTATTGCAAAATAATTATGAAAGTGTCCTGTAAATATCAAATTATGCATAAAATAAACCTTAATCACACTTAATTCACATAAAGACACATCTACTACATTAATATTATTATTATTTGGAATGGCTCCCATTTGCTTTTGTGTTATAGATAATAACAGTTATATAAACTAATATTTTTGGAGTTCAACAGCACTTTTTGTGAGAGGTTTGGTAATTAAATCACAAGAGGTAATTGGATTTGCTGGCTCATTTAAGGAATGTTTTTGGTATTCTTATGGACAAAACTGTGGCTTGCTTTTAGATTAGTTTGAATATCTTGACGTTTTTACTCTGCAAGTTATTAAAATTTAAGCAATGAACTTTTTATTCAATAACTATTTTTAGTCAATCTTAAAATCAATGTTTATATCTAATTTATATTGATACCAAAAATATACAATTTATATAATATTTGCACCAGGCCTAGGTATTTTATTTTACTTAACTCAACACTTGTCAAAAAATAATATTTAGTTTATATTTGGAAAACTTACAAATAAAAAATTAATAAAAATAAAAATTTTGATCGTACATATTTTTTCCCTTTGAATTATTCCCCAAGATTTCAGAATTTAAATTTATTTTTCAGACCTATAACTTTAACCAATTCATAGTTTTTGACCCTTTTCCTGATCCTATTAAAAATAAGCTTGACAATACCACAACATTTTAACTTTGAAATTATAAAATTATATCCCTTTCTGATCAAATTGCCAAAAGATTCAAATTTTTTGATAATTTTTTTCTTAATTAATGAGAAGCCTAAGCTTAGATTAAAACTCAGAGCTTCATTTCCCAGTGCGTCTTAGTACCTATTTGTGTTAAATGCATACTTCAATAATTACACTAGTAGGATAAGGCGGAATTTTAGAGGAAATTAACTCTGGAAGGAGAGTCTGAAACCATATAGCCTCAATAACCCTAACCAGGATTCAAACCTAGATTGCAAGGGAGTGACCATTGATGCTTACTGCTGACAGATTATAAATGGCCACTGGAACTACCCCATTTATAGGGTGAGCAGGAAACAATCTTAGACAAAGGTGAGGGTAGAAACTGTGGTAATGTTTTTTAGTGCAGTTTTCCCTAGTTTCTGTTTTGCAGCACTATACAAACTGGTCGACAATCTGTAAATAAATTTTTTGGAAGGCTAGGGTCAAATGACTGACACGATTTGGACCAACTGGTCGACAAAATATAAACAAATATTTGTAAGTCTGGGTGGGTCAAGTGGCCGCTATGACTTGGACCAACTAGTGGACAAGTTCGTGCACTCATGCATAGATGGACAAAGTGGTAGCCAACTGGTAGACAAACATCGAGCTGGATCCAGTTGAGGCTGGACCAACACTGGTTTAGTGCATAATACTGCTAGCATTAAGATATTTTTTATCTACTTTCTTACACTTTTAAAACTATAAAATCCTTTTTATCAAATTTAGACATTTATTTAAATCATAAAACAACTTGTAACCAAAAAGATATGTTGATTTTCATGATACATTCTCATTTTGTGCCGACATAGGCATAACCTAATTGAAAACAGCTTTGTTTTCTATCTTGTGTTTCAGCGACTCTCCTGCGGACCACGAGGTCAAGAAGTCAGACTGGTCGGAGCACAAGGCGCCGGATGGTCGAACTTACTTCTATAACAGCATCACCAAACAAAGCCTATGGGAGAAACCGGACGAACTTAAATCTCCTGCCGAGGTTTGACACTTCATTCTAATTCCTATACTTAGATTGACTCCATAACGTCTGCCAGCATAACGTTGTTGGTTACAATGTTCTTAATAGTCTGTAACCCTCTTTTTACCTAATGTTGTTCCCAACTGGTTATATAGTTTTTTAACCAATTGAATCGTGCTTCAAATTTTATTTGCGCGGCAACTTCCTGATATCAAAGGAAACTGGTGCCAAATGGCTATATTAAATTAAACATTAAAAAGAGGATCAAAGGGCAGGGCCTACACACTTATCAGAAAATTGCAGGCCTCAGAGCTCACAATTTTAAAAAAAACCACATAATTATGACATTTTTAGAGTACGTCACTCCCTTTTCTTCAGAAGAAGAGAATAAAACAGACTGGACTATGACAGCATGGCTAGAGGTTGATCATGGTTTCTTTGTTGTTGTAAAGCTCTAAACTTAGTGATTTTACTCACAACAAGATTGGTATCTATTATAAGGTCTTCCTGTCACCAAGTAAAGTAAATGAAGTATCATGTATCTGAAATAGGAGCCCTTTCCTGTCAAATCAGCACGAAGGCCTATGGACGGTTAGTTTTGTTAACGGCAGCGAAGAGCTGTGTAATTAGATGTTTTAGCTATTGCGTGATCTCATGCTGTGGATAGAAACTAGTTTGCATGTCCTAGAGCTGGGCTTTAAAGAGTTGGTTGCATGCAGTTGGCTGTGGGCGGTTGCCGGCAAGTGTCGTAAAGGAATGTAAGGCGCTTGCCATGTGTATGTTAACATAGTTTTGCTGTGCGACCCCGAATTAGAGGATTTGTGGACTTAGACTGAAACTTAGGATGTGATCTAAGAAAAGACCGCTCCTACAGGTGATCGGGTGACAGCTGGACCCCAAACCCTGTCATGATGGCGATTGTTGTATTGTCTCATTTTATTTATATAAACCCAACAGTAATCATCTGCCATTCATTCAACCTTTCTTGACTGAACTCATCACATTGTAATCTCACAGTGATGTCTTTAGATATTGGTGATTGTGAAAGCCTGAGATGGAGTAAGTATGGCTTTTTTACACTATACATCATGATTTAAAGACAGGCTTATCACATTGGGTTTTGAGTCCTAAAATTTTCTGGTGGACCTTCTTTTCTTTTCAATGTTTATTGTTTAATTAAATACAACTGTCTGATATGTGATGCAATGAGCCACCCAGGTCAAGTCACACACTACCCCCTTTCTGCCTTTCTCGTATTTGTTGAGAACGGTGTTTAGACATCACTCATGTCTGTTAAGTTCAGGCGCATGTGGTTTGTGTTTACCTTTGTGCGTGTTTAGATTTTTAGTTTTTGTCTTTCCGGAATGGCTTCTCTACATTTGTGTAATTTATATTCAACTCTGGTTGCCAAGAAAAGCAGATACTTAATTAGCCTATCTTTGAAAATGGACTTTATACAGCGTCTTGAATCTGGTCAGCGTGGTGTAGACATTGCTTCAGCTTTGGGCTTATATGAAACTACTGTTTGCACTGTTGGTACGAATGTAGCATGCTAAATAATTTCTAGCGTGTACACTCAAAATACCCTATTTATGATTATCACTATAAATCCAAAAACTAATACATTCAAATAAACTCACTATGAAATCGTATTGCTGGAAACGCCCAAACTTGAGGAAATATTGCCCCAGCTGACTGCTCAATACTTCCTGGTGGAATGTCAACACACATCTTGCTCGCTTGCTAGACTCGAGTGCTATGATGTCCCGCTCCTAGACGCTTTGGGCAGCGGTCAAACCAAGCTCACTTAGATGTTCTGGAATATACTGGACTATCTCCCCCCTTTATCCTGTTCCTCTCGCACGTCAGTTCCAATCATTTATAAGCCGTCATCTCGTGCATTATTTTGTATTCTATTCTAACTACTCGTCGAAGGAGCATCAGCAAGGACTTCAAGTATTAGTAGACGTACAAGCGGTGGTCTCGATGTTCGACGCGTCAGTCTCTCTTCCTCACCGCAGATAATGTAATATCTGAGGCTATTTGATTTAATATCTAGTATTTTTGCTAGGGTCTTTATATACTGTTTGCTATGTCTGTATTACATAGTTTTATATGCTAGATTTAGTTAACCATTTTCTATGTCCATAAGACATAGATTTAAGTATCAGAGATTCTGAACTGTTTGCTGTCCATATGACATAGTCTTAAATATTTGGGCAACTATCCGACACCCTCTACTGTGTGGCCAAGTCCGATACGGTCTTAGCTTTTAGATCGGGAAAATGGTGAGATCTGGTAATCTATAGCTTTGTTCCATGACCTAGTTGGGTCTTTAACTGATACCAGTCTCTAGTCTATTGTTGTACATTAGTACAGTACTTAACTCGGGGGTATGCTACTAGTCCAGAGTAGTGGCCCGCGTGTATTTGTTTATTATGTCTGGCGCTGCTTGAGTTAGTTCATGTTTAATTGTTTGCTATTGTTATAGTCTGTCTCCAGACTTATGTTGATATTTAAATATACTTTTGAATGACCTGGCAGTACTAGTGAAGAATAGACCGGCCATAATATCTTTCAGCTTATATTCCTGGTAGCTCGCCTTATTTGTAAGCTTATAGTTCCACTTCTGAATACCAAACCTTTGTATCTTGTAACTCATGCAAGCTGCCCATTTAACTACCAACGTTTTAACTCCTTAAACTAGGATATTCTAAATTAAGCTATTGTTTAACTAAATTTCTTTTCCATGCTTATTAGGTTAAATTCTAGTAGGCGTAAGGTTGGAGTGGTGTTATGATTGTTGCATAACCTTAACTCTATAGTTTCTTCGAATTTAAATTGACGTTGTTTACAGGCAGACGCACCTTCGTTATAGAATATGTGTTTACTCTACTTTAATGAGTTACACTCTTTAATAGAGAGACAACCATACTTGTCTTGGTTGTGAGTTAAATTAAGGTGCTTCACACCTAACATAACATTGTCTTGCTAAACAGAAATGATTCCCATCAATATACAATGGAATGTTTTGTACATGATCACCTAAACCATTTGTAATAGTTTTGTCCTTTGAATTTAAGTAAACTGATATGTTAAACTTGTATATCCCTCTTATGTTTCATGCTGCCCATCCTTCTTTGTATATCTTTGTTTCTGTATTTGTCACTTCTTCTATCTAATAGTTTTGTTTTCTTTGTAAAACTTTTTCAAGACTCAATGTAAAAAAAGTGGGAAAAAATTCATCCTACAGTATTTTGTTTAGGTTAACTTAATGCGTGTATGAAAATGTTTCATGTTTACTATTCCAACAATGTATTTTATGTTATCTTCTGATGCATGAGATATACAATTTGTATGTATCTTGGGGTACCTTTGAAGCCAACCTCTAGATTTAGCATTGATTCATATGAAAAAATGTAAATTATATGATGTTTTATCTCTAACGTTACTTTTTCAGAAACATAACACATTTTTGCAGGAATTATTGTAATTTGCCTATAGAAGTTCTTGTCAAAACAAAATCTAGGAGTATAATAATTTAATCTAGAAAATATACATTATTGGTCATTAAAAGGGGGGGTGAGGAGCTCTGAAAAAACTTTCAGCTTTAAAAATTATGAAAAGTTTCCAATAAAAATATTGACATCTAAAATACTCGAGTATTTCCATTTTGAGCTGTAATATGCATAACACATTAATCTCTGTTAATAAAATGAAGAGTTTGTTTGTCCGAAACATTGGGCGATATCTAAAGCGTGCTTAAAAGATAAGTATCCCCTGTGCACAAAATTGTGCACCTTTAAGCTGGAATTTTAAATTTTTGATTAGTTTTTTTAAATTAAAAACTGGGTTGGAAGAAATAAAATAAAAGGTTTTTTTTTCTGTCCCTTTGAAGCCAGGAAAAGTGTTGCCCAGAGAATTCACGCAATTCATTGCATGGCTACCCTAGCAACACTAGGTACTTCTGCTGGTACTAATGTAAAAAATCTGGAGTAATTGAATTGCATGTTATGATAGTAACTGGATTTATAATTTTAAAGTTAAATATTCCAAACATTTGTGTAATAAAATATTTTCTAAGTTATTTTATGATAAGCATAATATATTTTTTCAAACCTAAAACAACTAACAAGAAGTATTCAACACTCAATTCTGGTTTGCCTCGATTTGGAAAGTGGACTGTGCACGTCCTTATAATTAGTAACTATATGATTATAACAGCATTAGGAGTTTAAATAACTCCTACATCATCAGAGGTGTTAAACTTCAATATGTAAGAAATAAGAAATATAACGGTGGGGAGAGCCAGGTGTGATAACCACCAGCCTAACTCCAAAGTTATTGTATGTTTTAGCTGCTACTCTCTAAATGCCCCTGGAAAGAATACAAGTCTGAAAATGGAAAGACATATTACCACAACGTTGACAGCAAGGAGTCACGATGGACCATACCTAAAGAGCTGGAAGAGCTTAAAGAGCGCATCACCTCTGAGGAGACATCAAGGTGATCTAGGACATCTAGACTTTTAGAATATGTCCTACATACAAGCACAAAACTTATCTTGGCCTATCCTCAACTATGACAGTGTAACTTTAATATGAGACTAAAGCTTATTTTCTTAAAGAAACTGGCTGTAGTAATTTAGGGATTGTCATTTAGTCTAGTTAAAAGGAAAAAAACCTACCCATCCCTCCCATTCAGATGTATATACTTGTCATTGATGGTAAGAATGTTCGAAGCGTCGAAACTTCGACTCGGCTTCTACTTCATTTCGGAAAAAAATTCTGGCTTTGACAGATATCTATGAAGCTTCGCTAATAAAAATATTGACAGTTAAAATACTGAATATTTAGTCAACTATTGCCACTGATCTGTTGTGTGACATAAATCAATATTCATATAGAACAAATCTGAAGTGATTGATTTGTAATTTAAGTTATTAACTTGCTTTATCTAAATAAAACAAAATATTACAAACTGTTATACAATAGAACAATTCCCAAGTAATTTTAGCACATAAAGTTATATAAATAATAGGAGTGTGTGAATATTAACTTCTGAATTATTTGTATTTAAACTTTGAATATTAAATTCTATTTTTTTTTAAATATTCACACATTTTTGAATACCAAAGAACAGATATTAGATGCCGATTGCTAATTCGATCATTATCCGATAATGGCACAGTAGTTAAAACTGATGATAACTCATGATCATTATTTTGAACCTGATTAATAATGTATGCTCATATTTGAACATTTAGGATTTATATCAAAGAGGTCTTAAACATGTATCCACCTTGTACTTCCCTCTTACCCTTTTTCAAATATTGTCCATAGCACATTTAAGTTTTTTATTATGATTATTTTCTTATGTTTATTAATATTTTTACCAAGAACCAAACAAAAAATAATTGTGTATATTCAAAAATGTGTGAGTGTTTTTTTGCATACTACCTTCATTATATTGTAAATAAAATAAACCAAATGATCCGCATTAGTCATCAGGAAAATTGGCAACAAATGATCGGTGTCGGCCTGATTTGTAAAAGGGCCGCTGTGCCCTAATATTAAGCAATTATTATTTGAAGTGATGGGTATTCATTTGTTATTTTTAAATATTCACATACTTTATTTGTTCACTAAAGCTAAATAAAAATAAACTTTGTCAAGAAATGATCACAAAATTTCATCTAATCAGTAGCCATCTTGATTGTTTATTTTGTGTTAGCCACAGCAGTAGGCCTAAATTTTTTGCTCTAAAAGATAATTTTACCAAAGTCAAGTTGGCCTAAAATGAATTTTGAATAAAAAGAGTCTACATTGCTAAGTTCATTAAAAGTCATTTGGCCTTGGATTTGAGAAATATTGAATTCAACCCATCTCTACTTATCATATTCTGAAAATTGAAAAATGACACCTGGGCACGGGAATCGAACCCGTGTCATTTTTCAATTTTCAGAATATGATATCTAGATGGAATAGTCCTCACTAAAAGCATAAATAATAGCTTTGGCTATTTAATTCTATCTCTACTTGTTAGATAAAATATTATTTAGTTTTTATTTGGGAAAAGCTACTGTTCAGTCTCTGAACTATATATATTTAATATTGTAAAATAGCTTTTATGTAATAATTTGTTTAACATAGTTTTTTATATAATGCTTTATACATATTGATTTTGTATTTGTTGTTTATTCTTTGGCCGTTTTCCCACCGTTTTGATGGTTTCCCTTTGTTTTTGAGAGTGTTGAAGGGGAGGGGGAAGAAAGGTCATTTGTTTTTGTGGGAGAGCAGTTCAGTTGAGCGCGGTAGTCAGGACACATAGTGTGTTTGCCAGAATGGGTGCACTAATTGATGTCTGAGTGTGAGTCGGGTGTTACAGGCCCTAAAGTGGCCTTCTTTATCAAGATACAACAAGAGTTTTGAAAGACGCTGCTAAGTCAGTCCCCTTGTTTCCCCAATTCCTTCCTACTCAGAACCCAGCAACCCACAAGGTAGGCCTCCATTGTTGGTTAACCTCATTTGGTCAAGGTAATCAATTCCTATCACAATTTTATATCTAATACAGTCCACTTTCCTTATTTTCACTGGTTATTTTAATCGTTTATTGACTGGAAAGAACAGTTACAATTTAAAAGTCATTGAGATAGTATTTTTAAGTGTACTTTCTTCCTTTAAAAAATTTTACATGATTAAAAAATATAAATGTATTATTCGACCCCTAAACGAAACCGAATGAGTTTTTGTCCTATTCCCAGACACAATTCAAAAATAGTTTTGCTATCTACCTCTACATTTAACTTATTTGAACATGTGACATTTGATTCCTTTCTGGTCAAATTGCCATAATCTAATGTTATCATCGAATTATTTATTTAGCTTTTAATTGAATTGATTGATTAGGCTAAAATTGAACTTATTATGTATTTGAAAAATAAATATAGGCTTAAACTGTACATTTTTTTTTTAACTTTGCCCGTTTCTGCGGGAATTTTTAATTTCCTCCTTGAAAATTTACTGCAGTCAAAATGTCATTTCCACAAAGGCCTAATAGCTCTGTAATGAATGAATTCTTAGATAATTAGGGATAGACAAGAATTACTTTTTTATTTCAGGATGGAAACGAGATGGGAAATAAGTCAAAATATCGGGATTCGGGACAGGACAGGGAAATTTAAAAATTATCCTTTAGAATAATCCTAGATTTAAAATATATTGATTTCCAACCTAATATGGTAAGACTTGTTAAAGTTATAATATTATTAAAACCCACTTTGGTGACTGCACAGTCTAAGGCATCACTCTTGCAATAGACTAGACTACCGGTGACAGGGATATTTAGTTTGATCTTGGCCGGGTGTATTAAGGGTGGTTATTCCTAAATGGTTTCTAACTCTATCCACTTAAATGCAGGTACAACTGTAAATTCAGTCTTCCTCATTCATAACACACTAGAGTAGTTAGTACATAGGCGTATAACCGGAGCGAATAATAAGACCCGATGCTAAAAAAAATTGCTAAAGGTAATAAAAACAATAAAAAATAATATAATAAAATAAATAGAAGTGTGCACGAATAGCTTTTTTTTTTATCAAATCAAATAAAATTTTGAATTAATATCAAATAATAACAATTAATAAAATAGTTAATTTTATTACATTTTTGATGAAAATTATTTTTATTAGCTAATTTTTTTGAAAGTGGGTGTTTTTATTTAATTATTTGCATAGGGAAAAAAAAAATACTAGAAAACATAATGTTTGGCACCTCTTGAATCTGCTTGAATTATGAAACTGCAAAATATTATCTAGGTTTAAAAGTTAGTTTTCTTAAATGTTTTCTCTAGATTTGACACCCCTTATACTCTACTCCCTGTCTGGCCCACCAACAACAAACATGCTGAACCCTCATAAATGGTTGACCTTGGCAAGCTACTTCCTTCCCCCCTTCCTCTCATTTCCACACCCGAAAAGATGGTAGAATATATCTCTGTCCTTCTCTAAATCTTTCAAGCTCTTTCACTTGCTGAACCCAACTGTTGATAGACAGATCACAATAAGTCACAAGCCTCCCAACTTGTCTCTCTACAAGTGGTAAAATAACCCCCTCCCTATCCCAGCCACCAAGTTTGCTAAATACTGAAGAAGACTGTCTACAAAAAAGATTAACAGTGATGACTGATGAGTCGGCAGTAACTGCTAGAACATGAGCAATATTTCAATGCCCCGTGGCATTACATTATTGAAATGTTTTAATGAAGTACAAATAAAGTAAAAACAATAATACATATTTATAAACACTTCAATAATTGATATATTTAATGTCATCATTATTATCATCATTTCTCCTTGGCTGGTATCCCCAACTCTTCTCTCTCCACCCCTCTATCATTCTTGTTTTGATTGCTTGCTTTGGAAGTGTTTCATCTTCCATACTCTAAACATGTCCAAATCATCTCAGTTTATTCCTGGCCATTCTCTCATTCATCTTTTCCACCCTAATTTCATTCCTTCCATATTTTCCATTTTCTAATTTTGTCTTTCCTAAAATACTTGGTAGGAATTTAATCTTCACCACCTGCATTCTCCTCTTGTCGAGATATTTTCGAGTCTCGCATGTCCCTAATCATTACTTTAACTTCCAGGACAAAAACCACCTTTAGGTGATGAGGTGTACTGGAAAGTTCCATCAGGAGCAGCACACAAAAATAAGGAGAGTGACTAACTGTAGTGTTATAGTGGTTTAATATTAACAATTAAATCCATTTCTAATTGTATTCAAGATTTTAGCCATATTATATTGTAGTAAGTGGATCATAATAAGTTCCTTGATAATTGACCGAGTATGCTTTGTGCTAGGACGTGTAGCTCTGACTCGATATGTCATTGTTGGATCTTCAACCAGGTACACTAAGTGCAGTTTTTTTTACCACAACCATGTACACAAGTGCAGTTTTTTTTACCACAACCATGTACACAAGTGCAGTTTCTTTTACCACAACCATGTTTCATGACATCCCGAGGCGAGTGCTGTTATATTTATCCTCGCGCTATCACTTTAGGTTAAATAGTTAACATTGCAATTAACCAACTTGATAGAGAACATGGGCTAAAATAAAACTAGATGAATTAGATATAGAAAATCTCCGGTTTTTTGTTTCAGCATTCCATTGAATGTCCCCGCAGCTTCTGCCGGAGTAACTGCCGCGCCACCTGTACTTGCACCCATAGTACTCCCTATTCCAGCCTCAATCCCTTCTCCATTGGTGGTCCCGGTGCTTCCGACCCTACCACTAGTTGTCCCCACATTACCTCCCCAGTCTCCACCCGCTGCCAAGGCTACCACTGGTAGTGGCTCCTCTGCAGCCATGGATCATGCCATGGCCGCCACCCTCGCTGCTATCAGCATTCCTACACCGCCGCCCACCAAGCAAGGTATGTACAAACCTGCATGGATACCTATGGTGGAGTTCTGAAAAATGAAAGAAACACTTGATCGAGCAGCGGACCAAACTGGTTTAACATTCAGTGTCTTGTAGACTACAATAAATTGTACAGTTCATTTCACAATATATTAGCAAAAGCATTCAGCTTTCATGTGGAGGCCATGGGAATGAAGTTATTGAGCAGCATGATAGCTGTCACCAGAAGAGATAGGATTAGGAATGAAGATGTAAGATTTAGAGTTAGGGTACATGGGATAGTAGAGGAAGCTATAAAACAGACGTGTTTTGTACTGGTCTTCACACAGAATCGTCATAAGGAATAAACCTAATAGTTATGATCATAACAAGACCCGACCACAATCTGGTGGTTCAAAACCAATTATAATAAAAAAGATAAACTCAAAAACCAGACCTCAGACCAGTAATTTAATACTTAACTAAATGTATGAATGTTATAATGAATAGATTATAGGAAAGAATGTTAACATTTAGTTACTATTTGTATTTTGTATTATTCCATATGATTTATATTTCCTCTTAATGTCATAATTTTTTCCTAGATTTGATTCAAGATTTGGGGTTTTAAGGTAAGTTGGAGATTCAGATTTGTAAAATAGTGGGTTCAACCCAATTATATATAATCATATTTATGTTAAGTATATAGGTAAACTGTAATGTTAAAAAAAATTATTGAGGCAGCATTGTACCATTTAGCAATAAACACTTAATTTTATACAGCTGGGAAACTTAACTTCAATATTCCCATCACCAACAAACCAGATAAGATAAGATTGACGCCTATAGCCACTTGACTGAATTGAAATATTGTATTGAAGAAAGGAGTACGCCAAACTTTAAATTGGCTTTGAAACAAACATCAGCTTCGACTTGGCTTCTAAATCAATTCCAGCTTCAACCATTGCGATGCTGAGACAGTTAAAAATATTGACAGCTAAAATACTGAATTTATGGTAAATTTTTGCCATTTTGAGCTGTTAAATATGTACATACAAATCACTGTTCATATGGAAAGTAACTGAATTGTAAGTTGTGATATAGTACCTTGATTTATCAGGTTAAAACCAAGGATGTCAAACTCGATTCTTTGAGATCTTGATACCCTCAAGTTGTACTGGTATTGAAAGAATTGAGAATCGATCTTATTATAATCCTCAATGTAGAACCTAAGAATTGGAATTAAAAAAACTGGTATCATGACATCTCTAGTTAAAATGAAATATTTCAAACAATTGCAATAAAACATTTCCCAAGTGATTTTGGTGCATAAATTTATATAAATAACCACAGGGTATTTTTTTCAAGAATTAAACAACTAGTAAAAAAATACTCAAACTTTGATTCGGCTTTGAGAATATTTTCTCTTTTCAATTTGAATTTGCTTCATATTGAGAAAGTTGACTTCATACATCCCTAAAAAGGTTCAAAATCAATGCTTTTTTGTACACTTGCCATCTGGCGTCAATGTGCTCATAGCCATACCCCGCTCAAGTTACAAACAATTATAACCCTCCTTAGTCGAAGGGTATACATTAAATTATTACAATAAAAGCAAATTTTACTAATCATACTCGCCAACCATGACATCAATTTGCCCATGGCTATACCAAGAGGGTGACCTGGTGGTCTAGGGGTAAGGTGTCGGACTTCTGTGCTGAGGGTCCGGGGTTTAACCCTTGGTCCTGGCACAGATTTATCCGATTGCCAAACCCTTCCTTCACCTATGACAAGACGTGTATTAATCACAACTTGTGAATGTGTGGATTGCCAGGCCTCCACCGTGGTTCGGATTCCACTGTTAAACTGTAGGTCCTCCATTTCATCTCACAATCACCCTACCATTACACATTAGCGTAAGTGCGTATAACCCGAATGGGTAGTAAAACGCGGTGCTAATAATAATAATATACCAAGACTCCTTGGCAGTGGCTTTTATTACTCATTACCACAAACAACACTTATTCATTACTACGTTATTGCTGTCCTAAAGTGCCTGATGCCTTGCTTTATTTGTAGTCAAACATTTTCCTTGTCACATCACAAATTGTGTGAATATTAGCACACAATGCATTCAAAACTGCTGTGCTTAAAAAATTGCTTTATGAACTATTTAATTTAAAGAAACAGCTCGATATGTTTCCCCAATCACTAAAAGTGAATGACATTTACCACTCTAGTGGGAACAAAGAAATTCAAACAAAGGAGACTGGATTGCTGGTGAGGGGAAAAGGGAAAATCAAAGATTTACTTTCTGAGATACAAAGTGAGAACTTTTAATATACATTAAGGAAAACCTGTTTACTTTTTTATGTAGGTTTTGTTAAATGAAAGAAGGTACAGGAAAGGGATGGTAACCCTTAGTAAGGAACACAAACAATCTGGCTTCTACAACAAAAAGAACAACACAGTTCACACTTGACATTGCTGCCACTGTAAAAGAGGTAATGTCTGCCCCTTTAAGAAAATTGATTGTTATCTTTTAATTGCTTGACCTAGATATCATTCTATTGGAACTTAACAATGGAAAAGTTTGAAATGAGCAACGCAACCTCATAAAAGAGGAAACCGTAAAACACAAAAAGGATAGTAAAAAGAATAAACTATTAAATAATCAATGATAGAACATTTAGATAGGGACATGTAAAAGGAACAAATACATAAAGGACAAACGCAGGAACCGAACATTGGATGACTGAATGTATAATATATCTTTTCAAAGAAAACATGACTTTTTGAGCTACTTTTGTTAAATATGGACCCGCCTTGGTGGCGTAGTTGGCTAACGCGCTAGTCGTGTTGAGCCCGACTGCAGAGGACGGGGAGATCGAGGTTTTGAATCTCGGTCGGGTGAACTGGGGGTGGTTTTCCCTAAATGGTTTTCCACTCTCCCTCCACGCAAATGCGGGTTCACTTACTCTAAATTCAACCTTCCCAATTCCTAATCCATTAGCGTAATTAGTACTTAAGCGTATAACCCGAACGGGTAGTAAGACACGGTGCTAAATAATAATAAATAATAAAATAAATGTTAAATATGAAACAAGCTACATGTTCATATCTAAGTGTTTTATCATTTTACCGATTTCCTCTTTTAGGAAGAAGCATTGCATGTTTCACACTTCCTCTTGAAATGTTTCGACAGAATGAAACCTAGATCAAGCAATTAAATGGTAATCTATTTTCCTCAAATGGCAGTCATAACCTCTTTGTCGAGTGGTAGCAATGTCAAGTGTGAACTTTTTTATTTTCATTGTAAAAGCCATATTGTGTTTGTACCCTTTCATGTGTTTCTATCCCTCTTTCCTAAATCTTCTTCCATATATAACAAATTGAGAACATTGTAGGGTTCTTGGGCAACAAACCGCTCTGATTTTGGCAGTATAAGTACTATTTTCACCTTCATCCCTCGTCCCTTGTGCTAATTCACTGCCAAGTTGTTATAGACTCCCTAACTCATACTCATTCTTAGAGAGGGTTCAGAGTGGAATAACATTCATGCATCACTGAAAAAGGAACATTAGATTCTGGATATTAATGCCATGCTGATGATAGTATGTGTCATCAGTCAGGGGTTCAACCCTCTCCCGCCACC
This sequence comes from Timema genevievae, assembly GCA_902155825.1. Classification (NCBI taxonomy): domain Eukaryota; kingdom Metazoa; phylum Arthropoda; class Insecta; order Phasmatodea; family Timematidae; genus Timema; species Timema genevievae. The sequence goes on along the minus strand of CABFWO010000157.1, from coordinate 201,440 downwards.
TCTAGGACAGAACCTGTTGAACTTTGTCCATGTTAAATGTTTGAAGTTATTGGAATTACCTCGGTGTACGGGTTGGATTGGGCGCATGATTACAACCTTATTTGTTTGTAGATGATGACAGTGGCTCCAACAAGGACTCTGCCCCAGGCAGCAGGAACAGCACACCGGAACCAAAACTGTTTTTCAAGGATAAAAAGGAAGCCATCGAAGCTTTCAAGGACTTATTAAGGGAGCGGGTATGTTTTCATTATTTTCTTTGAATAATTCCAGTGAGGATTAGCACTGACTTAAAACTATATAACCTGAGGTAACAGGATTAGAAAGAATGCATTTTAGAAACCACATTGACATTGGTCTGGAAAAAGGATACTACTATGAGTAAATATGATGAAGAAAGCCCACCTACGGAAAGAGGGAAAATGTGGAAACAATCCAATGCACAAAGGTGACATCTTCTTCCTTTCTTCTGTCTTCTATAGTAGAAGTAGTCACACACACATTTTAACACAAATAGAATAATATTTCGGCACTGTTGCCTTTATAAAACACAAAGTTCGCCGAGGGCGAGTGTACTCCCATTTGATTGAGTTAGTTGCCCTTTTTGTGTTCTTTGTGTTTGACTGAGGGTCAACATTTGTTTATTTTTATAATTTTCTTGTTTCAAACATGTACTTTTGATAACCTCAAAGGTTTTATTATCAATTTTCTACATTATTTTTGACTAATTAATCCACAGTAAATTAACATTTGTTATAATATATCAACTCATTTAACCTTATATAACTAATCCTTCGATGTAAAATTGTTTGCTTGAATATCAAGCTACTTCCAAATATAACTTTGAGTTTATCTCCCCATAATATTTATAAGTTATTAAGGGAAGATCACTGATAAACAGCCTATGTAATTAAATAAATATGAAAGACTTGTAGAAAAATCATGCACAAATAAAAGTAAAATTGTTAATACACAATTACAAACACTTCACTATTTCGATGCTCTAATAGTATTACTCTTAAAAATTTCAACTCATAATTTAGAATAGTAAATTATTGAATCATGAATTGGGAATTTTTTTAACCCTTGATCTCAAATATCCTTCGGGACTTAAAAGATATTTTCCGTTTCCAAAGTAACAAGTGCTAAGCTTAAGCCCCCTTCAGGACGTTCCCAGTAACGCCTCCTGGGACACAGCCGTGAAGCTGATTTCATCAGATCCACGTTTTCCCCTCATGCGCAAGCTTAATGAGAAGAAACAGGCATTCAACGCTTACAAGACACAACGCCTTAAAGAAGAGCGGGAAGAGCAGCGTCAGCGTGCCAAGAAGGCTAGAGAGGACTTGGAGGAGTTTTTGATGACCAGTCAAGACATGAACTCCTGCATGAAGTACTACAAGTGCGAGGATACCTTTGGACACTTGGATGTGAGTTCTGGGAGCTGTTTACTGCCGTTGAGTACCCCAGGAGGTGACTTTTGTAAGCCTTACTGGCCAGGGAGGTTATAATTTCATAAATGCGGAAGATGTTTGAGGAAAGTGTTATAGAAACAAACAAAATTACTTATAATGGGAAGAGGAACCCACAGTTCACATTGTACATTGTTGCCACCAGTATATTCTAACTTAATCTTCTATCACATTTCAGAATTTAAATTGTAATGTTAAGATATGCCTTATATGAGTAGCTGTACAACATTTTATGTGCCAAAAAACGATCACACAAACAATAGCAAACATTTTATTTTGTTGTGCATGCGTGAAATGAAATATATATATTTAGGGGTCTGCGAATCTTTGATAACATTGATATCAATTTATATATTTAAGGAAAACCTCTTTTGACTATTTGAGAGTTTGTAATCTATATTTGGAAGAATCTAGAGGAAAGGTGGATAGAAAACATATAATAAGGAACAAACACAAAATTGATTTTACAATAAACTGTGTTCTTCATTGTAAAAGCCATATTGTGTTTGTTCCCTACTATACAAACACAATAAGGTATGGATTTTATTTCCACCTTTTCTGTACAAATATTGATATCAATTTGAATTTAAATTTTTCTATTCCTCAAATTAAACCAAACTAGAAAAAAGTGATAGGGTTTTAGACCTTTGCAAATCCCACACTGTGCCTAAAATATGTTAATATATTTTTAATAACAATTCTTGTGAGGTAAAATAAATAAATGCTTATTAATTATTACCAAGTTGACCAGAGTATAAACCAAACTTTTTTTTCCCCATTAACAGTCTTTATAAACTTTTTGTATAGCCTATGGTCACACTCTTGTATAATACATAATAAGTGTGTTAATTTTGAAAACTGATTATATATATATTGCAGGGTTGCCACGCACCTAGAAAATACAGGGAATTTTTTTTTTGTGTCTGGAACAAACAGGGAATTTTAAAAAAAAGCTAGAATTTACTGACCCGCCTCGGTGGTGTAGTTGGCTAACGCGCTAGTCGTGTTGAGCCCGACTGCCGAGGACGGGGAGATCGAGATTCGAATCTCGGTCGGGTGAACTGGGAGTGGTTTTTCCTAAATGGTTTTCCACTCTCCCTCCACGCAAATGCGGGTTCACTTCCTCTATTCAACCTTCCCAATTCCTAATCCATTAGGGTAATTAGTACTTAAGCGTATAACCCGAACGGGTAGTAAGACGCGGTGCTAAATAATAATAATAATAATAATAGAATTTACTGGAATTTGTTAGTGAATTTGGGCAATATAGTGCTTGTGAGCTTA
>CABFWO010000157.1:122059-198572 GCA_902155825.1 Timema genevievae | reverse complement strand
TCCCCCCCACCCCCCAACTTCATCAAGCCCATGCTGCTGCCAGTTGAATTAATTCATTCTTTGGATTTTGGTGTTATTTGTCTGTTGTTTAAAAAAAGATTATTCCTGTTGAAAGATATTATTGTTTTTGTAGCATGATGTTTTAAGACTGTACCATACCGATCTTGCTATTTTGGCTATTTTTAATTTTTTAGAAACTGCCAAGGTATCAATATTGTCTGTTTAAATCTTTATGGGTTTTAACATTTTTATTACAGTCAACTCCCGATTTAGCGAAGATATATTTACCTTGTTGCTGCCGTGGCCCTCCATTACCCCGCTAAATTGAGAGTTGACTATGTTGTTTTTTTATATTTATTACAATATGATAGGGATGAGGATGGCAGTTTATTAGAGGAAGTGCACCTGAATGCGCGAGGAAAATCACATGTTAATTTCATTATTGTAAATTATGATTCACGATTTGTGTGGGCTACTTAGTCTATACAGTACATATACAATAATTAAGATGGGCTGCAAAAAAAATTAAAATCAATTAATACATTCTTCTAAAATAAAATAGATACCACATTCAAACTCAAAACTGTATTTTTGGTATTTCCACTTTTTTTTCTTCTTTCATTCTATTCAGGGCCTACAGCAAATATAACCAATTTGTCCTTCTAGAAAATGTATGTCATTCATTTCACATCCCATTTTCAAATAATTCTTAAACATGTGTTTACCTGGCAAAATAAAACATGGAATGCCAGGCCTCCACCGTGGTTCGGATTCCACGTTAAACTGTAGGTCCTCCATTTCATCTCACAATTACCCTACCATTACACATTAGTGTAAGTGTGTATAACCCGAACGGGTAGTAAGACTCGGTGATAATAATAATAATAATAATAATAATAAAACATGCCTCCATTGACAAATTAACACTTTTCATTTCTAAAATTAAATTTAATGTCTCTATAATTATATTTATAATATCTATTAGGTGTCTGGAAAAACAAAAATTTCCTCCAGAAAATCTGGAAAACACGGGAATTTCGTAACAAGAAAATAGTTACAACCCTGTATTGAAATAGTTTATAATCACCAACATAAATGGTGCTCTTTATAGCTTAGCTTTGATAAGGTGAATTATTGTTGCATGAACATGTTGAAGAACTTACATTAATTTATGATAAGTGATAACAACTGAAAGGACCAGTGTCCAAAACTAATCTCTTATTTTTTGTATAATATGTAACTTTGTTACTTAACTTTAGTATATTTCACTAGGGTATGATTCAATTCTGTTTGTTCCTGTCAACAAACAATAAAACCAGCGAAAGCAAGGACAGTGGACTGTATTCGATAGTAATAGCTTACCCCATCCAATTTGAGGTTCACCGACAATGAAGGCCTACCTTGTGGGTTGCTGGGTTAGAATAGGAAGGAGTGGGAAACAAGGGGTTAACTCAGCGGCATCGCTCAAACTCTTACTGTGCTTTCTTGATAAAAGAGGTCATATTAGGGCCTGTAACACTTGACTCGCACATGGACAACAATATGTGCAGCATTTAGTTCCCTCATTATGGCAGACACCCTATGTCAACTGAACTACACTCTCTCCAAAAGACCTTCCTTCCACCTCCCTTTCAACTCTCAAAAACAATGAGACTCTCTCCAAAATGGCGGAAAACATCCAAATACTAAACAACAAATACAATACCAAAATAAATAATGAATATAAGGATTCTGGATGGGAACAGGAAATTTTAAAATTATGCTTTAGAGTAATTTTATATTAAAAAATATTGATTTCCAAACTAATATGGTAAGACTTGTAAAAGCTATAATATTATTAAAACCCACTTCAGTGGCTGCACGGTCTAATGCATTATTCTCGCAATAGACTAGACTACTGATGATGAGAAAATTGTAGTTCGATCCTGGCCGGGTGTACTAAGGGGTGGGTTTTCCTAAATGGGTTCCCACTCTATCCATGCAAATGTGGGTACACCTCCTCTAAATTCAATCTTCCTCATTTCTATCACACTAGAGTAATTATTATATAGAAATATAACTGGAATGGGTAGTAAGACGTGGTGCTAAAAACATGGTTAAAGATATAAAAATATTAAAAAATAACATAGTAAAATAGAGGTGTGCAAATAGCATTTTTTAAATCAAATCTATTAACAAAATTTTGAAGTAATATCAAATAGTAAATTATATTACCTTATTGATGGAAATAATTTTATTAGTTAATTTCTTTTGAAAATGGTGTTTTATATTTAATTATTTGCAGAGTGCAAAATCACCACAAAAATAATGTTTGGCAACTTTTCAATGTGCCCTAAGTATGACACTGCAAAATGTTATCTAGGTTTGACATCCTTTAAATGTTCTTGTTTAACACGCCTTATACTCTACTCTCTGTCTGGCTCGCCAACAACAGACACACTGAACTATCATAAATGGTTGACCTTGGCAAGCTCTTCTGTCCTTCTCTAAATCTTTCAAGCTGTTTCACTTGCTGAACCCAACAAATAACTGTTGATAGACAGAGCACAATAAGTCCCCATCTTCCAACTTGTTTTGTCTCTCTACAAGTAGTTAAATAACCCCTTCCCAGCCACCAAGTTTGCTAAAGAACAAAGAAGAAGCTGCTCTACAAAAGAGAATACTTTTCGGGAAAGGGTCAATTCAACCCCGATGGGAATTGATGAATTCCTGACCTTTTCCCAAGGATCCCATCCACCCCTAATTTTTATGTTATTTGATAATTTTAATTTTAATGAGGAACTCACTATTTCACATCACTAAGTTTGTGTAACTCACCAACACAACTAATTGGCTGTCTGGCATCAGGTTTGGCGCAATGTGTCCGAGTCTGACCGCCGTGACATCTATGATGATGTAGTGTTCAGCTTGGCCAAGCGGGAGAAAGAAGAGGCGAAGACCATGAAGAAGAATAACATGAAGAAACTTTCCGAGATCCTTGATGCCATGACCAACATTAATCATCGTACCACTTGGCAGGAGGCGCAACAGATGTTGTTGGACAACCACACCTTCTCAAACAATGCCAACTTGCTAGGTAAAGTCCACGTGCTTGTTAATCTCTAGGTTAGATATGTGTACTTGTTGACCTAGGCACGGTTAATGTGCCTGTTTTTCCTCTAGGCACTGTACATGTGCTTGTTGACCTTTTAGGTATCATGAAATTTTGAATTATTAACACATTTCCATATACCTAATCACAAAAACAGGTTAATTCAATTTGACTAAATAGTTAATTATATCAAGCCAATATTGTTTAAAGTGTTGCATATTTATTTAAGTTATTTCAAATATTCACTAGGGATGGACGAGACTGACATTTTTATATCGAGACGAGAACGGGTCAAGAAATGAGTCAATATATTGGGACAGGAATGGGAAATTATAAACATGACACTTTGGAATAACTCAAGATTAAAAATATATATATATTTTTTCAAACTAATATGGTAATACTTGTAAAAGCTTTGAAATTATTAAATATAACATAAATTATATATCATAAAACATATTAATATAGATATAGGTGTGCGAATAGGATTTTTTATTGAAACAAATAGCAAAATTTTGAACAAATATTGAATTTTACAAATTGAATAATTAATTTTAATACATTAAATTTATTAATCTCTTTTGAAAATTGTGTTTTATATTTAATTATTAGAAGAGTGCAAAAAAAATTTAAAAAAATTACCCTTTTTAAATGTTTTTTGGTATGAAACTTCTTATATCTTAAATGGTCTCTATTTTAACACTCCATAAAGGCTATCTAGGTTTGAAACACCTTAAATATTCCTTAGATCTAAAACTCCTTAAAGGTGATCTAGGTTTGAAACCCCTTAAATATTATTTAGGTATAAAACCCCTTAAATGTTCCCTGGGTTTGTTACCCTTTAAATATTCTCTATGTTTGGAACCCCTTTAATATTCTCTCTGCTTAAAGCTCCTTTTAATATTCTCTAGAATTGACACTCCTTAAATGTTATTTAGTTTCAAACCCCTGTAATCTTTACTCTTTGTCTGGCTCCCTAACTAAAGCAGACTGATGCTTATAAATAGTTGACCTTATCAAACTATCTCTAATTTCTATGATACAAAAGTTAGTAGAGTATAATATATCTCTGTCCTTCTCCAAATCTTTCAAGCCTTCTCGCTTGCCGAACCTAACAAATAACTGTTGATAGACAGAGCACATTGACTCACGAGCTTCCCAACTTGTTTGTCTCACCACCGGCAGTAAAATAGCCACTCTCCTCTACAAGTTTACTACAAAACAAAGATGGTTGTATCCAATAGCGATTGAGCCAGTAGTACCTGCTGGAACAATAAGCGGGATTTATTTCCCTCCAGACTCTTGGGAATGAATAGATTCAAGACATCTTCCTGAGCTTTCAGGATCCCATCCACCCTTAATATTCACATTTACTTTATTTAATTGTCTGCTAAAACCAAATAAAAATATCCTTTGTCAAGAAATCATCACAAAATTTCATTCAGTCAAGTGTCATCTTGATCGGTTATTACTTATTTGTGCGAGCACTTTAGACTTAGTACTCCTAAACAATATATCACAGATGTAGGCAAACTTAATATGTATTGCTGGCTGAGTTCATTAGTGGCAATATCCAGGCTTGTGCAGTGTATGAGTAATACGTAAACACTTGAACTTTTCGGTGAATAAAAGTGAGCCAAAGTGCAGTAATAAATGTTGAAAAGTGGTAAAAAAAAATTGTTCTGATATGTTTTTCTTATAGTTAATATTATAAAATATATTTTATATTTATATCTTACAACATTTCCCTCATAAATGTCCTTAAAACTGAAATGGGAACCATCCAAGCATAATTTGTGTAAAATAGTCTACTAAAACTATACAATACTGAGTATTAGTAGGCATGGCAACAGTGTATGTCTAACAGCTTCAGACGGTCCATAAGTGATCCAGTTTTAATCGTCCATATGGATTAATATCTTAATTCCATGAATTCTAATATATTATTTAACCCACAAAAAAAAGTGTTACCTAATTTATAGTGTATGCAGTATGCATAAATTATTACAATAAAAATAGAAATTTAAATAGTCACCATTATCTGTAAAGAATAATTACTTTAAAAAAATCACATTCTATCTGCGATATTAATCTCTCATTAATAGTTTGAACTTTGAACAGAAAATCAACTCTACAAACAAGCAAATATTTTTTATCAACTTTATGATTTTTTTAATTTTCTATGATGAAATGTTGAAATTTATTAATTAAATGTGAAATATATTGAAATTTGTGATAAAACCAATAAACATCAAATATCGCTAACATTTCTGGTATTAAAAACAGATTCCAAAGTTGTAATAATTTGTTTGAAATTTAAAACCACCCTTTAAACGCACTTTAAAAAAAAAAATTGCATTTTTCACAATAACAATCTAGTCATCATCACCATCAACTTTTTCGGCCGGTGGCCGGGTCAGTTAGGTCAAATACCTCCATCTTTACTCTTCCACCACTCTGCCTCCTTTACTTTCTTCCATTCTTCTCCTCTCACTTGAACACTTTCTGTTATCTGTTCCTTCCATCATTTTCTTGGCCTCTCATGCGATCTTTTTACTACATACTTCATTTCAACATTTCAGATCTCTAGTAATACATCTGTACTTCCATCTCTTTGGTGCTATTAGTGTTTCAGATGTTAGTACAGTAGAGTCTCTGAAATTTATTGCATTACAGTACTGTATTTGTACTGTAGATTAATGAATTCTAACAAACCTTATTTCATACCTATTCTGCACTTCTATTTATGATAATTTGGGTTTGTTTCTTTACCCTTCCCTCTCCTCCTTCACCTGTTTCCGTATTATCCGACATTTCTGTAATCCGACCACCTGTGGGCCCTGTTTATCGAGAGACTACTGTATTTGGTTCAAATATATGTACCCGCTAATAACTTTTATCTACAATGTTCTTTATATTTATTTTGATTCACATCATCAACATGGCATAGATTTTCTTAATTTTAATCATTTAAAAAGTTGTTAAATTTTTTTTTCACTAGTTTTTTTTTGCTCACAGGGACAGTTATGTGAAGGAATTTAATAAAATAACAGACAGAAATTTGAAATTTATAGAATACTAAACCATTAATTAATTATTTGGTTTGGAGTCCTACTTCATTTTGTGTGTATGTTCTCTTAAAATAAAAAGCACTAGATTAGTATTTTTAATCTATATTCTATATATTTTTAGTGGTTGGCAAAGCTTTGATAATATCAATAGCGATTCATATTAATATTATTCAATTTGTATCTTCTCGCGTTTTGAGGTAGTTGTATTATATTTGTTAGAAGGTACAGGAATGGTTGGTAGAAACTAAGAAACATATGGGTGGTAACAATTGATTTTCTTTAAAAGGCAGCCATTACCTCTTTGTCCAACTGCAACAATGTAAAATGTGAACTGTGCTCTTCTTTTCATTATTAAAACCATATATGTGTTTATTCCTTTTATATTTTTATATCCACCTTTCTTGTATCTTCTTCCAAATATAATATTATTCAATTTGATAAATTGAATCAAATCAAACTAGAAAAAAGTCGATTAGGTTTTATTTTAGGCTGTTGCAAATCCCAAGAGTTACCTAAAATCTGTTAATATATTTGTAATAAAAATTTTAGAGAGATAAAGTAAATGCTTATTAATTACTACTGTTGCTACCCCCCTTTCCGTGGGCCTAATCTGTCTGGAAAGCTTGCAGGAAATGATAGCGACAGCGGCAAAATAGATGTGTGGGTTTGTAATTTATAGAAGGTTTTGATTTTTAGGGTTTATTATCAGCACTACGAGCTACTACAAAACTGTGATGTTAAAAAGATAAAGACTTTGACGTAGAAGCTCGTGAGAGAACTGCCTTAGTAAGGAATACCAAACCAATGACCCAACTGACATCTCCACAGATTCAAACCCTGTACCCTGGGCACGACACCCTCCAGCACAAGTACCCAATGACTCGATGCTCAAAACCACGTGGCCCCGAAAATGGGCAGAATGACCCCACTGAATAGAGTCAGGGCTTGATAGCTCTAAAACAGAACCGTTTATACTTCAAATCGGCCCACTTGCTGTGACTGAGGACAAGTTGTTTAGAGTTTTACCGGTATCGTCCTAATCTTTACTAACTCATCATAGCAGTTAACTAGACCAGTTCTTTCGCTCGCTTCTTTCAACGTCATTATGTTGGTTTTATACAAACGTCCCAATCTAGGGCAGGGCGATTACACTACCATAGTTACCAGAAAATAAACCGCACCTTTTCCCCATACACATCACACAGCCTTTATAAAAAAATACTTGATACGCCTATAAGTGCACCCTTGGGTAATATGTAACATTTGTGTTAACTTTGAGGACTGAAGATATATATTGAATAGTTTATAATCACCACAACAGATGGTGCTCTTAACCACTAATCTTTGCCAGGGTAAACTTTTTGCATGAACATGTTTAAGAACTTACATTGTCATGAAACTTACTGGACAAGGATCCCAAAACTTATCTAATGTTTTATAGGACTAGAATCCAAAACTTATCTAATTTTTTGTATAGTGGGCAACTCATTTTACTAAACATAATGATTTTAGCATATTTAACTAGGATGTGATTCGATTTGATAATTGATCAAAATTTGTGAATACTATTTGCTTCGATTCAAGATTCAATTCAAATTCAAAAATCTTGCTTCACAGATATATATTACAGTATTTTTTGTCATTATTAAAAACAAAATTTTGTATAAAATTCATTGATTTTTTAAAGTTTAGCTTGAAATTTGTAGACCTTAGTTAACATTGATTATAATTCATAACAACATGGAAAGTAATCCTTTTTATTCATAGCTTTGCTCTCTAGCAGGACATTTTTTTTTGCAATGAAAGTTTTGAATTTCTCTTAGAATATTTTTCACGTGACTTAATTCAAAATTTTGCACATTTTATCTGCTTTTGACTTGCTAAGCACAGTTTGTGTGCTTGGTGACCTGCTAGTTACAGTACGTGTACTTGTCATCCTGCCAGGAACAGCATGTATGCCTGTTGGCTCGCTAGGCACATTATGTATGCCTGTTGGCTGGCTAGGCACAGTATGTATGCCTGTTGGCTGGCTAGGCACAGTATGTATGCCTGTTGGCTTGCTAGGCACAGTATGTATGCCTGTTGGCTTGCTAGGCACAGTATGTATGCCTGTTGGCTGGCTAGGCACAGCATGTATGCCTGTTGGCTGGCTAGGCACAGCATGTATGCCTGTTGGCTGGCTAGGCACAGCATGTATGCCTGTTGGCTGGCTAGACACAGTATGTACGCCTATTGGCCTGATAGACACAGTCCACACACCTGTTGGTCCTGCACTTCGTACTGAGCCTTCAGTTCATTCATACCCTTCATTATCAGAGGTGACCGAAGCAGTATAGTTTCTGTTCTGATGAAGGGTTGTGTTTGTATGCAGGTATGGACAAGGAGGACGCAATGGTTGTGTTTGAGGAGCACATCCGTGAGTTGGAGAAAGAGGAGGAAGAAGACAAGGAGCGTGAAAAGAAGCGGGTGAAGCGCCAGCAGCGCAAGAACAGGGACTCATTCGTGATGCTGCTAGATGAACTCCATGAGCAGGGCAAGCTGACGTCCATGTCGCTCTGGGTGGAGCTATACCCCATCATCTCGGCCGACCTGCGCTTCTCTGCCATGCTGGGGCAACCAGGTGACTGCCCCGATACCTACCCTCGCTAGAACATGACAAAATAGCCGGAACGCAAACTACAGGCATTTTTTACACATAAATTTATTAATGATGATTTTTTTTTTCTTTTAAACAGTAGAAATGTATCTAACCATATTACTCATGGTGGCTACAGACAGGGAAAACCTGGAAAAGTCAGGGAATTAAATCAAAAATAAGGAAATGTCATGGAATATAAATACTGTACCTGACTAATTCTGCACCTAAACATTTAAACAAAAGGGATAGCTGTCTTTCTTTTGATTGATAATTTGAGAGTGAAGTTTTTAAAAAGTATACAAAGATATTTTGTTTAAACTTGTGTCACTATTCAATTTAATTAATTATTAATATTATAAAATGCATATTAGCTTATTGAAAGTGTAAATAGATATAAACTCATAGTTTTGTGTTTGTAATATCTCTTTAAAAATGAATAAGATCCAATATATTCTAAATAATGATAAATCAATATATCAGGATAGTATAGTAATTAACAGGTCTAACACCTTAGCTCAGTCTGTAGTGTGTCTTCCTACTGAGCTAAGGGTCCCGAGTTTGATTCCTAGCATGGCCAAAAATGTATCATTGATGAAAATATGGGCTTACCCCTTCACAGTGATAAATTAATGGCCAAGGACTGAATGTTGTGCCTGTCCTAGTCTTAAGATATAATATAAGGTATATGAAGCTATGACAGGCCTGTAGTGGAAAATATATTACTTGAATAAAAAACATACCCATGTCATAGGCTGGAAACAGTAATGGATGTAAAGTATAATAATTAAAAGGCTAATGTCTAATAACCCAAATATAATTTTGTAAAGGCTTGCAGAAAAAAAAAAGTAGGGGTGGCCAGGCTCCTGAACATTCATCAAATGCTTGAGGGAAAATGTTGGGAATTTACTGGAGATATCACAATACCTGTTTTTCTCGATTCTGATTCTTAAGTTCAACCTCGAGTTTTCGATTCTCTAATTCAAACACCCAACCTCATATTAAAAAATAATCAACTTCATAACATACCAAAAACTAAAAAACTTTCATAATAATACAGAAAAAAACACCCCAATTTTAATTTTTAAAAAATCAAATTTACCCGGTATCAAAATAATAAAATAATTAGGAATTACACTATAGTAAACATGTATTATTACCTACAAATTAAGCCTCATTGAATAAAACATTTCTAAATAAATAAAAATTAAAACATTTATAATAAACAGTTGTTGAGAACACAAGTCTATTCAATTCACCAAATAGGACCGTTAAATGAAAATGCACGGTTTTGAATTAATGACATTGGAAAGAAAATTTTAAGTACTATACTGGTAGCAACTTAAAATACTTTAGTAGGGCAGGGCTACTTGAAAAAAAACTTTTTCTGTAATTATTATTTGTCAAATAAAAGAGACAGTAAAAAAATATTTTTTTTAAATATTTAATGATAATTGTTACTGTACAGAAAATCTAACGTGCCTAATACCCTACTCCCCCCTCAATGCGAAACCTGGACTCGACCATCACACGTGGTTACTTGAAACTTTAATCTCACAATTATATAGATATTTACTAAACACACTTCTTCAAAACTAAAAATCAAACAAAAAAATTAATATAAACTTGAAATTAATACAGTAAATTGCGGATTTTATAACGGAAAGAAGAACGCATTACACACGTTACAAAAATATAAAGTTGTCTGCCATAACTGATCCTATGCACGTTAGCTCGCCAGAAATTAGTGATGAAGTGTTTTAAAATTTTATAATCTTGATTTTCTTTTTATATTAATGTTTAGATTGATTTTTTAATTATTAAAATGGTAACAATATTAAATTCATTGAATATTTATCTACACTAAAAACTTCTTTTCACTTTTTTGAGTTAATTGTATAATATTTGAAAGAAAGCACAGAAAAGGTGGATGGAAACATAGCAGGAATGAACACAATATGGCTGTTATAATGAAATTAAGAACACAGTTCACACTTTACATTGCTGCCATTGTACAAAGAGGTAATGGCTGCCTCTTGAAGAAAATCTATCGTCACCGCCCAATCCCCCGACCTAGGTTTCATTCTATCGGAACTCATCAGGGAGGAGTGTGAAACGCACAACGCAACTTTTTAAAAGAGGAAACCAAAAAACACAAAAGGGAGGAAAAGCTAATTTGTAAAGAATGATATACTTTGATAGGAACGTGTAAAAGGAATGGGCCTAAAATAAAGGACAAAAACAAGAAATTTCCTTTTTCTCTAATAACCATAGCCAAATCTTTGATAAATTTATTTTCACTCCTACAACAGTTAGCACAGTTTTTTTTCTAACAGTTTCATTTTGGATTCAAAAAAAGAGTAATTTAGTGTCTGTGTAAAGTGTATTCCCACTTCTCTTTTTGTTTGGTAAAGGCAACTATGCCAAAATATTACTAGATTTTTATTAAAATTTATGTGTAACCCTTTGAGTGCCAACGTCGCTCAGAGTGATGCACGAAATATTTGCTAAAATAGCCAGCGTCGCTCACAGCAATCCCATGTTTTAAAGCTCTTAGTTCAGTATTAAGTCAACAGATAGGGTAGATTTTATTTCCACTGCATTATCCTATGTTCAAGCTACTTTTATTTGTCTTTGCACTTAGAATTTTGATAAATCGAACATGAAAATTATTTTCTAACTTTATGAGTTTTAGCTTTGTCCTTGTTTGTAAACATGGCTACTAAGAGGAAAACTGTGATTCAAGGCACAGAAATACTTGCAATATTTATTGATAGCTCAAGCGAGAGTGATCAATTTGTTAGTGATTATGAAAGCAGTGTTTCTGAATTTGTAAATAATGAAACTAAACAGGAATTATATTCTAGTTAAATTGAAAGATTGGAACAAGTAGGAGTGACATCTGACATTGATAAGGCGAGTGTGAATACGAGTGATTCCTATAGGGATGAAATAAATCTTGAAGATTAGGATAATCCACCCCAACCTCTTCATATTTATGCAGAAGTACTAGGTTTGAAGTCCCCCCCCCCTCTGATTCCAAGCAAATTATTTATTTTAGACTTTATTTTACTATAACCCTGCTAAAGTTTATGGTCACTGAAACAGCTGCCATGCATAACCCAATTTTAGCATAAAATCTAAAGTTAGTTTTTTTTTTGTAAACTTCCTTTGTGCGTTGTAGCACTCCCACATTTTTTCCTCTTTCCCAGAGGTAGCTTTCTTCATTAAATTTACACTATCAAGTTATTTCTCCCTTTTCTTCATTTTTATCAATTTACATTATTATAAAAAAATATGATATTTGAAGTTCTAATACTTATTAAGAATTAAATTATATTATATTTGGAAGAAGGTAGCGGAAAGGTGGATATAAAACATATAAATGGTAACAAACACAATATGGTATTTACAATAAAAAGAAGAACACAGTTCACACTTAAATTGCTGCCAATGGACAAAGAGGTAGTGGTTGCCTCTTGAAGAAAATCGATCGTCACCGCCCAATCCCCCGAACTAGGTTTTATTCTATCGGAACTCATCAGGGAGGAGTGTGAAACGCGCAACGCAACTTTCTAAAAGAGGAGACCAAAAAACACAAAAGGGAGAAAATGAAAAATTGTAAAGAATGATAGGACATATAAAGATTTTTGAATATTTGCATCCCCTTAGAATTTAATCAACAAAAAATTGTTTATTCAAAAATTTGTGTTTGTTGTTTTGCGTATTATGTTCGTATTATTGTAAAGAAAATAAACCAAATCATTTGCATCTGCTAAAGGGCAAATTTTCCCAGCCCTAATAAAAATAATATTGCAATTTTGAAATCTTATACCTTTGACTGTAAACTTTAAATAGTATACCTTTGCACAAAAGATAAAAATAACCGGAGAATTAAACATGCTAATTCAAACACACATCTTATCCCTTTAATCCAATGAAACATTTGTTTCAAAACCACAACATATATTTCCCCATAAACTCAAATCATCCTGTTTTAAATGCCAATTACTAGAATTCACATTAGTCAAGTCTATAAAAAATAAAATTTTATTCCTCTTTATTTTAAGTTGTCTGTAAAAATGGTAATTTGTTCTAAAAAAAAAATATAAGAAAAAACAAGCTTGTAAAAACAATATTTCCAATTATTAATTATTACTGATGAATGTTTTATTCAAATATTAAATCATATTTTTTGACATATTGCAATGGCTAGGGAATGAGAGCGTGTATATTATGCATAGTTGTGGAATTACTATGACATGATATTTATGTTGAATGGCTGGAAGCAGGGGTGTAACTTAAACAATGTTATGGGTATAAGTGTTGAATTTTGAACTAACAAGTTTAAATACCTATAACATTTTTATTTTATTTTCATCTTTTCTCCATTGGGTGTGTCAACTTTTTTTATTCACAGGGTCAACACCTTTGGACCTGTTTAAATTCTACGTTGAAGATTTGAAGTCAAGATTTCATGATGAGAAGAAGATTATTAAGGAAATTTTGCGTGAGAAAGGATTTGATGTGCAGGTGTGTTGCTAAAACTGTTTGATTGCATCTAATTCAAGAACGTGTTTTTGTGAGACATGTACATCTTTGTTTTGTGAAGGAATTTTAAAATTAAATTTCTTGACAACTTAACATTGAAAAGATTTCTAATTTTCCCCCAACAGTTATATTTTATCCAACAAAAAATAAATACTTCATTTCAAATTTACGGAATAGTTTTTAAAGTAATCTTTCTACTGAACTTTGCAGTATTTTGACACTTTATTGAGGATTTTTGAAGTAACTCTTTGAGACAAACCTATTCACTTCACACTCTTACCACTAGACAGAAAGGAAGACACTTCACACTGTTACCACTGGACAGAAAGAAACACATTTCACACTGTTACCACTGGACAGAAAGGAAGACACTTCACACTGTTACCACTGGACAGAAAGGAAGACACTTCACACTGTTACCACTGGACAGAAAGGAAGACACTTCACACTGTTGCCACTGGACAGAAAGGAAAACACTTCACACTGTTGCCACTTGGATGCCTCATTTAGAAAATTCTCCTCACTCAAGCATAAATTATATATTAATGACACAATTTACCTTACTTCAAAGACAGGTAGCTTATATGGATGTGTAAAACTAAGAAATATATTTATACCTTAAGGATAAAGATTCCATTTTGTCAAAAACTATTTTTTTATATGTAGCATACAAATTCTGTTCTACAAATTTTCATATTCAATCTTAAAAGAAAAAGTATATAAAACTAGATTATGTCAAATAAAAATCTTTTTAATACTCTTTATTGAAATATTGTAAAATCCCAGCCACACACATGACTAAAAGTTTCTTTTCCACCTGACCTGTTTTTTACTTGATGGTTGTAGGTGAACACCTCATTCGAAGAGTTTGCTACTGTGGTGTGTGAAGATAGACGCTCAGCCACGCTCGACGCAGGCAACGTAAAGCTCACCTACAATGCTTTCCTGGAAAAAGTGAGTTTTGGGTAATAATTATATTGGGGATATACATATCCAAAGCAGTTTTTTTTATGTTCATATTAAATCTCGAATCGAAACAAACATTATTTGTGAATTTCAAATAATTATCAAATCGAATCATAGTTAAATATGCTAAAATTATGATGTTAGATAAAATATCTCTATGAGGAAAAGCTCTTTTTGCTTTATGGGGTAATTGTATTATATTTGGAAGAAGGTACAGGAAAGGTGGATATTAACACTTCCATTTTATATTTGCATCCAATGTCCATTTTCTCTGTTTGTCCTTTATATTATTCCTTTTACATGTTCCTATTTAAGTGTACTATCATTCTTTACCAATTTATTTCTCTAGGGGTGTGCAAATAGGATTATTTATTGAATCAAATATCAAGATTTCAAACAAATACCGAATAGTACAAATCGAATAGTAGATTTTTCTTACTTGTTTGATAAAAATAATTTAAATTTGTAAATCCCTATTGAAAATGTGGTTTTACATTTAAGTATGCAAAAATGCAAAAAATTACTTCAAAACATTGTTATTGGAGCTGGTATTAATAAAAACAGATTGAATTTTTTTTAATCAGGAAATTGAGAGGCACTTTTGATCCAGTTTTTTAGACCGGGTTCTCCCTAAATAAAATTTTTTAAATTTCAATTTCATGATATTTTAACGATATCAGTTTTGATTATGATGATGATGATGATGATGATGATAATGACCCGTGCATGGCTTACTGCGCACTTGGTATCACATGGCTATGACGATCTGATTAGATGTATTTCTTACTGTAGGATTACTTATTGGTTATTTGTTGAAATTAGTAGAGATTTAACGTTGTACACGATTTATTTAGTTAATTACACCTTCAGTATTGTAATATTAAAATAATACAGTTTTTTATTCGTTTACGAAATGACGCGGAGAGCCAGAGCTAGTGCTGTTACAGACTGACATTTTCTCTTTATTACTATGCGCACAAGTTGCTTGTATATGACTTCTTGAACACCTTGTCTCCAGTGTTAAAACTAACTAATAGGAGAACTCCTGGCAACCTGATGTTGAGAGGGGCCCAAACAGTATGATTAGAATATGTTTTTGAAAGAAATTTAAATTAAAAAATTGCCTGGTGATTGCTTAACTGGGCAGTGTAGAGATTATATTTCTTTATATTAAAACATTATTATTATTATTAGAAAGGGTAAAATAATGGGGTTATTAATAAACAAGTTCATATTTTGATTCTTTCATTGTATCTATTATTTAAAAGTGTAGTTCTTATTTTCTAATATGCAAGACCTACTTTTGTTTGTAAGATGATTAGTACTCAACCCAAAGTTTGGTTGTATCCTAAATAATTCCATTGTCAGCTGAAAAACTAGGCAGCATTGAAAAAGGCTTACTAGGTAAATTAGGAGTGCAGTAGTTTCCCATTTCTTTCCTCACTTAGCCAAGCCCACCAAAATACATACACGAAGCGACACATTCACTCCATCCATTACAGGGACTGGCTGTATACTGAATGTTATTACTAGTCTTGCTCATACCTCTGCCACTTTCATATTATACAACAAGAAATTTAATAGAATAACACAACAGTAATGAATGATAATATTAGTTCTTGACCCCTTTCAATGTTCTCTAGGCTTGACACCCCTTAAATGTTATCTAGGCTTAGGTATATAGGTTTGACACCCCTTGAATGTTATCTAGGTTTGAAACCCCATGAATGTTTTCAAGGTTTGAAATCTTTTAAATGGTCTCCAGGCTTGACACCCCTTAAGTACTTTAAGCTTGGGTATCTAGGTTTGACACCCTTTAAGTACTTCAAGCTTGGGTGTCTAGGTTTGACACCCCTTAAATGTTATCTAGGCTTGACACTCCTTAAGTACTCTAAGCTTTGGTATCTATACCTCAGTTTTAGCTTATGTAGTGCTGACTGACAGTTCACAGCTGACTTCTGACAGTCAACATTTAGGTATATACCTACATTTTGTCTGTCAGAAGTGACAACTGCTAAAGACATATTTTTTGCAGATCATATGGTTCGGCGTAGGGATACATAATTTGGTCTGGTAACTTTTTAAAGCCATCAGAAGTCAGCTGTGAGCTGTCAGTCAGCACCACATAAGCTAAAACTGAGGTATAGGCTTAACACCCCTGAAATAGCTTCTAGGTTGTAAACCTTTTAAATGTTTTCTAGGCCTGACACTAGGGGTGGTCGGGCAGCAAATATTTGTATCAGGTGGGCATTACAAAATTAAACTCTGGCACGGACAGATTCTGGCGGGCATTTCAATTTGCAAGCAACTTTGTCACAGGCCTATTAAATTTCAAATGACAAGTTAAAACAGTCAAATTTGATTTAAAAAGAAATTGAAATGGTTAGTTTATGCTCAAGAATTTATAATTAATACTAGAGCAGATTTTGCTTTGCTTTGTGAAAGTTCTGTCCTTAACAAATCTGGCTAGTAATAATAAATTAAAGAACTATAGAGAAAACTTATTTAAACTAAGTGTTCGCAAGCATAGGGGCTAAGAATCTCAATGTGGAAATGTTGAATTTGTTATGTTGTTGGCATTGACAGAGAAAATTAAATTGTAGGAATCTTGATTTCGCTATGTTGTAGACTTGTAACCGGTGAGAAACGTTATCGGAGTTTTGTTGAAAGCAAACATAATAATTTATGAGTTAATAAAAAAATAATACTTACCTTTGTTTTATATTAGTAATATTAAAATAATTCAACTATGAATATCAGTTAAACTTTTTTTTTTTAAGATATATTATATTATTATTGTGTTAGAGATTTAAACAAATAAAGAGGTATAATAATTATGTTTCTTAAGAGGGCAGTAAGAAACCACATAATGCTTTAATGGCCTTAATGAAAACACGAATAGTGACAATGTAACTCCCAAAAAGCCTCATTTCAAGGGTTAAAAAATCAAAACTTTTTCTTTAGGGAATATAGATTCCATAAAACCAGTCACTGATTAGGGAAATTAACTGCTTATGATTTGATTACTTACACCGATTATTTACTAAAAGCTAATGCAAATAGTGAAGTATAAGCTAAAAATTATTCAAACCGATAGTAAACAAAGTAAAAATGGCTGTATTAAATTAAACACTGAAAGGATGATACTTACCAGAAATCTGTAGACCTCAAAATTCACAATTAAAACCCACTAAAACACATAATTATGTAATTTTCAGAGTACGTCAGTCCCCATCTTTTGCAGAATAATATTACTTTTGTATGAAATAAAGTGCATTGAGCAAAAACAATTTGTAATAAATAAAAAAATATAATATAGGCAAATAGTAGAGCACATATAAAAGTAAAAACACTAACACACATTTACATACTTCAATATTTCGATGCTATATGTGTAAATATATGTTAAATGTTTTTACTTTTTATGTGCTCTACTATTTTCCTACTATTCTATCATTATATTAAATCTTTATTTATTTCAAATTACTTTTGAGTATTGTCCACTATCATTAATATAGTGTGAATAAATCTTTTTTTTTTCAAACATTCAAAATACAGTGCATTTGTTGTGTTGCTTTTCTCGGCTTGGCTTTGCTGTTTTCGGCTTGGCTTTGCTTTTTTCGGCATGGCTTTGATTTTATTGGCTTGCCTTTGCTTTTATTTGCTTTTCTCGGCTTGGATTTGCTTTTATCGGCTTGGCTTTTTTTTTTCTTGGCTTGGATTTGCTTTTATGTTCGTTCATATGTATGTTTGTTAGAAGTTTTTGTATAAGTTGTAAGAATTTTTTTTAAGTGGAATAAAATGAAAAATAAGATTTGTGTCCGACCTCAAATAAATATATAAATAATATTGGCCTAAATTACTGCTGTTAACTATCACATTCATATATTACCATCTGTTTTCATTACAGTTATCCAAAGTGATAAATGTCAGCTGTTGGCGTAGGGATATATTAGGGACTACTTCTAGTAACATTTTGAGCTGTCATCCAAGTAAACTTAGGTCGTTAATGAATTATAGTAAGCCTTTTCAGTGCTGCCTAGGTTTTCAGCTGATATTGGAATTGTTTAGGATCCAACCAAACTTTGGGTTGAGTACTAATCATCACTCAAACAAAAGTAGTCCTTTGAAATAGAAACGATGAAATAATCAAAATATGCTTGTTTATTAATCACCCCATTATTTTACCCTTTCTAATAATGATTTTTTTAATTTAAAGAAATATAATCTCTACACTGACCAGTTAAACATTCTCATCGTAATTTTTAAATTTAAATTTCTTTCAAAAACCTATCATAAAATTTAAAAAAATGTATTTAGGTGAAACCCTCTGTCTAAAAAATTAGATCAAACATTCCTCTCAAATTACTGAATTTTTTTTTAAATTCAATCTTTTAATTATTAATACCAGCTCCTCAAATAATAATGTTTTCAAGTAATTTTTTTCATTTTGCATATTTAAATATAGAACCACATTTTCAATAGGAATTTACTAATTTAAATTATTTTTATCAAAAATGTAAGGAAAATATACTCTTCGATTTGTACTATTCGGTATTCGTTCGAAATTTTGATATTCGATTCGAAATTATACAATTCGTTAAATAATCCTATTCACACACCCCCACAATACAGTAACACTCTTTCTCTGTCTTTGTTTTGCCGTTGAGTTTATTGATATAAAACCGCGCCTGCTGGCTGACCAGTACAGTCCCAGCACTCTACATAAGAGATCTATGTAGGAATCTGCCTTTTTTTCTGCGCACATAATAGTACAGTTTTCAGAAGGACATTTATAGGAAAAAAACTTTGCATTATATTCAGGCCAATATGGTATTTATTTTGTTTTTATTCTGATTTATTCACACATATTTAAAGTACAATATATTTGATGAACAAAATATTTTTGCCTGTTTTTATTCAAAAATTAATTTGCCATGAAATTTCAAACTTCAAGATAAAATTCCTATACAAAACTATAACAAAACGAGAAAGTTGTAGTCAATTTAAGTGAAACTAATTGTCTCTAATATGTCGTAGGGCCAAAGTGAATTTACATTTTAGTCAACTCTAATAATAAAGTTTACACTAAATCATGTATAAGCAAACATACATTATTGAACAAAATAATAATGATATAAATGAACATCTTTTGGCTTTTTTATTACCTTTTTATCTTTGTAATCTTGAAAAGAAAAGAAACCAAATGATTGGCATCACTAATTGACATTTACACCTTTAAAATATCTGATCAGCATATCACTGCTACCAACTGAGTAGAAATTTTCTCTAACCTAAGGATCCATGGACGGCTGAGATTTGTGGCCAGAACACATTTTTCCAAATATTTCATTCCATTTGATCAAAATTAAATAAAATGTAGAGTAAAAAATAAAATATAAACTTATTTTTGGAGCTGTCAACTCATGTTAGCGATCTGTCTTTGCAGGCTGAAGCACGTGAGCGTGAACGTCTCAAGGAAGAGGCACGCCGACTCAAACGATTGGAGGCCGGTTTTAAGAGCCTCCTCAAGTCGTATGACATTGACTACAACTCCAGCTGGGATGATACCCGCACCAAGATTGAGGGCGAGTCGGCCTTTGAGGCCATTACGCTTGAGTCTGAGAGAGTGCGCATCTTCAAGGTGTGTTTATTAGGAGATATTTAGAAGCTTAAAGAATTTTTTTCAAGCACATAGTCTCATATATCTTTCTTTCTCTTTTATATGTTTTGCGTGTGTCTCTTTAAATGAAAAAGGAATAGTTCCGAAAATTCAAAATAAAGCAAACTTTGAAAGTGTGAAGAAGTTGAAAGTTGGAAGTTGGAAGTGTGAAAAGTGAAAGGTGACATGAACAGAGAAGTGTGTGCATGCGCACATGTGTGTGTGCAAATGTGTGTGTGCAAGTGTGCATGTGTGTGTATTTTTGTTGGTTTTTTTCCCTTTCTAGCCCTAACCTAACGATCCTCTCATGTTGGCTTCCTCCACCGCCACTTACATTGCTTCATACATAAAAATTTGTAAAATAGTACATTCTAATGATGTTTTATAAAGGGGTTCTTATGTTAATGGAATACATTATTAATATGATTCAACTTGTGCAGGAATACCAACACGAGAATGAAGAAGCGTGCAGTCATCGTCATTCTCGTTCCAAGAAGTCTAAGAAAAACAAAAAAAACAAGAAGCGCTCACGTACAAGATCACACTCTAGATCTGTAAGTAAAGCCTGTTCAGGACAGATGTTTGGGGGAGCGGGCTGTGAACAGGGTCACCCAAAATGATTCGAGGGGCCTGAAATGTTACTCCTACCCTCTTTTCAAACCAAATAATTTACTTAATTTATGTGCTTTGGTTGATTTTTTAACCTGGCTTGAAAAATATGTAAGAAACAAAAAATACCTTACATGCATGTGTGTTGTAACTGTGAAAAAACTTCCTTTCTATAAAATATAAATATTTCTTATCGTTGAGGGCCTGTGGCAAACTGTCCCATTTGATTTCCCCACTGGGCAGCTATGAAAATGACTCCTAATAAGTTGGTTCCATTCACAAAAGCTCAATCCCAATGATCACGCTCATGTTAGTCCATCACCCATGTGTGACCTGTTTCATCGTTTGCTCCCCAGTACTCGGAATCTGAAGATGATCGAGGCCACTCCTCGCGCAAGAAGCGCCGTCATCGATCCAGGACGCCAAGTGCCACTGGCTCAGATAGTTCCGACAGCCACTACTCATCGGTCAAACGGAGCTCTCGTCACAAGAAAAGCAAGAAGAAAAAGAAAAGCCACTCTGTAAGTGACTTGTAGTCTAGTCTAGTGTAGTTTGGGTGGTGTGTTGGGGACGGACATACATTCGGGAATCCTAATAGAAAACTGGCAACTCTCTTAACCTATTCTGAGTGGTGTGTGGGTGTGGGTAAGAGGGGTGTGACACTTAAGAATCCAAATCAAAACTGGTTGCTTATTTTTTTGCAACTCTTTTTAGTATTTATAATACTAGCTAGTATACATCTGGAAAGCAGATTTTTCTAGTTTGAATCTCAAATCGAAGCAAACTATATTTGTGAATTTTGAATACTTATCAAATCATGTCATAGTTTAAATATGCTAAATGTGATATAAGTTACACTTTAGGGAAAATTGGAATGATATTGTTAAATAAAATGTATTACTTCTTATAAGAAATATATTAGTTTTTGACAATAGCCCTATAAGTTGTGTAAAAATTTAAGTTCTTCAACATGCTCATTTGACAATAGTTCACAACGATTGGTCACACTTTTCCCATCTGGCGTGAAAACTCTCTCACCTGACACTTGTGTGACCAGAATGTCTAGGAATCGCTCGGCTTCACAAGCTAAGGCTCGGAACTCTTCTTTGGGTCTCTTCCACCAGTCATATGGGTTG
This sequence comes from Timema genevievae, assembly GCA_902155825.1. Lineage (NCBI taxonomy): Eukaryota > Metazoa > Arthropoda > Insecta > Phasmatodea > Timematidae > Timema > Timema genevievae. Next base: position 176,851 of record CABFWO010000157.1, on the reverse strand, counting down.
CTTCGCCTGTATAATCGGGTTACTGCAAGATAATTCTCAATTTATTTTGCCTCTCTTATCATTCACATTATTTATGAGTAGGCTTACGGTTAAAGGGACTATGTCTAGCTCATCTCACATTGATCAAGTTGAAACTGCTGCCCTCTGGGCTTTGTTGGCTTGTTTTCCTGGAGCAACATATGATAGAAGTTCCTTTCTAAATAGGTTAAAAGCGTGGAACTTTTCCTCTTCATTAAATAGAGTTGCATTAAATCTAACTATGTGCACAAAGCATTAACGTCATCTATTTTATATTGCGGAAACAAACGTCACTGCTTTAACAAGCTCAATTTTTTGAATTCGGGATAAGTCAATGGAGTATAGGGATTATCATCTCGATGCAACGGGATAAGCACTACCGCATGCTTTGGTAGTGGCTCTGAAAATAGTTTTCATGACTTTAACAATGCCACCAGCCAGTTTCCATTTTGTTGAGGAAAGTGATTTGATTTCTACATTTAAAGAGGCTAGTTCTGCAGCCATGGTTTTTCTCAAACAAACAAGACTGTTACGCATGGCGTATTCACTTGATCTTCGCTTTTCTACACCCTGAATTAACTTCAAATCAGTTAATTCCATACTCTTTTGTACAGCCTGCAACCTTACATTTGCTATAGAACTCCGACTGTAGTGACCATCAATTGAGCGAGCCTTTGAAATAATTTGAATGATGGGGCAAAAAGTAATTTCATCCTTTATTGACAACTTAAATGTATGAGCAAAACACTTTCGCAGAACCCAATATGTGCCATTAATAGCAGCTTGCAGGTTATAGGCATTGTCTCTAACAATAAATACCTTAATTGCACTGGAAGCGTTAGGTGATAGGATGCACTAATCTTTGCGAATTTCAGAAAAAAATATTTCTTATGTTCAGAGCTGTGTGCAACTCTAGCACCACAACATGACCTAGTGTAAATGACTTGTAATCAAAATCTCTGCTGTAATGACAAGTGAGTGATAGGGGGGTGCAAAGTCTTTTTTTCTATTCGAAGCCGAATCGAAGTTGGAATATTTTCTTTTAGCTGTTTTATGCTTGAAAAAATATTAATTTCGGTTTATTTACATTACTGTTTGCACTAAAATTGCTTGTAAAATATTGTATTGCACAATTGTTTGTAATATTTAATGTTACTCTGATAAATCAAGTTATTACTCCAGCATGCAATTCAATTTCTTCAGATTTTTTCCATATTAATATCAATTAATGTACAATTAATGTCCATATTAATGTACAAAACAGCTCAGAATGGTTCTAATTGAACATAAATGGGGTATTTTAGCTGTCAATATTTTTTTGGTGAAGCTTCGAAGCCAAAATTTCTTTCGAAGCAAAGTCGAAGCTGATGTTTATTTCGAAGCCAAGTCAAAGTTTCGCACACCCCTTGTGAGTGATGCATAGCCATCTCCTGCACGAAATTTCAAATTGTCAGTTGTTAAATTAAATGTGTTTAGTTGTGTAGCTACAATATCCTCACTTAGTACAATGGCTGGCATTTTCTTTTCTGTTTGATAAAGAGAAGGTACAATATTTCTGAAAAATGTTGTACTTACTAAAACTCTATAATTGTGTTTAATGTGATCCATAACGTTTTAAACCCTCTTTTTTTCCACAAACTGGTAGGGTAAATGGCACAACTCAAACTTCCGGGATATTTTGTCACTAATGGCCTTAGTTTCTTTTTCTTGTCGAAGGCGTTCCTCTTTCTTCTTCATTATACTAACAAACATTTGCTGCTTTGGAGATGAGTTAAAAGCTGATGAGGATACTACAAGGGCATCTTTTGAAGCGACGTCCAGTTTCAAAAACTCTTCATAGAGGGTTATGTGATGCGGAGAAAGATTGTTTTAATGTAGATGGGTTCCAGTTGGTCTTTTTAACTTTCAAGAGAATTGCATGCATGTAGCATCTCCATTTCCTTCCTCGATATATGCCCACACTTAACTTCTTTTTCTTCATCCATTCACTTTAACAACATAATCTTCTTGAGGTTTCTCCATATTCATTGATTAAACTAAGTAACATTTTGCAACTTAAATTGTTTTTACTAAAAAATTACTAATGTTTCTTTACTAACACGATCAGATTTACTTTTTCACACAATTTAAAATGTTATACTTATTTCCAGTTTGACAAACATTATAAAGCTTGAAACACAGACTCCGTATCCATAAGGTACTTAGTGGTCCGTAAAAGATCATTACTACAGTAGCAGATGGGTCTGGCCACAGAGCCCTTATCCGTAAGTCCTTACTACTTATGACTCCGAGGAAGTTGGATCAGCTTTAACTTTCTACGACTAAGTTTATACTGACTACCAATCACAGTTAAGAAAATATATGCAGGCACATCAAAGTCAATCCACCCAGAATAAATAAGACATTATCTTGAACATAATAATTGTTTATTCATGTTTTACTTTATAATTAACTAGATTCTATTAAAAAACTAAATACACTTCTTTAAGTAAAACCTCTTTTTGCTTTTTTGGGGTATTTTGTGTGTGTATTTGGAAGAAGGTACAGGCAAGGTGGACAGAAACCATCTAGAAAGGAACTAACAAAATATGGATTTTACAATGAAATTAAGAACACAGTTTGTTTCCCTTTAAATGTTTTCTATTCACCTTTCCTGTACCTTATTCCAAATAAATTACAAAATCCAGATATACCTAAGACATATAAGAAGCATGGAAATAATATTAAAATTAGGGGTGGACGGGATTCCAAACGCTCGGGGAAAACAAAGAACTTTTAAGGGTTGTCAATTATAGAGGACATTAAAGGGGATTTAAACAGAAAGAAGTTTCAAGGGGTTTCAAACATAGATAATATTTAAAGGGTAATAATAAACCTAGGCAACATTTAATAAGTTTTTTACCTAAATATTTAAGGGGATTAAAACCTAGGGAACATTTAAGATGTTTCTTAGCCAAATATTTAAGGGGATTAAAACCTAGATACTCTTTAAGGGGTTTTAGACCTAACAAATTTAAGGTGTTTCAAACCTAGAGAACATTTGAGGGGTTTCATAACTAAAGAATATTCAAGGGGTTTCAAACTTAGATAACCTTTAATGGTTTTTTTAGATCTAAAGAATATTTAAGGGGTTTCAAACCTAGATCACCTTTAAGAGGTGTTAAATTAGAGGCCATTTAAGATTTAAGAGGTTTCAAACCCAGAGGACATTTAAGAAGGGTAAGAAATATAGTTTTATTTTTTGCACTCTTCCAATATAGTTAAATATAAAACACCATTTTCAAAAGAGATAAACTAATAAAATTAATTATTCGATTTGTATTATTTAGTAGTTGTTATATATGAAAAAAGTGCATTGAGCAAAAACATTTAGTGATAAATAAAATGATAGAATATTAGGAAAATGGTAGAGCACAAATAAAAGTAACAACACTGACACATATTTACACACACTTCAATATTTCGATGCTATTGTAGCATCTTCCTCAGGAAGTAGTAGTTGTTAAAAATGTTGCTATTTGTTTCAATAAAAAATACTATTCGCACACCCCTATATATATATTAGTTTGGTTTTATGATATATTATTTGTATTATATTTAATAATGCAAAGACTTTACAAATATTACCATTTTAGTTTAAAAAACTAATTATATATTTAATCTAGAACTGTTCTAAATCATAATTTTTATAATTTCCCGATTCCAATATTTTGACTTACTTCCCATCCCGTTCCCGTCCCGATATAAAAATATCCATTCCTAATTTTTCTTTAATTACAATTATTTGCTTTGGTTACACCCATAAAACTGGTAGGCCTAAATGTTTTATTCAGGGGCGGCTCGTCAAGGAGGGCTTTGGGGTGCCGCCTGCCTTGTAAAATAAAGCAAAATAAGAAACAAAACATATTTTGAAACACATACCAATTTTCTCACATTTTTTCATTAAGTGGTGAAAAACATAAATCACTTAAAAAAATTGTTATATCTTTTTCCCATTTTATTGAGGAAATTATCAAAACCATAATAGCGTCAATGCATGATAGAAAGCGTGCCTATGTTAACAAGCGCTGGCACAGCAATGCCCTGAGTTTTGCACACGTCACAGGGTGGTTGCCATGACAACCTGGTGTCACCTTCCTTAGCTTAGCAGAGATTTTGGGGCTGATCTCAGGTGTGCTATCATTTGTTGATTTGTACACTGTGTGTGACACTACCGGTTTTCGCTCATGTTTTAGATAAAATTAGTGAATAATGAAAGTTTCCGATACTAAAAAAATGAATTTTGGTTCTTTATTGTTAGAAGAATTTTTCTTTCAAACAATAAACTTACTGATACACTAATTCTTAAAGTATATTGACTATATAGTGTTCAAGATAGTGTTAAGAACCTATCTATATATTCTTTATTTACTGGTGTGTGTGCGTGCGTGCATGTGTGAGTGTGTGTTTTTTCATGACGGACAATCTTCAACTTTGAACCAAAAAATCCATACTAATTTTATAAACATATTGGTTACTAGACATTGACTTTGCTTCACAAGATGAAGATGGGATTTGCAATAGCCTAGATTCCTATCGATTTTATTCCAGTTTAGTTTGATTCAATATCGATATTAGCAAAGATTTCAGATGCCTACTAGCTAGTCCTCTATTCTGTTTTTGTAAGAGTGGATTTGTAGCTTAGGGTACAGGCATGACAGCTGTCTCTTTGTCCATTTTGCTTCACAAGAAGCAATCAAACTCTTAGTTAAATATACAGTTGTGTGAATTTTTGGAAGCCTCAATTTTACTTTAAATATTTTCTACTACCTCACTTTTAAAAAGAATTTGGCTCCTTGAACTATAAAGCTTTGCCAATAAAAATATTGAGATTTTAAATTTACATTTATGTTCAATTTTTTTCATTTTATGCTGTTATGTACATTACAAATTAATGTTAATATGACACAAATCTAGATTGATTGAATTACATGCTGTGATATTTATTTTATTTGTCAGTTTTGGCCTAATATGTTAGACATTTTTGCAATAAAACAATTTCAAGATGATATTGTCTCAAGCTTGATGAAGATGCTAATTATTTTAGTTTTTGCCAAAATTAAACATTTTTAAAAATTATTTAATTACTAGAGTATGGTCTAATCCACTACTTTACTAATCTGAATCTCCCATTTATCTTTGAATCCGAATTTGAATCTTGAAATAATTATGAACATAAGAGAAAACATAAATATAGTAGAGTAATAGAACATACAAATAGTAACTACTCTATCTTATAATCCATTAATTATAACATTCATACATTCAGTCACATATTATATTACGGGTCTCTGGCCTGGTTAAGCTCATCCGATATTTATAATTGGTTCTGAACCACCAATAAGCAGTATTTCACTTTTTGAATCCTCAAATCTCGAATAGTCTTAAGAATTTGGGGGCTCATCGCTAGTTAATATATTTGATTGCTATTTATTACAAATTCTATCTTTTGTAGAAATTAAGCTATTAATCAAATATACAATTAATCACCAAAAAGTACTATTTGTCGGTTAATTTCAAATTAAATTAATAACATTTACAAAGAAATATTAACATTCTTTAATGTTAAAAATACAATTTGCTGAGTAAGAATGGTCAATCTTGTTTACAAATACTTATATAAGTATTTCACTACTTTTATAAAACAGCTGTCTGAAAACAAACCTACTTACCCAAATAAAGTTTTTCTTTATTTGGGCTGTGCAGGTTCTCAAACTTTGGAAAATTGAATGTTCCTGAAACTTGGGTGGGAAAAATTATTTCCCGGGGTTTTTGAAAAAAAATTATCAGAAAAAGTCACAATTAAAGACTTTATATCAATGTCATGTTTGTATTTAATGTTCATTAGCAGTATGATTAATTTATTAAAGTTGAACTAACCTTATCTTTTGTTAAGTAGATGGATACCAGTAACGTTAGTTGCTTTTATTTTACAACTATCTGGTCAAGATAACAAAGCCTCCATTAAATAACATAACCACACTACATATAATGGATGTAAAATACTTATCCCTGAATATATTTAAAGCAGGAAAACATGTCTTATGCAAAATAACGATAAAAGTGGCTTTTAAATTTCAATTATCAACAAAATATACCTTCACGCCACTCATTTTCATCAAGACACAAAAATGCTATTATTTGGAATGGCATCCATTGGTTTTTTTTATCATAGATAACAATAGTTATATAAAATAATATTTTTGTATACGAAACGGTATTTTTTGCGAGAGATTTAGTAACCAAAACCAAAACCAAATAATTAATCAGGCACACTGGCTCAGTTTTGAAATGCTTTTAGGATTCTTATGGACAAGACTGCATGGCTCACTTTTATTTACTAAGATTAGTTTAAATATGTTTATGTTTTATTGTGTATTTAGGCTAGTAAATAAAATTCACACATTCTTTTTTTATTTAAGAACTTTTTAATCATTCCTAAAATATATATTTTATAATGTATTTATTCATATTAAAAATACACAATTATAATATTAGCACTCTAGGCCTAGGTGTTTATTAATTCTACTTACATCAAAACCTTAATAAACACTTGTTAGACAAAATATTATTCAAGCTTTTATTTGGAAAACTTGAAATCTAAAAATAAATTAAGATAAAAAAATTTAATATACATATTTTTTTCCTCAAATATTCTACAAGATTACAGAATTGAAATGTTATTGTTCAGACCTATGATTGCAACTGAATCAGAGTTATTGTCCCTTTTTCCAACTCTCTTAAAAATATTTTGGATTTCTATCACTAGGTGTGTGGGAATAGCACTTTTTTTTCTAATTGAATAATAAAATTTTGAACAAATACTAGAATAATATTTTAGCATTTGATCAGCCCTGTCAACATCCTGCATTTATTTACAAAATTTCTGGCTTTACGACTTCACCACTCTGATTCTTCTTGCTTACTGTCAATCAAATTTGTAGTGTGCATTGTTTAGGTTTTTTAATTTACTACCCATTCGGGTTATACACTTAAATACTAATTACGCTGATGGATTAGGAATTGGGAAGGTTAAATTTTGAGGAAGTGAACCCACATTTACATGGAGGGAGAGTGGAAAGCCATTTAGGTAAAACCACCCTCAGTTCACCCGAGTGAGGTTTGAACCTCAATCTCCCTGTCCTCGGCAGTCTGGCTCAACACGACTAGCGTGCTAGCCAACTAAACCACCGAGGCAGATGTGTGTATTGTTAAAATCAATTTCACAGAACGTTTGTCCTTCCACACTTTTACTAGCACTTGATTTTTGCCTGTAAACATTGTCATCTTTATTAATTTTCCCACTTTTTTATATGAAATCCTTTGGTGTACGCATATTTTATTTAATGTTCCACAAACATGTTTTACTTTGTAGAAGGTCTTAACTCAAATATACACTGTTATAGTAATCGTGCTGATATAAATGGTATCCATTGTCCAATAATGTGTCCACCATCAGACTTAGAAATAGTTGTTTAACTGGCTGTGATTTGCCACCATATATTTCCTAATTACATATATAACAACTTTTAGATTGGGTGACCTGGTGGTCTAGGGGTAAGGTGTCGGACTTCTGTGCTGAGGGTCCGGTGTTCAATCCTCGGTCCCGGCACAGATTTATCTGATTGCCAAACCCTCCCTTCACTTCTGACAAGATGTGTATTAATCACAACTTGTGAATGTGAGGAATGCCAGGCCTCCACCGTGGTTCGGATCCCACGTTATTCACAATCACCCTACCATTACACATTAGCGTAAGTGCGTATAACCCGAATGGGTAGTAAGACGCGGTGCTAATAATAATAATAATTTATCACAACATGCAATTCAATTACTACAGATTTTTGTCAAGTAAAATCAATTTGTAGGGGGGTGTGAAGCCTCAAAATGTTGAAATCGTAGGTCATACAACCTTTGCTTCTACTTCATTACCTTTTTGTCTTCAAATCATTTTGAAGGGATAAGAAAACTTTGGTGTATTATGAATAGATTAATTAACTCACATAAAGTCATAAATGTAAGCATTAAAGAATATGATGTGCTTTTAGGATCAAATAACATTTATAAAGTAAGTATCAATAGATTCAGAAATGACAGCGTTAAAAAATATATTGTGCTTCGTTTTTCCTTTTAAATCTTCATCTTTTCTATATGCACTTACTTATGTGACAGTAATAAGAATCTTATCTTCAACTTTGCACAAACAACTTTTATTGTTGAGTCGACTTGTATGAAATGTTCAAAAGCCAAATTAAAGGGTATTAAAGCACACACACACACACACACACACACACACACACTTTATAAATGGTGGAATAATTTTTAGCATTAATTACACAGTGTTGTGTTGCAAACATGTTTAATATATTCCATCCTAGTAGAGGTGATTCATCAAGTTATTATCACAACATGAATTTGAATAATTTTAGATTTTTGTCATACAAACATAAATTTGTGCTCCACGCTCCGTTTACAGTAATTGAACACAAATGATATTTTAGCTTTCCCCAATCTTATTGGCAAATCTTCGTAATTTTCAAAGCTGGAATTGTTATTTCAACGCAATGTTAAAGCTGAAAAGGATTTGTAGTGAAGTTGGAAGTGTTTGAAATTTTTCACACACCTACAACACATATTGCATTAAAAATAAAATATAAATTTTATAAAAAAAATTTGTGTCTGAAAGAAATTAAATATTCCACCCACCCACCCACACATTTCTATGATATATCTTCGCATTCATGTAGGTCTTATATTTAAGGATTAATTTTAAAAGCTGTATCTACTCTGATTACTGACCACCTCTGAGGTCAAGTTGTCAGTGTTCCTAGCTACAGATCCAGCAGTCCTGGGTTCAATCCCCGGCACTTCCAGACTATTTTTGTGAAGCAATGGGCCTGGAACGAGGTCCAACCCAGTCTTGTGAGGACAAATGAGGAGCTACTTGAAATAATAAGTAGCAGCTCCATACTAGAAAACTGAGATAAATGGCCGGTGGCCGTTTGGTCGGTATAGCTTGATCACGGGCTTAAGCTATGACTTCTTTTTACTCTGATTATTTGTGAGGATGCTATAAAATACCAATAATAAAGAGTAAACAGATTTATTGTGATATTTTGACCAATAGTTTTGGAGGAAAGAAGCTATATTTGGAATCACAAGTTGGAATTATTTGCACTCAATCAGTTTCTTTGATTTGGGTTTGCTTTAAAATCGTTTCAATCTTTTCTTTTATAAATACCTGATACCTCTCCCTGCTTCCACCCAACTCAAAGCTCATCATTTAAAGATGCTAAATAACAAACCATCAATCTTGCACAACTCCATTGCTCAGTTATTACTGGAAGTAAAATCACATTCAAATTGGTTATTTAACTTTGCATTATTTTTAAATACACACTGCAGTAAAATACTGCTCTGACTGTGGTAACCTGAATGTTTTGAAATGATAGCCATATGCTATGTCAATAATGAAATACTATGAATGCACTCAAGGTTCATTTATTAAATGGAATGCTCATTAAAAATTAGAATTTTCACCTATTTTATGTTTTCATTTATTTCTGATAATGATAACTTGCTGTGAAAGAATATGTCAATATTTACAAAGCTCGAATGCATTTATTAGTAATAGTTATTTTTATTTTCTTAAACATAAAAAATAAAATATGTTTTAATAAAAATACCAACTAGGACTTGAGGTATTCATAATCTTTATTCTGTAAATAATATTTTAATGTGTCTTAAGTGGACACAGCTCACAACTGCTGGAAATTTAAAGTTGTTTAATGTCATTTATTTAAACTTGAGGCTTAAATATATTCATTTTAATTGTAGTAAGGAAAAATATGAAATTTATAATATAAGGAACGTACTTAGGTGGAAACAGCTAATTGGATTAATTGGTACAACTTCTTTGGTCAAATTGAACAATATAAATTAAGAAACATAACAAGAAGATAATTTATTCAAAAAGAAACTATTATATCAAGAAATTAAGTCATTTAAAACAGGTATAATAACGTTCCTAAAAAATCATCATAAGGATTGTTAAGTAATAAAGTTCAAACAATTAATTTGTATAAAACAGGTAAAAATGTGATTCTCTGTGAGATACTACTAAGCTGTAGCATAATAAAAGATTAACTGATAAGCAATGAAAAATTTTAAATTGGCAAATTGACTAGATTAGAGTTATTAAAATTTTAATCAAAGACTCTACAAAATTTTGAATACCTGAGATAGAGACACTAACAAAATTAATAGGCAGACCAGTATGGCAACAATTATGAACTTAATAATTGAATGATTAATTAAATTAGTAAACAGCTTAAAAATATGTTGACAAAGAAGACATGTTCCGTAATATTTAATATATAACCAATGTCTGTAAAAAGATGATTTATAGAAAGTTAAATGACTAGATTATTATTTGTGAAACTTGCACATGTAAAAAAAACAATTAACAGTATAAATTCAACATGAAACATAATAAATGAAAGTTAAGACATAACAAGCAACATAATTTCACAAAATTAATAATGAGTGTAAGGATTTAATGCTAAAAACTTGTCATTCGAGTCACCTGGTTTTTAAAATGAGCTTGTGTTAACTATCGAGACAAAATTAATTGGAGATTTACCGGAAATAACAGATGTGTCATCCAGGTTATGCTTAATCGGTTATGATATGTTATAATTACATATATATTAATACATATAAGTTATTGATTGCTATGCAAAGAGTATAACAAAAAAAAAGGAAAATTATTTTTCGTTTTGAAAAGTTGAGTAAAAGTAGCGTTCCTTATCTGTGTGTTTTTAATTCCTCTCCTTATAAAATGTGTTGCAAATCTTGGCTGGGTGACGACATGTTTTGGCGATTACGCCATCATCAGATCTGAGACAAACCAATACAAAAATAGTAAATATACAAGTTATGATAAAGTAACAAACAAAAAGATTAAAAATCAAACTAGGGTATGAGAATACATTGAGACATTAACCAAGAAAACTGAGGTTAAAGAATAAAATTGTAAAAATAAAATGGGAGAACAAAAGTTTAATATATAAATTTAATTATTAGGGAACACAACCAGACTATAAACATGTTGTCACCCAGCCAAGATTTGCAACAAATTTTATAAGGAGAGGAATTAAAAACACACAGATAAGGAACGCTACTTTTACTCAACTTTTCAAAATGAAAAATAATTTTCCTTTTTTTGTTATACTCCTTGCATAGCAATCAATAACTTATATGTATTAATATATATGTAATTATAATATATCATAACCGATTAAGCATAACCTGGATGACACATCTGTTATTTCCGGTAAATCTCAAATTAATTTTGTCTCGATAGTTAACACAAGCTCATTTTAAAAACCATTTGACCCGAACGACAAGTTTTTAGCATTAAATCCTTACACTCATTATTAATTTTGTTGAATTATGTTGCTTGTTATGTCTTAACTTTCATTTTAATATGTTTCATGTTGAATTTATACTATTAATTGTTTCTTAATTTATATTGTTCAATTTGACCAAAGAAGTTGTACCAATTAATCCAATTAGCTGTTCCACCTAAGTACGTTCCTTATATTATAAATTAAATATATTAGAATTGCGGAGCTATTTTTTTATTTCATTTGGGTTGTGCAATATTTAGAAAAGTCAAAAGATAAACAACTATTCCAATGTAAAATAAAAACTTTTACAAAGTAATGCTAATCTGACATAAAACTTAGCTCAACCAAATGTGGACTATTTTGAGGATTTTTAGCATTTCAAATCACTTCTTGAATATTTGTTGTGCAAAGGAAACAATTTAATGAATTTGATTTTCATTTCAACACCTTTTCCATTTAGCAGTTCAATCAGGTATTCAACATTAATGGAGTCCTCTAAGAGTGCAGGGAAAGAAGGGCATGAGGAAGGAGAGGTTTATTTCACGTTGATGCCAGGATTTTGCTATGTATTGGTTGATGAGCTGCATTTTGCTTTGTTGCATGGTCTAATGTTGTGAAGGCTAGGTTGTTTCTGGGTAGATTCATCATCAGATAGGGTTCTGTTTATTTGACTATTTATAACGTCAATATTATATATCTTTGAACTATGAAAGCTTTGGAGATTTGTTGACATTGCTTGTTGCACAGAACCTATTCGTTTGGCTCTGGTAAAATAATAGTGGTAACTAAAATAAAACACACCTCACAATCTTAATACATTTTAAACTCATGCTTAAACATATGATTACACAGAACTTTAGAATTATAACAATTGTGAGCTGTTTGCACTTAAAGACTCATTAAATAATCATTTACAGAGATCATCCTCAAGCCTGGGGCCTTGTGTGACCCCAACATTTGTGTTGATGTGTTGAGTTTTCTGTACTTTACTTTGGACCTATGGTTTTTGTCCTTTGTCTTATCCCTCTTTCCTGTCATGTTTATTGACTTAAGCCAATTGGTGTCCTTTCTAATTCATCTTCTTTAGATACCTTTAAACCCATAAACCATCAGGTCAAAATATTTGTTGACAAACTTTTTAATAACACATGCCAGACGTAACAACAAAACTGTATGCTTGGACTTCTGTTTTTCATTTTTGTGTGTTTGTCATATTCAAGCAAAGAAAATTGGAGACTGATTATTTATGAGTTTTAATATTGCATTACAATGTATCATAATGGATAGTTAGTTGTACATATATGTGTGTGTGTCGTATCTCATTCGGAAAGGGTATTAAACTTATCTTGTTTAAAACAGATTGTACATTTTTGTCTAGTTCAAAGAGTTTTGTTGTTTCCACATAAAAAATATCAATCAACAACATATATAATTTGTTTAATATGTAGACTATTTTTTTGTTTATATTTCCTTAGTTGATAACTTAGTTGGATTTTTTTTATCAACCTGTGTTGGATCTCAATTTCAATACTATTTTGAGAAATAATGTGTTAGTCACTTGTATTTGTTGCCATCTGTAAGATTATTATTTATTTCAAGTATATGTGTTTATCTATTTATTAATATCAATGCCGTGAATATTTAAATCTGGATTAATGGTCAGCTGTACATTTAAATAGAAGTTGTAAATCTAAATAATTTGTCAACTGTTAAAAATATTTAAAATAAAATATTTTTCTGTACCATATATTAAACTACTTTTTTACTTGTTTTGATGGAAGTAGATTGTTACTCTTAAAGTTCCCACAAATAAAATTGTGGATAATAGCAGGATAGGAAGCAGGTATGATGTATTTGCCCCCATCTGAATGGGGTAAGGCGGTGTTCTGCATGACCATTTGACGTTGACAACATTGAATCTTCTATCTATTTATTTTTCATCTGGGGAAAATAGTTTTATTATTGGATATAATATTTTAGCTGTTTATTTATAAATAGGTGTCAACGCAATAGTGTTGTTCATCCTTTCTAGTATCCAAGCATATAACAGGATGGGAGTGAATTGTAATTAAATGTTCCAGCAACAACCTGGAAAGTGGATGCCAAACCACTTTATGGTAGGGTAGGTGCATCTGAGACTCCCAGGCTAAAGCAAAGTATTCTACCGGATATACTGTACTTCTGCAAGTCTTATTAAAGATAATCCACCGAGTGCACCAGTGCTTGCCTGAGATTGACACATATGTCAACATGTTATGTATACTAAATGTTGCAACTTGACACGTGGGCATGGGATTCTGCAACTTTTAAAGTTTAGCCCAACACCTTGATCAGAGCAGAGATCTCAGGTTTGATTCCCTTGGCTTTTATTAACCACCTAAAATATGGCTCGTAACAAAGAACTGTAAACAATCACAATTGATCAGACAGTCAGAACAAGTAGTTGGAAAATGTGACGGTCAAATTAATCAAGTCTGATTTGCCATGTACAGAGAGTTTGAAGCGCAAATCCCGCACACTGTATTGAGGGTGTTTTAGTTTAAATGGCTTTCCACTTTCTCCACAAAAAGTCAGGTAAATTTCTTCTAGTAAATTCTACCTTCCTCGTGTCAGTGAGCTGTGGTTCAAAAAATAAGTTTGGATTCTGTTGTAGGAAGGAAGCACACCATACAGGCATGTCTATTAGTTCCTTTAGGTATATTAGTTTTATAGTGCTACCTTGATTACAAGAAAGTTATGTAAACAGTGTCATACCAACTTCTTGCGGCTACTTAATACCAATACTTGGAAAATGGCATAGTTCTCTGGTGCTAGACACATTCTATCGAACTGTTGAGACTAAAAAGAGCCTTTTACTCTTCAACCTAAGTCTTAAAAATGTTCACAGTTTCCCAAACTTATATAGTGATGACCTGTTTTTACATACATACCTAATCACACCGTTCCATTACAGGGTAGGTAAGAAACTATGCATATACAGAGTCTTATTGGGTCACTTAACATTCGCCATCTAGTTAAGTTTAATATTCTATGTAAGTTCATTATGTCTATATATGCATTATATTATAATGTTCGACAGTTTAAAGAAGGAACTTTGTGGTCAAAAGGTCACTAATTTTTGTTTCTCCAACTCAGTAGCCACCTCGATAAAGCTTAAAAAAAACGCCATACTTAATCTATCCTCACTAATTTCCTCCACACTTCCCTATCCTTGCAAACTTCCTTCGCTTCAAAAACACCCATACACACAGTCATACATGCTCTACTAATATAAAAACTCTTAATGTTTCTCTTTTTCACACATTCGTCTACAACATTAAGCCACATCCTACATGGCCTACCCCCTTCCTTTTTACCCACACACTCTACCTTCATATATTTACTTTATCGCTCGATCCATACTCATACTCTCAACATCCCCAAACCAACGTAAGATGTTTCTTTCACATTGACCTATTGGATTCCCTTTCAAACCACACTCCTTCAGCACCCATTCATTACTGACTCTGTCCATACGAGTTTTTCCACATACATTTCTTATATATCTCATTCCAAACACATTCACTTTGCTCTTGTGTTTCTCCTGACAAACCTACTCTTCACATCCATAAAACAATGTTGGCATCAACACACGTTTATATACTTCCATCTTTGCCTCTTTCGATACTACTTCATTCTTTGCAAAAGTCCACATACATCCAACTACTCTCAGTGATGCATTCACCTGTCTGTCAATTTCACCATACATCCTTCCATTTTTACAGAACATTCTACATATATATACAAAATTATTCACTTGTTATAACAGTTTTCCATTCATACTTGGCTAACAATCATTTCCTGATCCATCCTTATCAAAAATTATCAGCTTAGTTTTAGATACATCTATACAAAGAGCCATTCTACCTGTTGCCATATTCAAATGATTTAATTTATTTGCAAGTCCCTTTCATTATTTGCCATTAATATGGCATCATCTGCATATAACAGCACTCTCGCATTGTCCATTTGTACACCAACAGCGTCATCACAAACATCCCTCTTACTCTTATCCAAGAATACATTAAACATCCATGGAGACATGACACAACCCACCCAGTTCAATGTCAAACCATTTGTTCAAAACTGCATCCACACCATATTCTTTCAGAACATTCCATAACACACTCCTATTCGCCTGATTGTACAGTTTCTCCTGATCAACGACAGCATTCTTCCAGTCATTAGGAACATTCAAAATCCCAGCACACACAATGAACAACACACACAATCTAGCAAGTAGTACCATGCCCCCACACTTAAGCATTTCACTTGTGATCCCACCTACTCCCGCAGCTTTGCCATTCCTTAACACTTTCATAGCTGTTAATACCTCGGCCTCATTAATTCTTTCACTCATAACATTTATCCTATTTTCTTTATGTTTTCACCATACATTTGCTCAAAATACTCCCTCCTTTGCTCTCTTATAGTGTTTTCATGCCAGATCATCTCACCACGCTCATTCTGAATGCCACAGGTCTTTCCTTACACTACTTGCTTCATTCTCTTTACCCTTCCTTCTCTTAATCTGATTTGCTCCTTACTCTCCTTTACTACTTTTTTTGCATTCATCTTTTTCTCTCTGTATATGTCCCTCAACCTTTTACATTCTGTTTCCCTTTTCATGGCAGCTATTCATTTGTTCTCTCACATCTTCTTTCACCTGTTCATTCTATCATGCGTCTCTCTTTAAGTTTCCCACCCCTGTAGATTCACACACATCCTTCGCACACTCAACCACAGCCTTGTTTATTTTGTTCCATTCACTTTCTATTTCGTTAGCATTTATTTCAACATCTTTTGAAAATTTAGCTAACCAACAAAATATGAGTAAAAGCATTTCTAATAAATTATAGTATTTATCAAAATAAACTGATTTCATTACTTTGGAATAGGTTAGGTATATTTTTGTTCAATTATGCAATAAAAGAGTAAAACTTCCCTGCTATTTTATTGAAAAGTCAAACTCACTATCTCTAGAGATTATTGATATGATCTTGATTAGTATTTAATTAAATTCTCCTAGTAGGTTCAGCTGTAGGCATGTGACTCTTGCTTGAGCCCATCTATCCTTTGTCTTTAGTTTTGTTAGAATTGAAAAGCCTAATTCACATAAGAATGAAGTTTAAACCAGCATTAAAAATAAAACTTCTTTGGCACTGATATTTCGATACTCACCGGCACGTTTGAACCAAAATTCAGAAGAATAAAGCTGTTGTTTATGAAAATACAATAACTGCAAATTGTATAACATGGCCAGAGGTATATCTAAACCCTTTTCATGATAAGGGTCGTCTATTCTCGTGACTTGGCATCCAACCCAACATGATTTGGCAACGGAGGTGTGACTCGTATTTCCAGAAACATTTTATTAAAATTTCTATAGATGTTCTATGATGCTGGCTAATGCTCCAAATATTTGTTTATATCGACCTCAGCTGGATTTAACAACATTGCCAATATTCTTCCACACTAATGCGAGTGGAAGTTCTCTCAACTTCCCTTTATTTTCCTTAAACCTCATATTAAGCTTCTAGTAACCCAGGATGGTTATTGATCAGGAAAACCAGGAATATTGTGTATTAGGGGAAAAAAAACTGTAAAAGAGTGCTTTAATTTTTCTTTGTGTCATGATTTTATAGATATTTAGAACCTTAATTAAATTTAAGCTCATGTATTTTCCTTAGTTAGGGTTTGGTATTAAATTTACAGAAAAATAACTATGTGACATTTTAAGCATCAACATGGTTGTCAAAATGTCCGGTCTAGTTAATAAACTCACAGCATGGACATGTATGGTCAGATTCATATATGAACACTTTTTGACAATTACTGCATTTACTAAGACAATATTAATACATTAATATGCTCAGTTGTGTGATCCACAGCTGTCACTTTTGATAGATTGTATCATTACCAAAAATTAATACTAATAATATTGTAAAATAATATCATTAATAGCCATTATAGAACATTTTTCTGCATACCACTCTTTAATTAGTCTACTCTCTACTCGTGGCTGAAGTATCACTAGTAGAATAGTGATTTTCTGATGTATACCTTAAAATAAAGTGTTATAAGGATTTAAAGTAATTCGAGGGTTGTAGCCTTAATAATCTTTTAAGGGGGAGGGGGAATTCTATCTGCGGTTGGTCATGATAAAATGTTCAGACAGATGATGGTAAGGATTTTTTTTAAATACATTTATTATCTATCTTGAAGTAATTTAAAGTGTTTTAATTTAGGTTGTAGGGTTATTAATTGTACAAGACTTCAATAATATACAAGCCTAGGCGTTGGCTAGAAATAAATACTAATAATCTTTGCTCAAGAACTAAAATTAGCCAGTGTGTTCAACACATGCTTTATAAAAACATTGGCAATTGTAATCATGTGTTCAAAGTCTCACAACCAAAAGAAAAGCCTTTTAAGAAAAATTGGTAAAATTAATATTTTTTCCAGGAAGACAGGGAATTATTCTGGAATTTTATTCTAGAATTGGAGTGGCCACCCTGTAACCAGTGTTTTAAACAAACCAATCAAAAACAATTTTTCTAAATATACATGTGAATTACTCTTATCCTACCAATTTCTTTACTGGATGAATAAAAGCAGGTATAGTAATTCAATTATAAAAAAATTGGTTGCTCGGTTAATATAAATACAAATACTTTTATTGGTGATTAGATTTCTTTAGCAAAGAAATACTGGTTATATCATTACATAACTTACAAGCTGATTTACACACAAAGTACGACTTTTCTCCCAGGAATTATAATTTTGGGATAAAGGAAAAACACCAATTTAAATACTAAGTAATTCTGGGATAGGCGCTATGTCCTTACTCCTGTAATCGACCTCCCCGGCCACATGAAGACGGTTGTTAGGATGGGACTGTTGACATTTGTCTTTGCCTGCCTGCTCGTAGTTGTTGTTGTCTTGTGTTCAAGCGGAGTTGAGCTGAGCTCGTGTCGGCGACAGGGACGAGTACGTGGCGATGTCCGAGAACTGTCTCACCTCCCACTCCCCCCTCATCCCTGCCGGCCCAGTCTCGCCTCTCACTGCCTGGTTGGTACCAACATAGCATCTCCAGGGTTGCCACACTTTAAACTGTAGAAACATTTGAATTTGCATGTTACAAAAGTTTAAAAAATAAAATTAATTGACTTGTTTGGGTTTTGCTATTTAAATTTAGTTTATTTCGAGGGTGTACACTTTCCCCTAGTTCATATACAGCCTGCAACATGCAACGATTTTAAAGGTGCTTTACACAACTTTATCTTTTTTGCTGATTAAAGTATACAAAATATTTACATTAACATAAAAGGAGGAAAAACAGCTGCTTTACTGAGTAACTCAGTGCACAACACTTGTGTATTTATTGTTACTATGCAGACCTCTAGTTTTATATTAATGCACAGGTCTTGGCCCTTTTATTATGTTTATTGACTCTGGTCATTCTCCACTCTTTTTTTCTATAGTTAAAGTATTTATGTATTCATAGACTCATTTACAGGTGTTGCACTTTTATTGTTAATGTAATTTCTTCTAGAACAGATTTTCCAACTAAATTATTTTATATGCAAAAGCAATAGCTAGCCTTATTTTGTTTTCCTCGTGGCAGAATTGCTTTAAAGCAAAGGTACACATTGTGCCCCCCTGCCCCCTGATGAGATGTGATACCAACCTCCTTCCCAACATATTGTTACCTCTTTTCTTCATTGTAACCTGTTGATCAGCAACATCCACCATTCCAAGTCCCAGGACTGAACCCTGTTATTCCTAGTGCTATTCTTGAACATAATTGCTTTGGATGTATTTGTATTTGTGAAAAGTTGTTGACCTCTGTGGTTCACTGTTAGGGTGGCAGTATCCATTCTTAGCTTTTGTTAGAGGAAGTTATTGACAATAAACATGAATGGATTTGTTAATAGTTGAACTGTGTTTGTTCAATTTGTGTTATTATCAGGACTGGAACCCTCAAATACTTGAGGATATTCAAGAGTCATAAAAATATCAGATTCAAGATTTGAAAAAAAAAATTGTAATTGAAATTTATTTTAGAACTCAAGCACTGCTAATTGGTGGTTCAACCCTAACATAATTATAGGAGAATCTTAACAAAACACTGTACCGTTAATTAACACTTAACTAGATGTATGAATGTTGAAATGAATGTTTAATAACAGAAAATGTCAGAAATTATAGTTGTTATATGTCGATATTTTCCTTGTTGGCGTGAATTTCTTTACTTGCCGAAATCATGTGTTTCTTGTTAATGCTAGGGTTTATCGTTGTTGCAGCCTTTGGGAAGCTCATCCAGGGCCAAGTCTCCAGGCAGTGAGGATCGAGAGTTTGTACGACGACTCATCCTGAAAGCAGAGACTGTGAGCAACCTCGCAATGCCAACTCACCATCATGACGGTGAGATGAGTGAGGATGAACTTGAGAAGAAGAGGATGCTGTTATTGCAAGAACTGCAAAAGCAGGATTAGACTTTGATAACTTGCTCGAGGATCCTTCATAGTGCCCTAGAGCAGCGTTATTCTAACCTTCAAGCCTCAGAGATATTCTCTTTTGTAATTTTGTGCATGGGGTCACAAAGGTCCTTGGGATGCATTCCGATAAAATGTGATTATTTTTGTTTGTTTAAAACTATTTTTTTAAGAAATAACATCTCAATATTGTATCTAATATCAATAATATATTTTTAAAACGGATTGACAAACAACATTTTCACTTTATGATTTTATGATATTCGGGGTCGCTTTTTCAGTGAATAACTTTAAATTTAATTAAAACCTCTTGAAAATATAAAGAAAAAAGTCAGGAAAGAAAGAATAATATTTTTGCACACATTTATTAAGGGCCACTTATTTTTTATTCATTTCTTTCTTTTTTACCAACCAACCTTTTTTTGTCTGGTATTTTAGCACCCTATTATTATTTTACCTTACGCAGAGGATGTGTTTTATTTATATTATACGGGATACAACTGGAGTGCAAATTTTAATGCTTGCTTAGGGCACATTGAGCCCTTTTGCCAGCCCGAAAAGAGTAAAGGCTAGTTTGAAAAATGCTGCTCTACAGGTCTAGCTACCCACATATTGACTGTGCAGATTGTGTACAAACTGTTAGAAACCTGTTAAAACTGGTTGAATTTAGTGGGGCAAGTATTTTACTAATCCATGTATAGATATAATAGGAGCTTGGCATTTGTTGGGCATGTGCCATGGGCTGTATTTATCAAATGCATTTAGCATTACCCCTTGGCAAGCGAACCTACAGTCATTTTCTAGGGTCAAACTTTTGTTTTAAAAGTTATGAACTGTTTGTCAAATATGTAACATGTGTAGACTTCCAGGAAATTACATCCGGTATAGCAATTTTTAGACACAGCTATAAAAAAAATCACTAGACACAAATTTCAAGTTTTCATTATTAATGGTAAACAACAACCATCTTGTTTTAACCGTGCAAGTAATCAGGAAAGGTTATATTTGCTGCAGCTACTACGGGTATAATGTAACATTAGCTATTGAACACCAACTTCTTAAAGGTTTTTTGCTGGAATGCCCACACTGTCTGAGTGTCTCACTTGGAATCAAACATATATTTCTACTGCCTGCAAATATCATAAATAAACAGATTTTTTCCATATCTACTGTATTTTTAATGTTGCAAATGTTTTAATCCTAGTATCCAACATTTATCAGATCTACTCTGGCACAGAAAATATTCACCCAAACAAAAAATAAACACTATATTAAAGAAAATATTAGATAATAACCGACAGTAGCTATATGCAGCCTAGCAAGCTTGAAGAACATGATTTCACCTTTTGACATCCCCACTTGTAGGGGTGTTTTTTTCCTCCAAGTGAATGACATGGCATCTCACCTTTTGTTCCCTATTCCTTTAACACATAGTTTCTTACTAATCGTCATATATAGCCGGTAAACTCAAGGTATAGAGAATAGATAGGTAGCGCCATTTGGAAGAATTTGATGTCATTGCTCACGAAACTACGTCACCCAGTACACAGCACTTAGTAGTATGGCATGCGGTCCATGTGTTTCGGACGGTCCTTTCATTTATCTTTATAATGATTTATTTATTTTTATTTGCCTGGTAGTGGTTTTTTCGTGTAAAGTTAGTTACTTTGTTATGTTTACCACTCGAGTATCTGTTTTAATAGGTTACTATAAAATACAGCAGTGGTGTTCTAATTAATGATTTAGACATTTTATTTACTACATTTATTTAATAGTAATAATACTTAGCTATGCTAACTATATGTATTTGTATTGTTCTTCTCAAGCTGTTATATAGAAGAAAAACTACTATAAAAGAATATAAGTCATTGTTGAACAATCAGACTTTTAGCCTTTTTGCTAATTTATTTGCATACGTTCAATTTTAATTATATATGATTTCAAACAGACATAAAAAATCATATTCTGAAAATCGAAAAATGACACCTGGACACGGGAATCAAACCGTGGACCTTTGGCTTAGTACGCCAATGCTCTAACCACTGAGCCATCCAGGTATCGTCCCATGCTCAAGGTCATTCTTCACTCATATTTTAAGGCAGAGTCTATGATGGACGTGCGGAAATCGTCGGCTACAAATGTGTGATTTATTAAGATCACGAGCTATCAGATAATGCAGCCAACTTCGACTCGGTAGTTGGCTTAATGCTGCCACTTGTACGATTATTATAATTGCAAGGGATCACACAATTAAGAATCAAAAAGCCAAAGCTATTATATCAGTTTCAGTGGATTTACTCGCATCTAGATATCATATTCTGAAAATGAAAAATGACACCTGGACACGGGAATCGAACCTGGGACCGGGACCAGGTGGCATTTTTCAATTTTCAGAATATGATATCTAGATGCGAGTAAATCTCCACTAAAACTAATAAAATAGCTTTGGCTATTTGATTCTTAGACATAAAAATGCCAATTTGTGCTGTTGCACTCTGTGTAAATAATCAACGAAACTGCAAGGGTAATGAAACTAGTTATATATCTTTTTACTCCTTTCCTATGGCTCCAGAAATTGGCCGTACATGGGAGCTCAAATGTAAAAGGAAAGACACAATTAATACAAATTTTGCTCGAATATGTTCCATTCATTTTGCCGATAGTGACTTTGATATTTGTGGTGCTAAATGGAAAGTTAACTAAAATGTAAAGAACTTCAAAACACAATTTAATGTTGCCAATGTTAATACAATAGTTCCAACACGTAAATAATTTTGAACATATTTTAATTGGTTAAGTGTAATTTATTCAGTTTTTTCATTTATTGGTGTGGATTTTAAATATGTATTAGTATGTTTAATGTTCCCAAACGTGATATTATAATTTCTAACAATAATTTTACAGAAAGGACTTAATTTGTCTTCCATAAAGGTTTGTGAATGTTAAGCCATGTTCTCACGTTATTTTCAGTGATTCGGTGACAATACAAAATGAACATCCAAAAACTCAATTCATTACACTGAATTATTATTTCAAGCTTTCCTTATAAGTGAAAGGGGGTTATACCTTTCTTCATTGTTAATTATCATTATTATAAAAATGAAAACAAAATGAGCCGTGTGAACACATACAAGAATACTAATAAATTCATTTTTATTTAAATGCTAAGATTCATTTAGATATTTACAGACATTGTGTTGTTATAAGATTTCTCGAAAATTGTATTTAAGTGGCAAGACGGACAAACCGACCCATTCTTGGACTGTTACAGAAAATTTGAATGTCTGTGGAATATAAGTAGTGATCTGTATTGAATAAAACAGCCCGTGGCGCTATTTTAATAAATGAAACGGTAGTTGATCATTTGCAACATGATCATTATGATAAATAACATGTGTGAACAAATTTCTTTTCATTTTTATTTTCATTAAAAATGAATAATTTGAAATTATTTACTGAAAATGACACGTGAGAACACAGCTTTAAGCGCTGGCTAGTGTACTGAGTGCCGTCACACGCTCAGCCAATCGGATGTCTTTCTCCATCTGGCGCTACCTACTATTCTCTTTACATTGGGTAAACTGGTGCTAGATTATAACATAATGAAAGACATGTTTAAATTATACATTAATTAGTCTCAGAGGAACTTGGTTTGATTTTGAGTGCAGCTACTTAAAACCTCTATGCCTGGTTCAGACTCCTGATGCTTTGTTTCTTAGATGTTTACTTGTGTGGGGTGACCACCCACCTAAAAAACCAGGAAATTAGAATTTTCTGTGTATGGAAAACCCAAGAAAACACAGGGAATTTCACAATAAACTAAATACTTGTATATTTAGGTTATTTGGAATAGAGCACTAGGCTAAATCATGGTTTAAATTAGGAAGGATAGCCAGCACACTTACCTTGGTGATACTGGAGTAGAAATTGTTTAGATAGAACACTATAAAACACACAAACACATTTTTAAGGACAAGCTTTCACTCTACTCTACTCTCTTGGCCTGATGAAGCTGTCTGTGACAGTGAAAGCTTGTCCTTAAAAATGTGTTTGTGTGTTTTATAGTGTTTTATAGTGTTCTATCTAAACAATTTCTACTCCAGTATCACCAAGGTAAGTGTGCTGGCTATCCCTCCTAATTTAAACCATACTTGTATATTTGTAAATTTTGTGCATCAAACCGCAAATCTATAAATAGTAGGGCTTTTTATAGAAGAAAAATCGAACTGAAGAAATAAGAACACTAATTTGAATACATGTAGTATTCCTACCCTACCTTTTTTTTTCTCTCCCTGGGACTTTGGGTTGGATGACAACTGCATAAACATCCGTTTTGGTGGCTGCATGGTTTGAATCTCAGCTGGGTGTACCGAGGGTGGTTTTTCCAAAATGATTTTCCACTCTTCCTCCACAAAAATGCAAGTACACTTCCTCTAAATATAACCTTCCTCATCCCTAAAAATATAAGCGTATATAACCCAAACCGTTAGTTGTGGTAAAAATAAACTGCACAAACTTCTCCAACAATGTCAAATCATTTTGTTATAAATACCACTGGCATGACCTCACTAGTCACTTTTATGAAAAACTTAATTTCACTCAGTTATACTAGTCTCTAAGGCATCTGGGAAAATGAAAAACACAGGGAATTTTGGATTAAGAAAATAATAGCAATCCTCTTGTGGGGATGAGGAGTGACTTCCATCCATTCAAAGGGAAAATCAAAACATGAGTATTTTTTTAGAGATCTAATATAATGATCATATTTGCAGCTTTTAAAATACTTATTAACTGTTAGAAGAAAGGAAGATGTCACCAATTTGTTGAAATCTCTGACCTACTTTTCTTCAGCAAGCCACTTCCTACTGTAACTACTTAGTCTAGCTTTGTACACTGGTTAATTGTACCGCGTAGCCCTAGTTAGATGATTATGATTAAGGATGTGCAAGAACTGTTAAAGATAGTCCCAAGAATAAGATCCATACTCTGGTTCCTATGGCAGCGGGTTTAAAAAATATTTAATTCAAGTTTAATGCTCAAAAAATGATCATAAAACATTAAACTCAGAATTATCAATATTGGAATGGCTCTATTACCGTGACTATACTGTATCATACTGTATGTACCAAATTAAAATTATATTATAAGCATCTAGATTTGAATGATAGATACAAAAAAATTGTTTTCTCTCACACAATGCAATTTGATGCTTTCTTGACATTATTCATGGATGTAGAGAAACCACATGATAGTGTGGATAGAAATAAAGTTTGGGAATTGAAGGCCGAAGTGGAGTTGTAATGAGAGTGAAAAGCATGTACGAGAATAACAGGAGTTGTGTTAAGATGGAGTGGTTCCAAATAAAAAATTGTGTGAAACAGGGGAGTACCTTCTCACCATTACTATTTGTAATGGTTATGAACAAAGTGTCAGTAAAACTCTGGGAGGAAAGAATGAAAGCCATGATGTTTGCTGATGACTTGATGGTATGGGGGGAGAAGGAAGAGGAAGTACAGGAATGGAATGAGGAAGTGAAATAGTGTAGAATGAAATTTAGCATGGCGAAGTGTGAAATGATGTTAATGACAAAGAATAGGATAAGGCCCCAAGTAAAGGTAAAAGTTGGATGAAGTAGAGCTGAGAAAAGTGCAGAATGTAAAATATCTTGGAAGCGTGATTGAGGTGAAAGGTGGAAGTAATGAGGATCTAATGAGAAAATGACAGCAGGGAGAGTAGTTCTATAGGTGTGTAAGAGACCAGCTATGGAGAATAGAAGTGCTCTTGAAGTGTAGCGAGGTGTTGTACCCATTGTCACACATGCAGCAGAAAAATGGACAGTGAATGTAAGCGAGACTAGGAAAGTGGAGGACATGGGAATAAAGTCTGTGAAGAGCATGTTAGCTGTCACGAGGATAACCCTATAATCTCTCTTTCCTGAGTAATTTCATTCTTTATCCTGTTTCTCCTAGTGACAACTAACATGATCCTCACAAACTTCATTCCCATGGCCTGCCTACACTTTTCAAATCTTTCTTAAATGTTTCTGCCGCATTTGTAGCTTTGGCCATAAACAACTGCATATAGCTATGAACGTTATCAAATAATAGGTGCGTTTTTGCATTTGAATTGGTTACAGCTTGGTATCGAGAGTTATCTACCAAGCAATTCTGACCGAACTGACTGGCGAAAACTACTTTTGAGTTGTGTTTCATAGGTAAAGACAGTGGTGAGGCAACCTAAATCAAATCGTGCCCTTTTTTCTTTTATTCATGAAAAACGATTATTAGTTACCTTTCACAAATAATAATTAATTATAAACACACAATATTAGGATTAAAAATTTAACAAAATAATATGAAGAGAAAAACTAGTATAAGCTGTAATAATTGCTATAGTATTATTTTTTATTAATTTTTTACACAATGGTAATAAGAGCTAGTTAATTATTGTAGGATATTTATAAGAAGGTATAAGAAAGGCTTGTAATCAGTTATTGCTTTTTATTATTTTGGTATAAATAATTATAAATAGTCATTCACAATGAGACTACACATTAAAATCTTAACACAAAGGGTAACACTGTCTTAAAATTGGCACACAACTCTCAGCTCATTGGTTAAACCAAGCTGTTTAGTTTGGACAAGAAAAGCGTTACTAAACCAAGGTTTGGTATTGTCTCAATCATTAATAGCCTACTCACAACCTACTGTAATGCCTAAAGCGTGAAAATGCATTGGTCACAAACATTGTAATGATACTGTTATGGACCCCTCTCATATATTCAAAAAGTCATGGATTAAGAGTATTTTTCTTTAAAGAACTGTATGTAAAATTCCCTTTTTAATACTTCATCCATGGAAAATCGTGTGTTTTCAGAAATAATTTCAATACACCACGTTTTAAAACTTTCTTTCTGTCTTTCTTTCTTTAAAAAAACTCCCTCCATTCTATTTGAAAATAAGATGATATGCTGGCTCCCTTTACCAGATAGGAAGCTAGCCTTCACAACATCAGGTTGACAGGAGTTCTCCTAATAGTTAGTATTAACACTGGAGACAAGGGGTCCACATCATCATCAGCATAAAATTCGGTATCACTATAATTGGCACCCAATCGCGACGCAAATCTTCGAATCCTCGAGACCAACAAGGGATTCTGCCGACTGAGAGACACACGGCACACCGACGAAGAACGTCACACCGAGGTGGAACAAGCAGACGTTCCACACACGGCACAACGAATAGACGTTACACACGCCGGCACACTGAAACGACCTCATCAATCAAGTCAGATAAGCCTTAGACCATTTTTTTTATCAATTTTATTCACAGGATATACTACTTTGCTTTAGAACTCATACTGTAGAATTATCATTACTGTATGTAATTATTCATAAATTTTGGAAGGGAGGACGGCAGATTCAAAACCAAGTGGAGACAGTGACATGAAACATAAAGAAAAAGAACAAACTAAGAATGAACCCATAAGAAGTTTAGATCAGTTTATGAGTTTGTTATTACAGGAAATAACTGAATAGTAAAAAAACTAGACAGGAAATAGAAGTAACTAGGCAAGAAACTATACGAATAATAATAAAAAATATCAATAATGAGCTAGGTGCTAAAATTGTAGCAAATAATAATTTAAATGAAAAGATTCATAAAAGCTCTGAGGACAAACAGATCAAATCAGAGACCACGATCCAATCCGAGTTCGAACCAGAGACTATGAACCAGTCCGAGATCAAACCAGAGATTAGGTAGCTAGCTGTATCTCTAAACTAAAAGAGAAAAATAAGAGTTGTTTTAAATACATCCCACCAAAAGTCTTTGATCCAGGAGGTAGTAAAAAGCATTTAAATTTAGAATTAACAGTAAATTTAATTAAAATTTTAGTCTTCGAACAGTAAAAATTTAATACAACTTTAGTAATGGTAAATAGTGTTTAAAATAGTAATTATCAGTAAACATTCAAAAGGACAAACTCAGTAAAGTAAAACTAATAATTCTTTTCAAAAAAAAGGTACCGGTATTTGCCAATACGCACAAAGGAGTGGTGAAATCTCCCTACGTTCCCACTTCAAGTCTTCAGGTAAACATCTATCGTTTGAAAAGAAGAGGGTAACTCAAGGACATTTACTCAGAAAGACGACGAAATAAAATATAAGATTGTTTTGAGTAAGAGTCGAACCTGGTATAACACCTACAAAATTTTTAAGCCTGAAAATTTAAATTTTGAAAAAATTATATTCATTCTATCTGCGACTAAGCATATTTAATTAATTAAAGGAAATATGAGGGAGGTATGCTTAAGGAGGGGGCATGGTTCCTCGGCAGCATGCGGTAGAAGGTTAGGTGGTGGGTGCATGAAACCCTGGAAGCAAGCGACAAAGATTAAAGGGTTTGGAAATTTTAAGAGTAGGTCATAATTTTGTTAATTGTAAATTATTATCTAAGTAAACAATTGTGAGTACAAGTTGAGATAAAATTGTGCCAACAGGGCAATTTTGAGTTTGAAAAGAATTTATATAATTTCAGTTTAGGAGAAATTGTGGGAGGTTTGGCTAGTTAGCTAAGTGATCAGGACCTGACCTAATTAGTAAACAATCTTGGAAATCAGAATCAATGTATCATTTAACCAATGGTGAATTTTATGAGTGACAAGCAAGATAAGGATCTTAATATTTATGTAGGAGTTCATTTTAAATTTAATTAATTAATTTTTATAAAGTTTAAGGTATTGGCTAAGACATTAATGGAATCACAGAGTAAGCTGATGAGCTGAAAAGTAAAATTTAAGGTACCTATCTAAAGAAGTTAATTTGTTTTATTTGTTTGTAGGCGTTATTTTATTTTTTAACATCAATAAATATACATGTGATAACAGGAAACATTTAGAAATAAACAGCGAGGACCAGCCCCGTGGGGCTCTCGGACACTAACAATACACAGAACATTTAGACATGATGAAATAAATTTAGCGCCCTGGCGGGCTGATTAGTTCGATCTTTAGGGTAGGGGTGGGAAAATATTATAAAAAACCCACCCCACCACACATAATGGGTCGGTTGAGACCATTGTGATACAGGGTACATATATGAAGGATGACGGAAACTTGGTGAATAGAAAAAAAGAAACAAGAGTGATGGGAGGCCCCGGTCGAGCGAGTCGCCGGGGTCGGTCAGAGAAACTTAATAATACTCCGCCAGGGTTACTATGACAATTCCATATGTAGCCCTGGCGTGAGAAATAGGATGAACTAAAGATAAAAAACTAAAGAACATCCCTGGCGGGCGATTTCTCTAGCATTTGAGGTGGTGTATCAAGGCATGGACTTAGCTATTTGCAAGCTATGATTGATTTTTAGTGGGGAACCACCAAACATAAGATAGTAGGTGTTGTCAATAGGCAGGTCGATTTTCCACCAATGTATGTGATCGGTATTAAATGGTAAATCTGGATTGAATTTGACAGATATTAAGGAGATTATGAGGAAGGTTAGAAAGAGTATTCTGTGATTGTGTGATATAGCAGCCAATACTAACTTATGCAACAGGAAAATGCGTAGAAGAGCTAATTAGGGTGTTAGACCCTATAAGGCTAATTGATTTTTAATTACAATTTTCTTTTGTTTAAGTGCCAACGGTGACTAGGCAAAATTTAAGAAAATTTGGTTAATAGATAAAAAATGTATTTTCACTAATGGTGAAAGTAATTAGTGATTACCCGATTAGAAAGGGAAAGAGATTTTTAAACATTTCATGGTAATATATGATTTTAAGCTGATTTTAAGCATACTTCATGATTCCAAGATTGTTTTCTATAAATTTTAATTATTTTAAGCTCAATAAGGTTAGAGTAAAATAATAAATTTTCTGACCCTGGAAATTAAACAGCTATTTTGTACAATTAAAGGTAAACAAAGGTGAAAGGGTATGTTTACCTTGGGAGATGAGCGAGAAGAAAGTGAATCATATTTGTCTAACCATGAGAAGGATAAAAACTGAAAATCATAAACATAAATGTCAATAGAACTAACAATATAAATGTAGATTTAATTTGTAATAATGTAATATGCCTTGCTCAATGGCAAGTAATTAATAGTTGTTTTATGGGGGATGGGATGATGTCACAGTAATAAATTAAATTAATTAAATCAATAAAATCCAAATAAATTGTGAGAAAATGTGACCCCATCTCTCAAATTAATTTAAGGTGGTAATTAAGAATATGTAAGATAATTTTATATTAAGGACTATTTAATCAAGTGAATTTATATTTAAATTTAGGTTGTGCAGAAAATTTACCGTAAAGAATTCAGTAAAGAGTGATTTATTGAATAATTAACACACCCCATAAGTTATAGGTATTTAAGTTTTAATAGAAATAATTGATAATTAGATTAAACATTATATAAAAATAATTTTAATATTTATATTTTATATAAGCATTTCAAAATTTAGTTTGAATTTAAGGTACTTTGAGGTACTTCTGCTATTAAATTATATTAATTTTATAGATATTTTAGCTTACACCACTGAATTATATTTGAATTCATTAAAGTCAAACTTAAGCTAAACGTTCTACCTAAGCTCAAATACAAAGTTATTTATTCAACCAAAGCAATTTATAATTTTGTTAAAAAAATGAGATTGTCATGTTATAAGCAGTCTAAAAACAGTGTAACGAACATTACGACAGTAAAAAATGTTTAGTGTAACAAAGAAAATAAGATGAAACACTATATAAATAATAAAAGCAATCAATTAAGCAATCATAACTATTGCATTGTTAAACAAGTAATGTTAAATCAATATTTACACACATACACAATTTATGTAAAACTACATTCTACATATTCATTCATGTTTAATTTTAACAATAAGAAAAGTAGAGTATGGCATAGCTCTTGCAGAGTATGGAATTTGCTTATAACAAAATTCATGAAATTCTTTAAGATATAATCAAATGGGGGTATTGTAATAATATTGTTTTGGACTTCTCATATATTCAAAAAGTCATGGATGAAATGTATTTTTCTTTAAAGAATTGTATGTAAAATTCTTTTTAATACTTCATCCATGGAGAATCACGTTTTTTAAGAAATAGTTTCAATACACAACGTTTTAAAACTTTCTTTCTTTCTTAAAAAAAACTCCTTCAGTTCTATTTTAAAATCAGGTGATATGATGGATCCCTTTACCCAATAGGAAGCTAGCCTTCACAACATCAGGCTGCCAGGAGTTCTCCTATTAGTTGTCAATTTTAATAATAATTTAAGTGAAATTAATAAAATAAATCGAGTACAATGTTAAATTTCTTTTAATTTCGACAGTCAACCAATCAGTAATCCTACAGTGAGAAACGTAAAATCAGATCATCATAGCCGTGTGATAACAAGTGTGTAGTAAGTCATACACACGTCGCCATCGTCATCATCATAAAACCTGGTATCGTTATAATTACTGCTCAACAGTAGGGCATATACGGGTTCACATTATTATAATCCGCATCATCATCATAAAATCCAGTATCACTATAACAGTGATACCATTTCAATCGAGAAAACACGCCTAGTGCTTTTTTTTAAAAAACTAATGCGGTATCACTATAACAGTGATACCATTTCAATCGATAAAACATGCCTAGTGCTTTTTTTAAAAAAAAACTAATGCAGACACCCTAATCACCATTGAAAGAGTATTTTATTTTATGTTGGAAAAGATGGCAATTTTAAATATTTATTTGTTCCTGATGGACCTCTAAGTGAAACTATAGGTACCGTAAAATAAATATTCTTAGACAACAGGAATAAATCTGATTTCAGAATTAACATTATTTCAAGGCTGGGTCAATGTAATGTAATATTTTATGGGACGATTCCATTATTTGAGAGACTCATCTCATACTTTTTTTTCATACCTTTAAAAAAATATATGTTCTGTAATTTACTATCCGTCCCATAAATGTATCTTATTTTAGAAATTACGTGGTGTGAATCACCGAAACATTGGTATTTTACAATATTTCTCTTTCTGAGTTTATTAAAACATAATAATGTTAGAATATTTTCAGTTATAACTTAACATGGACAGCTCCGAGTTTGGAATTTAGCTGTTGGGCATTGGCTATCTCCTAAATCTTATCTCATCACTGCCTATGGCGTTACAAGAAACTGTCAGTCAGTCTACCTCAAGATCTCGATGAACTAAAAGTGGATGCCGAGTATTGCCGTATTGTTATCAATGGTTTATCGGTAGTTTTCCTTTGCGTTTGTATGATAAAAATGCCGAAAAGGAAATAAGTGTTTAATAAAGACATAGACAAGAGTTTACATTTATTATGAAGAAATCAGAATATATTTATTTTGTGAAGTGCAGATCTAAATGTTCTGTTGCTCATGGTCGGAGGGCCGATATTGTTCAACATTTAAAAAGTGTTGATCACAAGGAAGTAAATATCGCAGCTTCTAGCTCAAGTAATCCAATCACTTCATTTTTTTCATAAAAAGGCATTCGATAGTAGTCAACGTAATTTAGAAGCTATGGAAGGCACTTGGACATATCGTACACTCTCACTACTTTGGATCCACTGATTGCACTTCTAGGTTGGTTAAGAAGTATTTTGAGCCACAATATGTGTGTGCTAGAGCAAAATATCAAGCTAATATGACTAATAATATACTTCAACCTTAATCTCTGGGGTGTTTGCCACCCGAGTCGCAGATGGTCGACCCTCACACGCAACTTGGTGGCTGGTGCTACCCTGTATGACAGGAGCAATTAAAATGTTCTTACCCACTAGGTCGCGCGACCCGGGTGGCGCCTCCCAGGTGGCCCCGTCTGACACCAGTTTAAGGCTAATGCTGAAAAGCTGCCTTAAAACGGTTTAGTAGGTATTTAAATTCATACATATAAAACTAATCCATTCCTTCTCTGGGTAAGCAATAAACTGTGCATATATCCCAAAAAAAAACTCCGTACTTAATCTATCCTCACTAACTTTCTCCACACTTCCCTATCCTTGCATACTCCCTTTGCTTCAACAACACCAATACACAGAGTCATACATGCTCTTTTATTCTTAAAACTCTTTTTTTAATGCTTCTCTTTTTCACACATTTTATACAACATTTAGCCACGCCTTACATGGCCTAACATTTCCTTTTGATCCACACACTCTACCTTTATATATTTACTTTGTCACTATTGCCACACTAATTTTTTAAACATACCCAAACCAATGTAAAATGCTTCTTTCACATTGACCTATTGGATTCCCTTTCAAACCACACTTCTTCAGCATCCATTCATTACTGGCTTTATTTTTCCACATAGGTTGATTTCTTAGATATCTCATTCCAACCACATTCACCTTGCAACCTTGTCTAACACCCTGTTCAATGTCAAACCATTAGCTCAAAGCTCCATCCACCCTAACACATACTTTACTTCCATCACACCACACTCTTTCAGAACATTCCATAACATATTCTTATTCACCCAATTGTACACTTTCTTCAGATATAAATGCACAATTAACTTTCTTCCTTACTGCCTACTTATTTCTCAAACACATGTTGCAATGAAAATATCTGGTCCAATCTCTACATAACATGAAACCACATTTCACACCCCAAATTTTGTCACAATTTTCACACACCAGGCCTCGCAATTAAGACTTTCCCAAAAACTTTGCCTGGAATACTCAACCAACTAAATGTCCTATAGTTCTTAAATTCACTCTTACTGTCTTTACCTTTGTACAAAGGAACAATACAAGCTATCATCCAGTCATTAGGAACATTCAAAATCTCAACACACACATAGAATAACTCTCACAATCTGGCAAGTAGTACCATGACCCTGCACTAAAGTATTTCATTTGTGATCCCATATATGCCTGCAGATTTACTATTTTTTAACACTTTAATAGCTTTTAACACCTTAGCCTCATTAATTTTTTAACTCATCATAACATTTTCCCTATTTTCTGCTTTCTATATGTTTTCACCATGCAAATGCTCAAAATACTCCATCCCTCTCTTATACCGTTTTCATCCCAGATCATCTCACCATTCCTTCTGAATGCCATTAGTCTTTCCTTGCATTCCTTGTTTCTTTCTCTTTTACACACTTCTAGAACCTCATCTTATTTCCTTCAAAATAGAGAATAAATTTTCAAACATTATTCATTTTTAATACAAATAAGACTTGAAGATGATGAAAAATCACCAAAACATGTCGTCGTCATGGAAGAAAAACTAAAATGTATATAAAATAAGGAGGGGGTAGTAAAAATAATAAACAAGAAGATATAAACTTACTATCAATTAACTTTAGAAGACACAACAACCAGCCCCCAGCCGTTAATTCCTCACTGTGAAAGGGGAAACCCACATTTCACTAATGATAACTTTTTCAGCCATACCATGAATCAAACCTAGGACCCTTAGCTTAGTAGATAGACAAGCTATCGACTGAGCTAAGGTGTCGGACATCTTCATAATTGTATTAAAAATATTATCTCTCAAATACCATAAGATTTGAGGGATTTAAGCATCCCATCTCTACTTGCTACTTTTTTTTTCATTTATTCGAGGTATTTAACGTACACTTTCTAAAGTGACTGATTATATTAACACACAATCTACTTGCTACTAATTATAGTTTAAATTATAACATAATGTTTAGACTAAATCTCAAAAGTGCTTTAAATTTTTCATTCTTGTACCCTTTTCTTTAATGAACTAGAATAATGCTTCCTGAACTACAAATATAGTGAAGTTTCCCTTAACAGATACCTCTGAATAGTGGATTTTTCTTTATAACAGTTTAAACTTAGCCGGCAAAATAACAGAGGTTCTTAAAAGTAAAACTACTTCCCAAGAGCAAGCTTTCTCAATAACAAACACGACACTGTTAGAGACACACATTTATACATAACAATCTCCAATCAGTGATTGAAATTAAAACACCAGTCCATAAGTTGACAGTATTTTACTGTAGGAATGTCAGGAATGCCAATGTCTCCCACCATCCCCCCTGGGGAAAGTTTTTAAAATAGCCTTTGTTGTAATCACTACAGTACTTCAAGGTTGTATCTCCCACACATTCTGAGATATCAGTGAGGGTTGTTCCAGCAGTTTGGTCTGTGCTCGTTCACTCATAAAATACAGAAGGCCTACTGTTTACATTTAATTTTCTTACTCTTCTTGTGTTATAATTATTTATATATATATTACAAATAAGACATTCTTTTGATCCTGGAAGGTGTTCGCTATTGAGATTTCACTGTATACAACATACCTAATGCAGTTACGTGTATGTTTTTCCTAATAGTAAATTACTAGCTTTTACCCGTCGCGGCTTCACCCGCAATAATTGATAAAATCTTTTAATATTTAACTAAACTGTTTTGGTCATAAATCAAACTTTTTTTTTTCAAATATCCATGCATTTTTCTCAGCTCTAGCTGTAAATAATATTTCCGTATTATGCTATCTTTACTTTAACATTTTAATTATAATCACATTAATACTCGTAAAATTAAAATCACAATATATCTTTTATCTCTTATATACGAAAAGTTTAAAACATTAGTATTGTAAAATTAATGTAAAATCAAAGGTTGGGAATAGTCCTATATGTTATTCCAGGACATACTCTACCTACGTATCAAGGTTCATTTGAATCCGTTCAGCAGTTTTGGCGTGATTGAGTAACAAACATCCAAACACACAAACTTTCGCATTTATAATATTAGTAAGATTTATGCAACTTCAAAGCAAGAGGACATTATGAATAAGCAAGCCAATTTTTCTAAAGATTACTTTTGGGTGTGATTTGATTGTATCATTAGTAAAGCAACAAAAGAGAGCTTTCAAAGAAACCTAAACATCTCATCAACTTAATTTGGATATCATCCCAAGAGGTTTTCCTAAAAGTTTATAAAGTTGCCATAAAAAAATAGAAATAGTAACTTAATGTTGATATTTCTTGACATTGTGCATTCATTAAACCATTTATACCATACAGTCAGTTAAGTTGCAAATTATTAGTTGAGGCCTTGTTGTCATCTTTATGTTAGGCTAAATCACAGTTTTAGTACAAGAGCTCAAACTGCTTCTAGTCTAACATTTAAACCAGTATAATTTTGATTTTTGAACCAAATAGTTTCACAAATATTCACATCTTATCTTTATGGTTTTGAGAGTTGTATCTCTTAGGTGATAAACTTAAAACTTTATTTTCGAAGACTATATCTAAGCTATTATTTAAATAGATTAAGAAGTTAAGATTAGTTCCAATTTAAATATTGGAAGAAGTTAAGATTAGTTCCTATTTAAATAGAGTAAGAAGTTAAGATTAGTTCCTATTTAAATATTGGAAGAAGTTAAGATTAGTTCCTATTTAAATAGAGTAAGAAGTTAAGATTAGTTCCTATTTAAATATTGGAAGAAGTTAAGATTAGTTCCTATTTAAATAGTGTAAGAAGTTAAGATTGGTTCTTATTTAAAATATTGGACCAAGTTAAAATTAGTTCAACACACAGAATATTTTTTTATTCATCACTGTAGCATATTTTTTTTTAATTTCTATGGATGGCCATTTGTTAACTTATATTCATTAATATTTTTTTTTTTAGATTTCTATGAATAGTCATTTGTTATATTCATTAATAATAGTTCTTTTTTAAAATCATGATTTTTATAATTTGTTACTATTTTAAAACACTTTTTCAATCTCGAAATAATATTGTTTCAATTTTTTTTTCTTTTACAAAGGTACTATTCTTTAATATTTTATTTTCTACTCTTTAGTATATTATTTAAATAGTGTGATATTTGTGCTAAGGCCTAGTATACAACCAGTCTCAGCTGCTTGTCAGACGTGCACTTGTAAAGCGGACATGTAAGGTTTGGTGTTTGTTTTCAGCTTAAACAAAGATTGTCTACAGTAAAATGTCGATAAACATAATTTCAACTATATTACTCCAACATCAAAGTCATATTAAAGAATTGTAAATGCAATACCCACCTTTTACTATACATTTCCATGAATTTTTATCCTTGACCAATCAACTTTTTAAGCACTAAGTCTAAATACCTGTTCAGGTTGTACGCATTTGTACTAATTACGCTAATGAGTTAGGAATGAAAAAAGTTGAATTTAAAGGAAGTGTGCCCACATTTGCATGGAGGGAGAGTGGAAAATCATTTTGGAAACAACCCTTCTGAGTTCACCTGACCGGGATTTAAACGCTGATATCCCTGTCGCCTGCAGTCTAGTCTTATATGATAGTGACACCTTAGACTTTGTGGCCACTGAAGCGGGTTCCAAAATAACTAATTAATTTAGTTGAATACAGTAGTGCACCTATGTTTGTTTCTGATTGGCTGAACACAAGCACAAAAGATGGGCAATTTTCATCTTCCGATAAGCAATTCTAACAATCCCGTCATTTGGCTGCGCTTGCAAGTGCTATATTTCTAGTGTGAGTTTGACAAATAGGTACAGCTGGTTGCAGACTGGGCTAAAGGGGGAAGCTGATAAACCAAGTATTATCTGGTCATTAAGTTGTAATGTCATTGCCAGTTCCCCAATATTCACTCTAAATAATCTACTTATAGTAAAAGGTTATGAAATTGTGAAAATTTCTTTGTCCTAAAAAACACAAACATTTCTAACAATGAAGAAATATTTAATCATTTACATAACTTTCATCATATACTAAAGTTTGGAAATATATTTTTTAAATATCACATCTCAGTTTGTGCCAATAGTTTTAAGGGCTCAGTATAAGTAGAGTCGGAAATATGAAATTTGCTCTTGCTTACAATGGTATTTCAAAAATAAATCTGATAAATTGATATGTAATTATAAAATAGATCATTGTTTAAAATATATTTATTCAATTGCCATATCCAGGTGTCATTTTTCAATTTAAAGAATATGATATCTAGATGCAGCTATAACCGTAATTAGTAAAAATAATTTAGCTTTGCCATTTAATCCATTCAAATATTTAAATACTGTAGGTGAACAGATCTTGGATATAGCTTATGGCCAAATCTGATTTAAAAATGAATTTTTAAATGAATTTTTAAATGAATTTTATTTGTCTAGGCCTGTAAAAGGGACTAATAGAAATTTTGTTTTTTCATGTATCTCCCTAATAGTCTTAATTGAAATACTATAGACCAATAAAACAAACATTAATTGTTCATACAGTATTTTACAGTAACCATACAGTATTTTAGGAAAAGCCCTCAAAAGCATTGCGATGGTTGCAATGACAAATTACGATGAAATGAAGTGCCAGTAAATATTACACAGCAATTGAGATTCAGCACAAATAAATTTTATCACGGTCACTTAAAAACAAAACACTCAGCTGAACCAGCTCAATCGCTATCAGAGCCCGACTCAGACAGTTGCAAGTCTTTCTCGAGTATTTGTTCGGGCACATAAAGTCTAGAGGGGGGTACTCCGTTCTGAGGAAGCGAGATGTTGGTACGGAGAGGGATATTAGTTTCAGGTTCACTGTCAGAGGAAGCACTGTCACTCGACGAGTTACTGGAGGTGCCTGACAAGGCACCTATGATGCCTGTGTCAGTGTCGTCATTGAAGTTTACTGCAGGTGGCGGCATATCGTCAAGCCCTAACATAGGTAGGCTACCCCCAGGGGGCGACTTGTGCTGGGGGCGTATTGGACTGGACGAAGAAGGATATGAGGGTGATGCCCGCAGGGGTGAGTGTTTTGGGATACATCCCCCAAGTGTGGAGTTGAGAAGAGGCATGTATGATTTGGATGCAGATTTCTTCTCCCGAGGCGCTTGCTGGGGCAGGGGAACAGACTTGAAGCCATGGTTATTCATCGGAGACTCTCCTGCAGACACTTGCCGATTGGAGGAGGATGGGAAAGACTTTTGGTTATTCTCCATTCTTGTTTTCTTCACCTGAATGTTACTGCTGAGTTTTTCAAGCGTTATCTCGCCGGTTGTCTTGTCAATAATGAGAACACACTCCTTCTGGTAGGGCCGCTGCGAGCCTTTGAAAACAGTGTGTGAAGTCCCTGCCCCATCCAGATGGGGCACGGTGACAGTCATCTGATGATTGGTGCCTGTATCGATGGTGGACATCTTATTCAGATCTACACTGGCGGGCTTGAAGTCATAGCGGATGGTGTGGAACGAAGAGCCCTTGGAACCCGTGAAGCTCGTGCCCAGTTTCACCTCATACACACGTGAACCAAGGCCCAGCTTCTCGGAGAGGTTCTCCTCACTGTGGTTTGGCCTCTGCATGGTTTAGACCGCCTACCTGACACACAACCATTAAATCAGGGACTATGGGAAAAACACAAGGGAGTTTTTACAATTCTAATATTTCATCACACATATTAACAAATATAGTTTAGCCATAAAATTAATATGCTTTTACCTGAACAGGTAGTAAGACAAAGTAATAAAAGAAAGAAGGGGTAGGCAAAGTTAAAAGAGTGTAGGCTGAGATTCGTCTTAAACCCCATTCTGTTCCAGTTTATAGAAGACATCGCAATGTGGCCTCCTCTCTTGTTCCTAAGATGGAAGCAAAATTAGACCGCTTGTAAAAATAGGCTATTTTGTACAAAGTTACCCATGTAAAATTTGCTATGCCAGTGGTTCCTCAGGGTGTCCAGCTAAACAATATTCTAAAATTCCCTGACTTTTCCAGGTTTTCCAGAGCCAATTTACAACTTTTCCAGTCCCTATATTACAAACACTATTTTATTAAGATCGCAACTTGATGCAATAATATTTTTAAACACATACACTCTCTGAAATTGTGACACTCTATGAAGGGTTACAG
Organism: Timema genevievae; assembly: GCA_902155825.1. Lineage (NCBI taxonomy): Eukaryota > Metazoa > Arthropoda > Insecta > Phasmatodea > Timematidae > Timema > Timema genevievae. The sequence continues at coordinate 136,997 of CABFWO010000157.1, read as the reverse complement.
CCTAAAGTGATCGGCTCTTGGGTAGAGTGGTCTCATATTGATACATTAAAATATTGCTTTGCACAAATACAGTTTAAAAAATAAAGACTCAGAGTAGAGGGATTGAAAGATGACACACAAGAACCCCATGTTGACTTTAGAATTAAAATTAATATGTTCAACTGTGTTAACAGATATTGTAGTAGGTATTAAATCGTAGAAATGTAGTTTTAACTAATGTAAATGAAATTTGAGTATTTTTTTTAGTGACTGTGAAAATTCCAGAAATTTAATTCAATTCCCTGACCAAGCAAATTCCCTAATTTTTGCCTGTTTGCCAGGTCGCTGTTAATGTCTCAAGAATTTTCAAGGAAGGATCCTGTAACAATAAGTGATGGCATGATCAGGATTTGCGACGATTTTAAGACATCCATCAACCCTCAACTCATCGAGGACTAACCCATTCCAAACATTGAAGCTATTCTTGCAAATATAGGAAAGTGTTCATCATTTTATTTGAAACTTTATATCAGCAAGGCCTTCAACAGTAGCGTACACATGGGAGGGGGGGGCGGGGGGGCTTGAGGCGGCTCGAGCCCCCCTCCCCCAACCATAGTTTGGGGATGCCCCGATATCTACACAGATCCAAAGACAAAATAAAATGGGGGAGAGGGGGGGGGGCATGACCAGTTAAACATTGTGAGCAAAGAAAATATCAGGTGATCAAAAATAGTCTTTATATCAATCACCAAATGTATGTATTTTATAGGAGTGAACCATCTTTCATGGAATTTGGAAGTGGGATATCTTCACGGTCTGAAAATATTCTTTGGTCAGTGCCAGCGTTTCTTCGTAAGATTATTGTTTACAACACTCAATTTTTCTCTTTTCTATGCACTTTTACCTATTATAAATAATCGTTGATTTTTGTGACAATAGGCCTATGTGACGGTTAATCCAATTTTAATTTAGGCCTATATATTTATTATTTTGTTAGATTATCACGTTTATAGTAGTAAAAATATAAATGATCAAGCTAACAAATACCAATAAAAAAGCTTCTAGGTGTATATAATGGTTAAAAAAGAATTGCCTCCGGCAGTTGGGGGAAACTCCCCCCAAACCTCCCATGAGCCCCCCTACTTCGCAATCCTGCATACGCTACTGTGGCCTTTTCATATCAGAGTTAAGGATTTTGATTGCCAGTACTTGACAATTAATACTATAATAGGGCTTTATCAGTGTAATCAACTTCCATTTGGCATTACTACTACTACTGCCTTATGCCAAAGAACAATTGAGGGTATTATGAAATATAAATCTGAAACAGAAGCTCAACATTATCATTTGCTTGAGTCAATGTTTCAGAGACTGGAAGATTACCATATAACATCAGAGTAAATTCTGATAAGTGTATTATTATTTATTTTTATTATTATTATTATTATTATTATTATTATTATTATTATTATTATTATTATCATCAGCACTGTGTATTACTACCCATTCGGGTTGTACACACTCACGCTAGTGTCTAATGGTAGAGTGATTGTGAGATGAAATGGAGGACCTACAGTTTAACGTGGAATCCGAACCTCGGTGGAGGCCTGGCATTCCTCACAGTCACAAGTTGTGATTTATACACATCTTGTCAGAAGTGAAGAAAGAAAAAAATTTTACCTTTCTAAAATCTTTTATTAAATACTATGGATTTATCATAAGCAAGGATGGTATCCCCTAGTGCCCCTAAAAGGTGGAAGCAATTTAATAAATTAAAAGCCACCAACCTCAGAAACCGAAATGAAATCATTTTTGGGGGGCAGTCAATTTCTATGGGAAATGTTTTATTAGACCTCAGTACATTAGCCCATCCCCTTTACAATCTTGTAGAAACTGGGGTGGATTTGAATTTTGATACAAATTGTATCAAATCTATCATATAAATTAATGAGACAATGTCATCCAATAAGGTACTTACTCATTTCGACCAAAGGGACAAAAATTATACTACCAGTCACTGCTTAAGAGATAGTGAAAAACTTATTGCTGGAAAAAGAAGCCATCAAACCCATTCAAGTTTAAAATAGGTGCTACCTTCAAACTGGGTCATAGGAGGGACACCTGCAGCATAAATACTCATTTTCCCATGATTGTCTTTTCTGGGGCCAGCATGTGTATATACTCCCTTTCTAAGATCCAGAAAATTGGAAGAACCAACATAAGCGACACATGGGAGAGGTAAAGAGTAAAGCATCGGTACAAAGTTATGTGTAGTGGCATAAAATAGATTTAGATAACTGAAAAAATGATTTCAAACTGTTTTTTCTTGCAAAGAGATCTAAAACAACCCAGTCAAGATATAATACCACAAGTGGCAATATTTTCCCTTCAGCAACCATGGAAAGACCCTTTTAAAGGCATGTATTTTCTTACTATTGTTGATCTAAGCAGATGCCTTTACATTCAACCTGTGAATAATATAACTTGTACACAACAATTAGACCGCTGCAAGTGTTTTTCACAACTAATTTGGGTCTTCCCCACGTCTTAATATCAGCCAAACTTCTGCTCCGAGCTTGGGATCAAACAAAAGTTGATAGCACCTTACCACCCTGCTACCAATGCTTTAGGAGAGAGAGTACAAACTTTGACGGCAACTTTGAGAGCAGCCGTACTTAGTGAAAACATGATTAGAACAGCTGTAACCAACCAAGTTCCTGGTAGCTTATAGGAAGAGTTCTTGCTCCAACACTGGACTATCCCCTGCATCTCTATTTCTGAAACATACAGAGAGGAGCCACATCGACTTAGTGAAGCCTTTAGGTCAACTATATCTTCAGGAATATACCAAAGATCCTGTCGATGTACCAAGAACCTTCAAGGAAGGATAAAATGTTGCTTTCCGTTCTTGGTAGGAAGTGACTTTTGGAATAGTCACACAGAAAGGGGGTGATTTGCACTATTTGATAGAAGAAGTTAATTCCATTCATTTCCGCCCTGTAGATCAGATGAAGCCAGTAGGGTCTTAGCTTATCAGCTGGGAAAAAGAGGAAACCAACAATAGTCAGGCTTCACCAGCTCTCCCCAAGAAAGAATGTCATCATCGCCCAGTAGTCAAACTTTGGACCTACTCCAGGAGAGAGACAGAGAGCCACTCTCAATAGATACTCCAGCTCGACAAACCACTAATAGGAGTGGTCGTATAATCAAGCTACCTGCAAGATTCACCCTCTGAAGAGTAGAAGAGAGTGTGATGTTCTTTCCAGAGCCTTAATTGGGGTCATTTCATGTTCCTTGGGTTTTTTTTTTTAGAAAACTGAGTGTGTTCAGGCTAAGGGTAGAGGAGTATTGTGAGTGTAGTAGCAACACTGGGTGCTGAAGGTTATATGAGTCATTCAATGTTTAGATTCAAGCTGGTGAGTAACTAATCATGCCTTGCGTGTGTGTGTATCAGAGTTAAATTACACATATTTATTTAGACTTTAATGCTGTACCTAGTACATAGTATGTACACATATTACCAACACATTTTCCTAGTCATAAACAGCTAAGTCTTACATATTCTCAGGGTGGTCAGTTTCCAATTAAAAATTCCCACACCTTGTCAAGTTTTCCAAAGCAAAATTTGTATTTTTCAGTGGATTTTATTCTCAACTATAACTGTCCAAACATGTCTTAGACTTAGTTTTGATTTGCATTTGAAATAAGTATTGTTGCCATTATTAAGTAGGCCTACATTAATTTTTTTTAATGGCAATAAGTTAAATGCAATCATTGGCGAGTTTTCTTTACACTAAATTTTACTAAGAGATTACAACATATACATTTTTAACGGTTTTGTATAACTACAGTTGATTTCAACTTTGATGTGCATTTTTTGTTTTAAGTTTACACAAACAAATTTTTTTAAAGGTTTTTTTTTCATCATGTCCCTACTTTTTATTATTCCCTTGATGTGTTTCTGCATCTTTGCTGTAAGTTTGTGTTTGCTGTTTTAGATTAGCCAAAAAAAAAATCACCTGAAATCAAATATGTTTAAATCAAACATTCACTTGATCTAGTCTAACTTCAAAAAACTAAACTTTTAAGAATATGTCTGATAGATATTGAAAGTAGTGGTACAAATCATTTATAAAAGTGGTTCATTAAAAAAAAATAGCTACAGTAAACTTTGTGTAGTATAGAGGCCTACTTACTTATTCAACAGCATTAAGAGTCAAGGCCGTAGCCAGCCAATAATTTCAGGGGGGGTTTGGTGGGCCCATCCCCCAATTGACAGAGGCTAGAAAAAATTATAAATAAAAAACACCTCTGGAAGCTATCTGAAGTGTTTTTATGGCAACACTACCCCCAACTATTGGAGGCTAGGACAAATTTTAATTATTAAACAGATCTAGAAGCTCTCTTAATTGCTTTTTTATTGGTACCATAACCCCATAAATGCCGGAGGCTATAGGAAAAATCTCTATATCTAAACAACTCTAGAAGCTCTTTAAAGTGTTTTTATGGTAACATGACCCCCTAACTGCCGGAGGCTAGGAAAATTCTATATATTTAAACACCTCTAGATGCTCTCTAAACATTTTTTTTATAGTAGCATAGCTGTTGAAGTTAAGGAACAATTCTAAATATTAAACACCTCTAGAAGCTCTATGAATTTTTTTTTTACTACAACATAACACCATAACTGCCGAAGGCTAGAAAATATTCTAAATAATAAACACCTCTGGAAGCTCTCTGAAGTGCTTTTTATGGTAACACAGCCCCCTAATTTGTACTTGTACCTTAATTTTGATATTGTTTGAACCATAAATAAAGCCATATATATTTTGTTCATAAAATTTCGGGGTAGGGGGGGTTGAACCCCGAAACCCCCCCCCTGACTACGGCCTTGTTAAGAACTCAAAGTTCATTGCCGCACTTATAGTATGTTTTTTGATTGGAATTGTTAACCAATATGGGAATGAGCAAATACCATCCCGGGAATGCGATCAAAGCCCTGCTTTATCTAAGGAGATACAAATTATTTCCTAGCTAGCCATACTTGCAAATCCAATATGCAAAAATGCTGTGTCTTTGGGTAAAATACCAAAACATTTCAACATAAGATGTTTACGCAGACTCGTCTGATGAAAATGTTGAAGTAAAAGAAAAAGAGAAGACATATTTAACCCACAGCGGTGCACACTTGAAAATAAGAACGTAGCCTAAATGTTTTGATACTATTTCCAGGGGAGAAGGCTAACTTGCATGGATATGGTGTTGGTATTTGCCAAAATGATCCTGGGGGGCATGAGGAAATTTAAATTATGTTCTTAAAATGAGTGTTAAGTATGTTGAATTTAGAGGACATGTTTCCAGATTTTTGTGGAGGGAGCATGGAAAAACATTTAGGAAAAACCACCCCCTGTACACCTGATATGCCTAAGCACCTTATCAAATTATAGCCTACATTGTATTTTACTTATGATAAAAATTGAAAAATTCTAATATCATTATAACTTATAGGCCTACTGACAAGTAAATGGTGAATCAGATGATATTTTATGTTATTTATTTGAACTTAGCCTATTTTATTTTTACTACAACATTTAAACCACCCACCAAAACTTTAGTTCAAAAATAAACACACTAGAGCAACACATGGTTAGATCCATGATCCCTTATGATGTCATCTTATAAACAAGTCAAATTGTTTATTTTGTGAATATCAATTGAAATCCTAGTTTATTAACAAATAGAATGGTACCAAGGTTATATCAAGTCAGCCGAGTAGTTCAGAGGGGAGCCTTATAATATATTTGACTTTCAGTGGGTGTGTTCGTGCGAATCTTTTCTTCATTTTCAGTTCAGTTCTAGGAGTTTGATAGATGTAAAAGTGATAGTGGATGTGCAAGTGTTTTCATTTGGATAATAAAAGTAAAAGGTTTATAAATGGTGATACTGTACTTTGGTTTTTTAGAGAAAGAAAAAAAATTGCCCAAAAAGGTGTGGTTCTTAGATTCCATCCCAGACACTTTTTCTTTGTCATATAACAATTTAAGTGTTTTCTTATTAATAATACTGTACACACAACAAACGTATGGTAATTCATACAGTACCATTATTTTGTTAATGTTTTCTAATATTAGAAAGTTGAAGCGAAGGAAAGATGAAATATTGATAAGTAACTCAGTGGACTCATACTTTTGTAGTAGGTATGTAAAATAATTAATTTTTGTATTCTTATGACATTCCATTACTAATTAATTAAAATGAATTCATGTCACAAACTGAACACTTCAAGAAGAAAAACATTCCAATACACTGAATATTTAAAATACATGTATCAGGAATAATGTATCAGACTTGCAATACAAAAAAATACAGCAAAACCTAATGAGAGGATAAATATAATTATGTATATCTGATAACAGATGGTCCAAGAACAGGTGTAGCAAATTCACTAGGTTAGGCTAATGATAATTGCCTCATATATCCCATATACCAACCAGCCTTAATTAAATTATGCTCACTATAATCCCTAAATTAAAAACTAATTATATTATATTACCAAACCTTTTCAACAAATATTCAAAATAATACTTCAAGTACATATGAAATATTTATAAGTATACAGTTCTCTTTAATCAGTACATATCTATTTGATCTATTAGATATGGCCAAAGAGGTAGATAAATAGTATAATTAATTTATGTTTACTCGCAAAGTTAATGAAACCAAGCAGCACCATCGTATCTCGTTTCACTAAGCTCGTATAATAGTGAAAACTTATATCTTTTTTATAAATATAAAAATATTTCTTTGATAAATTAGGCTATTGGTGCTGGCTTAAATACTCGTTAATTTCTATGAAGTTTCCAAAATTAAAATTATAATGTTACTTGTGTAATTGAAGATCATATGGTTTGGCGAATCGATATATCGTAGCTTCCCCCAGCCGTCTCCTACCTATGTTCCAACCTTGTATGTATGTATGTATGTATGTATGTATGTATATATGTATGTATGTATGTATGTACGTATGTACGTATGTACGTATTGTATGTATGTATGTATGTATGTATGTATGTATGTATGTATGTATGTATGTATGTATGTATGTATGTATGTATGTATGTATGGTAGGTGACAGCTAGAAAAAGCTACCATTTATCCAATCGCCCAACGATACCAATGATCTGCAAGACCATGTGTGGAGTTGTCAATTTCTGCAGTCAAAACTTTCACAACAGGACATTTGTTTTTAATTTTTTCTTTTTTTTAACAATTTTTATATTTATGAGACATAAACTTATGAAATTAACAGTTTGGATTTTATTTTTAAATTTTAAATAGTTTCTGTTGTTCACTTTAAAATGCCAGAGCTTCTAAAATGCTACGTTCACTTCGTAAATTAACATGGTGAACCGGCCAAAACAAGAGGGTGGTTGATGAAGTCCACTGGCACAGCCAGTGTTCGTTTGTTGAGGTTGGAGAGAGGGGGGGTTAGTCTCACTGACCAACTAAGCGGAGTCCATTTGGTTTTTTCCGTGGGAAAATTTGAAAATTTATTTACTGCAAAATGCAAATTGTATCAAAATAAATACAATAATATCAAAAATAATTTAGAATCTATAAAAATTGTCATAATTCTGTAATTATTATAACTATTAAGTTTTTATGAACAAATTGTATTCATTCATACTTATGGAATATACAAACATTCAAGTTTCAATAAATTGTATTTTGGAAATTTGATTTATAACATTATTTTATGAGCTAAAATCTGAAAATTCAAATAAGCAGCTTGCACTAACTCTTAACTCACTAAATCAATATTAAACTAATTCACATTAGTCTTATGTTAATTTTTCTTAACTTCATAGAAAGTTAATTGAGAACATAAACATTGTGATGTAGTTCTTAAACTCCTTTACTTCGAATTCTATTCTTTCCTTGGCAAATTTTCACTTTAACTACATGAAACTATCTAAATATTTAGGCTGTGCGTGTGATGTTATAATTTACAAGTGTAATTTTAGTTTGGCAAATTGTTTCTGTCACTACTATTGCCATTACATTTTCAATGATATACGAGTATTACGATTTACGAGTAACATTAGTACAAAAATCAATACTACATATTATTCTGTTTAGTCTGTTACAAGAGGAGTTCCAGGGGGTGGAACCATGAGCTACTGCACTAGGTGACACTAATCCTAGTGACGCCACTGCATGATATTATAGTATCACTAAACAATTAGCAATGTAGTGAGAAGAGGACAATAGTGAGAGTTGTTCTATAAGTGTTTAAGATACCTGCTATGGATAATAGAAGTGCCCTTGAAGTGTAAGGAAGTTTTTGTACAGGACGTACTTTGTACCCATTGTAACATATGCAGTAGAAACATGGACATTGAATATAAGGTAAACTAGGAAATTAAACGCCATGGGAATGAATTATGTGAGAAGCTTGTTAGCTGTCACGAAGAAAAACAAAATTAGGAATAAAGTTATCCGGGAAATAGTGGGGATACAGGGAGTACATTAGATAGTAGAGAAATCAAGACTGAGGTGATATGGGCATGTAATGAGGATGGGAAAAAAGTGGATGCCAAATAAAAGATTGGAAATGAAGTATGTAGGAAAAATACCACAAGGGAAGGCCAAGAAAGAGATGGGAGAATCAGATAACATAAAGTGTTTAATTGAGAGGAGAAGAATTGAAGGCATTAAAGGAGGTAGAATGGTGAAAGGATATAGGGAGACGGAAGCATTTTACTAAACTGACCCGGCCACAGACTGGAAACAGTTGATGATGATGATGACTAAACAAATAATAATTATTTCCATATAGGTTGTCATTTTTCCCTTTCAGCCAATGTTTACAACAAATACCTTCTGCTAGCTTTAGCTGACTACATTTACAACCGTGTATGAGCAATATTATTATTTGTAAAAAATAAATAGTATTTTTTAGTACCGTGTCTTATTACCCATTCAGGTTATACGCCTATATACTAATTACGCTAATGTGCTATAGATTAGGGTTGAATTTAAAGAAAATATACACATATTTGTGTGGATAGAGCGTGGCAAAACATTGAGGGAAAACTACCCCTAGTACACCCGAATGGTATCAAACCACGATTTACCCGTCTTCAGCAATCTAGTCTATTGCAACAAATCATGCGGCCACCGAAGCGGGTAATAGTAACTATTCGTTCATGTTTATTATCAAATTTAGTAAAATTCCCACAAATTTCATGTATTGCCCCCGGCCAAGTCCCCAATAACTTATGTGGACTTCAGTTTGGGAAAGATGCCTGCCATGGAGCATTTTTTATAAGCTTATCTTTCATTAATATCTATAAAATGTTTGACTTTATAAAAGATCTTTGGTGGAGCGTCATAGTTACATCATATTATTTATTTAATCAAAAAAAATTTGTAAAAGAAATGTGACATTGTAATACCCCCTAAAAAGAGGTAGCTGTGTGTGGTGCATGACGTATTATAGAAATAGTCTGGCATTTTGTTCATCTCATTTGAAGTTATCTGATCAACGGAGTTTCTAAATGCCCGTTGACACGGTATTAGTTGACTAATGCAAGTACACTAATTTGGCTGCACGCGCATAACTTGCACCGTGTAAATAGACAAGCAAGCTACTAACAAACAAGTCCACTTGCAAATTAAAAAGTTGGTCACCTTCCAACTTGACTAATGCAAGTAGACAATGCAAATCGGTGGCAACTAAAATATTGTTGTGCGGGAGACACTTATTTGTGGAATGTTATGAAAATAATGAGTTTTTGTGGAATTTTAAGCACCGGATTTATAAAGAAAAGAATGCCAATTATATTGCACTGGAGGATATTGTAAAGTGATATCAGGCGTACATATTCTCAAAAAGTGTCCAAAATATAATACGTAAATATTGCAAATGTGCTTTGTGAAAGATACTATTCAATATAGGTTAGCAAATGTTATAAATAATTTTATCAAACCATTATTTCCTACCAATCAACGTGGCATCCCAGGACATACAATCATAAAATATAATAAAACATTGTAGTACCGTGATTAGTTCTGGCAACATAATATTTGTGTTATCGGCAAGTAAGGTATGAATGGCCGGTGGTTTTCACGCAAAATCATCGACACGCTTTCCAATATTCGTATTTGACACTTTAACCAATCTTTATAAGTTTTAATTAATAATGTTCAGCCTAAACACTTCAAACACTTTGTAGTAATACTTTGGCAACTTGAGTAGATAAACAACATTATATTATTGTCTCATAGCAAACCAGATAGTTTATATTTAAACCAATCTACAAATTAATTTATTATTATTTTTAAGGAGAATATCTTAGGCCTAGCTAGCTAGCTAGCATTTAACAAGATATTTTGTTATTAGTATACCAACATTTAAAACAGGGTTGAAAAAACCTGGGTTTGACCTATTTATAAAAAAAATTCCAACCGAGTTTGGTTGTATTGGGATTTATTGACTTTATTTGAGCTTAATTTTATTGATCATGTATGCTAAGTGAGTTAACAAATCAAGTAAAATAATAAAATAATAATTTATGATCAACTGAAACATATTTTAATATATTAAGGAATTAAGAAATATTAGACATACTAATCACAAACGTTTTTATGGTATCTATATATATTTTTTAAATAGGTCAACTAATTATGATACATTGCGTTTACTGAAATATTGTAATTTATTTGGCCACCCATTCTTATTCTAAATTAACCCTTCCAGCTCCTAACACATAAGCGTAATTATTAGTATATGCGTATTAATAACACAAACGATAAATCAGATGCAGTGATGAAAAAAATGGCTTCAATAGAGAGATCAGTTAGCACCACTTAATTTTCAGCCATGTTTTTAGAAGCGATACTAATACAAGTGAAAAATTCGTGTCAACACAACTAGCATGTTAGTAAGCTAATACTATTTAACTTGCATTAATCCATTAATACTTTGTCAACGGGCCTTAACACTAAGTATGGTATTTATTTAGTACATTAATACTTTAATGACTAATGCATTTAGTTACAAAAGAAACACTTTTTTTTCTTGTAAGCCTCAACAAATAATGTCTAGTAATTCATTACATTAACAAACAATATAATTCCATCTAGGATTGTTTATTATATAAAATCAATTTTCTAAAAAACGTTTCTACCAATTTTTTTTATATTTATTCAAGTAATTTTTAGAAAACTTTGACATTTCCCAAATAAATAGTTTTACAAGTGTATTCACATACTTGAATGAACCTTTTATACATAGCTGATGTATCTTAATATATTAATATGTGAGCTCTGCAAGGAATTGATTATAATAGCGCTTGCATTTTTCTATTAAATAGCTTCATTTAAGCGTATTTTTAACAAGCAGTTGGTGTCAATGTAATTTGATTATTGAAACCCATGAAATCGAGAACTATAAAGCGGGAATTTAAATAAAATATATTCTAAACAGACTGAGTAAGTATTTATGTATATTGTAGCTTGTTATAACATTACATATTAGACGATTTTTTTAAGCACAATAAACAAACCATTCTAAAAAAAATAAATGCTATACCTATCAAAATATTACTCCAAAGGTGTGTACAGAAAGAAAGCAATCTGAGATCCAGATCTACATTAAGGCAATTCCTAAATTTAGTTTTAATAGCAGCCATAGTATAAAATCCGGTTTCACAGAGATAGGACGTGGTACATAGCAAGAGAACTGCTATAGCTTTTGCATTCACTTTCAGGTTCAAGTCGAAACTGTGTGAGCTCGCATGTTTTAAAATTGTGTTCCATTGGAGAGGTGTATCAGTTTTTCCTGTTCACTAATTGGCAGCCTCTTTCTTGCTTTCACAGTTTAAAAAGATTTCACTCATTTTGGCTGACATTAACCGATTTCTTAAAATATTTTCCGAATCCTAATTTTAGCAATTTGAGGTGGTTGGTGAAAAAAAAAAGTGTTAAAATCATTTCGTTCAGTCTTGGGAACACATCAAGAAAACTTTCTTCAACTTTAGCCAGCCATAGATCCAGTTTCTCAATAAAAGTGCTCACCGTGTAACTTGAAGTGAAAATGTTCGATCCAGACCTCTACAGTGGTGTGTTTAAAATATTAAGTCTTTCAAATATATCAGCAAGATACGCTAGTATGAACAAGAAACTGTTTTCATTGATCTAATTTTTATTCCTGGGATAGTGACTGTCTTTGAGGTAAATACTAATTTCATCCTTCAGTTCAAACACCCTTGAGAGCACTTTCCCTCGTGACAACCAGCGTGCAGTAGAGCAGTATAAGAAAACACTGTGTTCAGCCCCTGTTCCCTTGTATAAAACAGCAAACAAACGTGATTCAGTTGGTCTTCTCTTAATGTAGTTAATAATGGAACTAAAGACAACACTTATTTCTGTACTCACGTTTTTTTGATGCAAGTGACTCCTTGTGGATCATACAGTGAGTCCAGATGGCGTTGGGAGCCTTTTTTTTCACGAGAGCTTGTAAAACTACTCCTTTCTTCAAACATGGCAGGAGCACCATCACTGCACATCCCAACACAATTTTCCCACTTCATCTCATCTCATTTTTGTGAAAAAATAATCAAAAATCTTGAAAAGTCCCTCAGCACTGACTCTTTCTGGAATTGGCTTGCAGAACAATAGGTCCTCTTTGACAGATCTGTTATTGATGTAGCGAACATAAGTTATAAGGTGTGCATTCTTCACTGAGTCAGTGGCTTTGTTGACCTGTATTGCCAATTTTTGCAGTTTCAAAGTTTCGGTCAGTTGTTCTTGTATGTCTTGCACCATGTCAAATATGTCTTACCACTGTGTTATCTGCCAGAGGTATCTTTCGGACAAGATCTGCAGATGCTTTGTCAAATATTATTTCAGTGATTTCGACAGAAGCAGGCAAAACAAGTCTCTCAAACAGAATGAGGCTTCTTACATTTTGGGTTCATATACAAAACTTTGTATGATGCCTAAGTCCCTTGGTAGGAACACTGGTCATTTTTATCATTGAGTTGGTCTTTCCAGCATAATCACATGATTTTTCTGCATGCTGGCTGTGTTTTGATTTCAAGTGACACTTCAGTTTGTTTGGTTTCATACTCTCTGAAGATAAGACAGAGGGTCTCAAGGGCCACAAGGGTCTCTCCTCGCCATCTTTTTCAACACTAGTGAGCCCAAATGATAAAAAATCATCAATATATATATATATATATATATATATTAGAGCTGGGCCGATCAGCTATTTTGCCGATTATTTTTGTTTTCAATTTTAATAATTTTAAAAACTGTTTCCATTTAAAACAAAATGTGCGTATGTGCGAGATTATTACGTCCGATGTTTCATTTTTTGGGCATCCTTAACAAATCGAAATAAAACAACACCAATCTGCTAATATTTTATTTTATGATTATTAGATTTGTTACTTGTATTTTTTTCTTCTAATAACATGCATAAATTGGAAAAAGACCTATGGTAAATATATTTATTTTGATATATTTTGTTTGGAATGTTGGATGTGCTGTTTATTTCAAACCTAAGTCGCTAAGAACAAGCTAATTATTCAAAGATCACATACGAGAGAGCAGAGATAAACTATTTTGTTTTAGGACTTAAAATATAACCACACATTTTGAATAATCGGCATAAATAATCGGAGATTCAAACACCGATCATCGGAATCGCCAGTTATGCGATAATCGGCATCGGCCCAGCCCTAATATATATATATTTACTTACTTTTATTTTATCAGGTTCTCCCCTGCTGCAACTAGCAGAACTTCTTTTTAGGAATGTATCCATGTCAATATTAATTATGTTGTTATTCACATGCACTTTTGTGAACAAAGGAGGGAATCTTATGGAAACACACAGAAATGAAAACTAAAATATGACAATGTCACAATGTTGCCAGATTAGCACACACTGTGCACGATTGGTGGTTGACCACTAAGAGAAACAGGCTGATTCAGCTTTATTAACACTTGGCTTTTATACGAAAGCAAACGAGAGCTCACAGAAGAGAATGACGAGCTTGGCGGCTATTCTGCATTTGAACAAAGCAAGCGCTTGCAGTGCTACTCAACCAAATATGAGGTTGCTGAAGTTAACTGTGTCGGTAAACATGCAGTCGGAGTAAGATAACCAAAATATTCTGTTTCTATTTGAATTTTGAACTTTACTATGATCATCAAAATCTCATAAAAGAGTAAACACAGTATAAGGTTATAGTATTCACAAAACTTGAACCCCTTGTAATTAACACCTCGATACCCAGGTCGGAAATCACTGGGACACTGTAAACTAAAGCCTATTCCAAGATCTTAATAATTTTAATCCATATATCTTCAACCTTATGCATATTTATATATATATTTTTTGCACTGCATCTGAATTTGAATTATAAGCATATGTACTAGTTACTCAAAAGTTGGGGATAGTTAAGGTTGAATTTAGAGGAACTACACTTGCAATTGCATGGAGGAAGAGTGGAAAACATTTAAGGAAAAACCAGCCTTAGTACACCCAACCAGGACTCAAACTGGCCACCAAAGTGGGTCTCATGCTATTAAATATTATAATTTTGATACAAAGCATTATTTTACTTGAAAATTCTAGGAGGCTGGAGTTAAAATGCAGAACAGGGGTGTCTTTCTCTTTTTGTTTCTCTAAGCTAATACTGGTACATCTCCCTTACTCCTTATCCCGAGTCCTTAGATTAATTCATTAAGTTACACGGAAGTAATGTGAGTGACAAAAAAAATTAATAATAATAATTAGCACCGCGTCTTACTACCCGTTCGGGTTATACGCTTAAGTACTAATTACTCTAATGGATTTGGAATGGGTAAGGTTGAATTTAAAGGAAGTGAACCCGCATTTGCGTGGAAGGAGAGTGTAAAACCATTTAGGAAACCCCCCTCCCCC